>CM032398.1:8571850-8983003 GCA_019049475.1 Eueides isabella | reverse complement strand
TTAAAGTTGTCTTATTTAATATTCCTTCGCTATTTACATTAAATTTGTTAAATAAATATTAAGTTTATCAATTATAATTTAATATTAAAATATTTTAGCACTTATGGACGGTAGCAGTAGAGGAAGCTCAGCTGTTACATGAATTGCGTCTAATGAAAGACTTTTATTTACTGGGACGAGGGGAGCTTTTCTTAGAGTTATTAAGGCTTACCGCGCCCATGTTGGATAAACCTACTACAAGAACGTCTACAAGAGGTACAGTGGTAAAAATATTTTTTTTAAAACGCCGATTGTACAGTAAGTACAGTCGGCGTCAAGTTTAAAAATTAATATTCGCAAAAAAGTATAAGTATCCAAGCAAAAATATTCATTGCCTATCAATACAAATAGATAAAGTTTCTACTTCTACTGTAAGGATAAGTTTTAGGTGACATTTCTTTACATATATATTTTTTCAGTGTAAGTAACTTTTCTTTTAATAAATTTCATTTGAGGTCTGTCGTGGCGCAGCGCAAACGTGAGACTAATACGACAGGTTGTGTGTTCGATCCCCACTTGAAGAACTAAATATTTTTTTTTATTTTAAATATTTAATATTTTCATTTATTCTGGTAACAAGGCAAAGCGCGGAGTTAAGCTCCGTCACTAAACTCGCAATGTCTCAAATTCCGCGGAAAGTGGGAAACGGTACGGAGTGTTTTCACACTAAGCTTCCAACATCCTTGTGCCTACAGGCCCATGTGCAGGATACAGCGTGAACGTGAAAAAAACTAAGATTTCACTGTTTTTTTTCAGATATGAACCACGCTTTCCAGTTAGCGGCTCGTGCAGTCTTTTTAAGTAATAGCGCAGACATAGAGAAGTTTAGTTTTGAATTGCCGTATGTGAAGCCGAATATCTCTGCGAATTCTTCTATAGATAATGATAGTAGCACAGGTAATATAACAGTACGGTTGACGAGTCTTGGCCGGCCAGACGTTAAGCTTTACGAGTAGAAAGAATTAATTGAAAGTAAAAGTTAAAAGCAAAGTAAAGTAAAGGAATATTTTGACTACGTTTAAAGTGTTATTCCACACTTCAATTTTCATAGAAAAAAGCAAATTTTAAAATCGTATATACATTTTTTACGTAGCAGGATTTGAACCGGCGCCTGTTGGAAACCGTTCAAGCTTTCTGACTCTGACTAACTAAACCATATTTTTATACGCTTTCAAAAATTGTATTTTAAAGTGAAAATAAGAAAAATTCCAAAACTAAAAATATGATTAGATATCTATAGCTGATAAATTTATATTAATTTAAAAGGCAGAAGAGATTTTGACAACGTATTTTATTACCGACATTTTTTCATATAGTTGACATGTGTCAATCGGTAAAGAAGGTATAATTTCTTTTTTTTTAATATTTCAACACTCTTACCAAATTACATGAATGTTTGCCTAGTAACATACATATGCCACACTCACAATATTAATCCAAAGCTAGCTACTAACTCTTACCAAACAATAATTTTACTAACAATAATAAAATGTTTATCAGGAAACTATTAGTTAAGTTTTAACAATCCTATCTTTCTTCTTAGATATTGAAACTGATCTCTAGGCAAAGCCTTTGTGAAAATATCAGCATATTGCTCTTTCGTACATACATACTTTAAATCAATTTGTTTATCAGCAAATTTTTCTTTAATGAAATTATATTTAACATCTATATGTTTACACCGTTTATGAAAGTCCACGTTTTTGATTAAACAAATTGCACTTTGATTATCTATATGTAAAATCACTGTATCTTGATGAAATGAGTTAAGATCAGTTAATAGTCTTTTTAACCACAACGCTTCTTTTGTAGCTGCACATGCCGCCATAAATTCGGCCTCAGTAGTGGATAGAGCAACACTCTGTTGACGTTGAGTTGTCCAAGTTACAGCAGCTCCATTTTTTATAAAAACATATCCAGTCAAAGATCGTCTTATGCATACGTCTTTCGCATAGTCAGCATCACTATATCCTTGCAGTGTATTACTATTTGATGAATGATAACACAGACCATAGTTTTGTGTTTCCTTTAAATACTTCATAATTTTCTTCACAACATTCCAGTGTGTGTGATCATAACAATTGAGATATCTACTCACCAGACTGACTCCATACATTATATCAGGTCTGCTTACAATAGCTAGGTGCATTAAGGATCCAACAGCTTCTCTGTACTGAATATTTTTGTCTGGAGCAGCGGAGCTTTTTTTTAGCACGGTGTGAGGATCTATTGGAATGACATTGCTATTAGCATCCTGCATATTAAATTTACATAATAATCGTTCAATATAGTTTGCTTGGTGAATAAATATGCATCCTTTGGACTTCTCTATCTGTAATCCAACAAAATTATTTGGTGCACATTTCTTAATTTCAAAATTTTTGCTTAATTCATGTATAATTACATCCAGAGACTCTTTTGACCTTGACAATAGGAGCCCATCATCAACATACAATAGCAGGTATACTACATCATTGTTTATATTACCAATATAAACACATTTATCTGAATGACTACTTTCAAACCCAAATTTCTTTAGTAAACTGTCAAACTTATTGTTCCAGCAGCGAGGTGCTTGTTTGAGGCCATAAAGTGAACGATTAAGTTTACATACCTGACTTGGTAATGCTTTCAAACCTTCTGGTGGTGTCATGTATATGTTCTCTTGTATATCTCCATATAAAAATGCAGTTTTCACATCAAATTGAATCATCTCAAAATTATGTTGAGCAGCTTCTGAAAGTAAAACTCTGATGGAGTCGTACCTAACTGTAGGTGAAAAAGTTTCTGTGTAATCTAAACCTTTTTTCTGAGAACATCCTTTAGCACATAATCTTGACTTGTATAGTGGACCAGATGGCAAGTTTTTAATACGGAAAACCCATTTACAGCCAATTATTCGTGTCCCTGGCGGTTTATCCACCAACTCCCAAGTTCTGTTTTCTCTGTGTGCCAACAACTCTTCATTAATTGATTGCTTCCATTTTTCTGCACTTTTATTATCTATCGATACTGCTTCACTGTATGTCTGAGGGACATCCTGCTGATCTGATAAGTCATCTGAGCATAAGTAAGTATTAATTTCAGTATTTTTTCTGTGCCTTGCTCTAGTTGTCACATTTGAATAAATGTCTTTCAAATCAATTGTTTCCTCAGGTTCATACAAAGATCCCTCATCTGAGTGATATGAGTCATCACTTGTTGCGTTATCTTCTGATGTTTTTTCACTATCATGAGATTCAACTTTGTTTATATCAGCTTCTGAGGTATACTCTGACAGAGGCAGATTAATATACTTTCTCATCACCAGATTTTCAAAGAATATGACATCTCTGCTTATACACACTTTCCTAATTTTAGGATCAAAGAGCCTATACCCTTTAGTCTGTTCACTGTATCCAATGAATACCATCTTAGTTGCCTTGGAGTCCAATTTCTTGACTTTCTCTTTAGGTTTATGAACCATTGCTTCACATCCAAAAATCTTCAAATGGGTAATATCGAGTTTTTTTCCTGTCCAGATTTCTTCAGGTGATTGAAACGCCAGTGCTCTTGTTGGACATCGGTTAGTAATGTATGCTGCTGTGGATACTGCTTCTGCCCAAAACTGCTTTTGTAATTTCGCATTCAATAGCATACATCGAGCTCGTTCTAGTAAGGTGCGATTCATCCTCTCTGCTAGCCCATTTTGTTGAGGTGTGTAAGGTGTAGATGTCTGATGAGAAATTCCATTTTTAATTAAAAATGATTTGAATTCATTACTTAAATACTCTCTGCCATTATCGGTGCGAAGCTTCTTTATTGACAAATTAAGTTGATCCGACTCGTCGGGTCAATCCTTTGTCGTCAAAAGCATTAGCCAAATTATCCCACACTTCTTTTGCCGTCTGAGCTTGTTGTATATGTATATAATTGATAGGATCGACAAGTAAAATTATCTTTGACTTAGCTTTAATATCCTTTTTTGAATCAACGCCATCTAAAGATACGACACAATCCCATAATTCCTCATGTTCTAGGTAAGTCTGTACCGAGAACTTCCAAGTGGGATAATTCTCTCTTCCAGTCAGCTTTTCTATCAGAGTCATCGTATTTGAAGACATTTTTTTTACTGCTGATGAAGATGTTCCTCGACGACAAACACGTTGCAACTTTTAGGTTCTATTTTACCAATATTTATTTTTGTAATTATTGCGTGGGACCTGGGCCCATAACCTGATAAGTTTATATTAATTTAAAAGGCAGAAGAGATTTTGACAACGTATTTTATTACCGACATTTTTTCATATAGTTGACATGTGTCAATCGGTAAAGAAGGTATAATTTCTTTTTTTTTAATATTTCAACAATAGCTAATTATAAGGCGACCGTAAATATTGGCCATACTGTTTTTCTTTATAAAAAGTTGCAAGTGCAATGGCTCATAAAAATACCTTACATGTTTTTGCGTATATACATACTAATATATGTATTTTTTTTTCTTTTATTTAACTTCCTGAAATATTGATTTATATAAAATTGTTAGCATTTAAATTAAATAATGTTTTTATGCTAATGTTGGCAACATTAGAAAGCATAAATACATGTATAAATACAAATACTTCCAAACATATCATAAGATTAATTGAAACAGTTGCAGATGGCTGGTCTACAATAATTTTGAAATATGATTTCAAATGGCCGTTACACTTGTTGTTTGCGCCGGAGGTACTGGCGCGATATAACGATATGTTTCGGTTACTATTGAGAATAAAGAAAACGCAGCACGATTTACACGCTCTTTGGAAAACTTATAAACAATCTACACGGTAAGTCGATATATGCAGGATTCTTTGCTTTTTTTTTCAATCGAGTTACTCTACTCTACTCAACTTCTCGCTGTATCCCGCTCATGGCAGGGTAGGCACATTGAACTTGGGAACCTAGTGCTAAGACACTCCGTTCCACTTCCGTTGCTTCCGTTGCCCACTTTCCGCCGAATTTGAGGCATTGCGTGTTGAGTGGCGGAACTCAACGCCGCGTTTTGCCTTGCACTGGAGCGAAGAAATAAAAACATTAAATATTTAAAATGAAAATATTTCATTTTCTCGAGTGGGGATCCAACTCACAACTTCGTTGTCGGTTGTAGTCACAGGCTTGTGCCGCTGCGCCACGACAGACGCAAAATACAAATATTTTTTAAATATTTTTTAATTATTTTTTATATTTTATGAAAAACATACTATGTTAACTAAATAAGATCTATTTATACTTAAATTTAAAAAGCGTATAAAAATTTTGAACGAAGCAGGATTTCAACCCGCGCCTCTGGAATTCCGTTCCAGCGCTCTGACCAATTAAGCCATTCGTTCTCACCAAGCTCCGTCGAACTTCTTATACGCTTGTTACAACTTATTTATGTTGTTAGCATCTCTGTAGGGAGATTTTTACAAATTTCCGCTACCCAAAGACAACTCGTAAGAATTAACGTTTGGCAAGAGAGAATACTATTTATTTTAATATTTTTACTATTTTTTAAATTCCACACTTAGGACAGAAAATACTAAACTTAAACTCTTTTGAAATTTAAGTTTAGTATTTTCTGTCCTAAGTGTGGAATAACACTTTAAAAAATAGTAAAAATGATCTATTTATTTCAGCCTTTATTTAAGTAATGTTCTGTCACGTGTAGGATCTAAAAAGTATGCTTATACTTGGTTAACGTTTATGTTTAGTATTTAAAAAAAATGTCACTTGTTATTTAAGATTATTATTATAAAACATTTCAATATTTATTCTTCATATAACAATCAGTCTTTAGACAATTTCTTGTCATGAAAACATATTTCGGCATATAAACATTTTCAAGCAGTTAACTTTAATAAAATAGTCAATTTCTGATCAAACTATTATTATTTTCTGATAGAGAAGTAGAAGTACAACTTACAAGAAAAAATGAGGCTTTGACTGTGGAGATACAGCTATACCTCCATTTGCAATTGTCACTGTTTTTATAGGAAATAATAGATTTTCTCATCGGATTAAGTCATTGAAGAGTCAAAGCTTTCTTCTATTTCAGACACAGAATTATGTTCAATAAGTATTGTTTTTTAGTCACTTATACTTCTAGATTTTCAGTAACTTTTCATATGTTATATATCGTATTTTTCCATTATACGAAGCACTGAAAACCTCTAGAATATTGAGTAATAGAAATATTTATTGGTAAAAGGATATTCCCTTTGGCTACGTACTGACGTCTATTGCCATGTGCTATAAGATAAATTCTACCATAGTAAACCTTGACAACTGTACGTCAGTACGGTAACTGATCCGTACCGCCAACATAAATTTGATGTTTTTAAATAATAAATAAGACAACTTAAATTAAAATAATCATTTCCAATAATTAATTAATCCCAACACTCCACTTTGCAGATCTACTATATTACATAAAAATTAGGGCTATTTCTTAAAATAAATGTAGTTATATATAGATATGTAACCACAAGTCCCTTTTAGAGAGTTGCAATGATATCATACAACATTTTGATCTATTTAAACATTTTGTTGTATGCCACTATGTGTATTTTGCTTCAAAAATTATTAGACATTAATTTTCAAAAAAGCTTGATACCCCAAAAATCATAAAATCATTACAGTCAACCAAGGTCAACCATTCTTGTATTCCCTACGTGTGAAGTCATTATAGTTGTGATCTAACCAGAGCGTTTGTGTCGTATAATATATACACAAATTTGTCGAAAATTGCCTAAAAACAACTTTAGTATATAATTTCAATATATACTAAAGTTATTTTTAGGCAATTTTCGACAATAATATAATATTTCAGTCAAATAGGCTATCGTAATCGTAATGTATACTTATTCTAAATACGGTATTTATTGTGACATTGTAGTGACGTAGGCTCAGAAGGTAGTATTCACAATCTGCTTGAACGGGAATTTATTATTATAATTTTACTGCGCAGCGTAGAGTTCCGCCACGTAACACACAGTTTTGCCTCTTATTTCACTATGTGCGGCATAAAAACTAAAAAAGTAATTATTTACAACTCTTGTTAAGAGTGGTTTCGATCCCCACTCGATTAATCTCTAACTGATCACTGTACTATTTGCACATGTAAAATGTATTGAAAAAAATGTAGGGAACGCGCGTTTGTACACACCTTACCTCTGTAATGGCTAACCAGATATAAATGCAGATTCCGCTGCTATGTTTTGGTAAATTCCCTTCAATATTTAATGTTTATTTTATTTACAAATAACAGTTAAAAGTACATCAGTTTAAAATGTTAACTACAACAAAATTGCTACAATTTCTTTTATTCATTGTTTGATTTGATAGGTGGGTGATATTATAGTTTTTATTGTAAAGATATTTTCTTAAAATGGATAATTTTAATAGGACAAGTAAGTGTTTAATTGAGAATGGTAAATGAAATAGTGTTATTCAAGTGGGCGTAGTTTTGTCGCTCGGGTATCAAGGCAAAGCGCCGCGTTGAGTTCCGCCACTCAACACGCAATGCCTCAAATTTGGCGGAAAGTGAGAACATATTTTTACTACTACTAGAGAGCATATTTTTTTAGGTTTTCCATATGTCAATTACACAATAAACTAATGTTCCTAATGGACAATCTGCAACATTACTTGCAAGCTGATGTGTTGGAGACCAATTTTTCACGGCTAATGGAAGCTGTTAATAAAACTAATGATTTTGAGAAATTGAAGAAAGCACATGCCACTTTCCTCGCTGATACATTGAGTCAATCATTTTTGACTGTTACGGTTTGTATATAATACAGACTAATAGATTTTTAATAGCATCATGCTATATCCTGCATAACCCCCAAATATTTAAGATATTGCTGAACGGAATAAATGGCGGAACAAAACGCCGAGTCTTGTCTTTTTCCCCAAATGAGAATCGAACCAGCAACCCCCATTAAAGTCAGACGCTGTGACGCTGCGCTAAGATATCATTTTCTATATTATATATAGAAAATATAGTGTTACAAAACGAAAGAATTAAAGTTGTGAAAGTAAATAAAAAAAAACATTTTACGTCGTCATACAGAAGGCGCAAAAGGGCCTTTTTTTTCTTTGACTTTAACTAATAATAGAGACCATCGGTATGCAGTCACTTAGCATTTTGTGGTTCTATCTTTTCTCAAGTTATTTAATTAGTTTAATTTCCTTGATCTAATATGATATAGATAATAAATAAGAATGCGTCATGAAGCCCCTTTTTGATTCTCTTTAAAAATTTTTTTAGAAGTATATTATTATAAAAATAACAATATATTCCAGTGTAACGACAGTGATACTGGTGACACATTGGATTCCATAAACAATCCAGTATTTTGTAACATAATGGAATTGTTGAAGCTTTGTCACTCGTTTTGTAGTATAAGCGAGTTCGCTTCGGATAAAGAGGCAGAAGATTATTATTTAAGAGGATATTCTGAGAGGTAAATGTTCACATTAATCTAGTTGCACACTGTATACCGCAAATGGCTGAGCTGTAAAAGGAAGCATAATGTTAAAATACTCTGTTTCACAAGGACCACCTAAATATATAGACATTGTACATTGTTTTGTAAAGAAATAGAATTATTATTATTTTTTTTCCTTTGTCAGGAATCGAATCCATTATTCTTGTCTTACTAATGCACCACAACAGCCTCGATAGATTATGCAAACTATATAAAATAAAAAAAATGAATACTATATTAGGTGTAAGAAAACCTTTTATCATATTTCAGGTTCAACAAACTAGTAAAGCAATTGATGCAGCTTTTAGTGTCTCTACGGGATCGCCCTTGTGGGGTATATCTAGCTCGGCTTCTAATGAGACTGGATTACAACCGGTGGCTTAGTGGTGAAGCTCAGCTCACACAATCTGTTACTAGTATGTTGAGATACTAAATTAATGTTAAGTGGAACAGTAATTAAATAATATATATAACCAAATGTCGAGAATTCTGAATCTATATTCAAGATGCTGAGGGTAAAATAGAAAAGAAAACTCGCAAGTATCGTTTTTACAGTTCAATGTTGTAACACTGTCCCACAATGGGCCACTAAGCTGGGATAATTATTTAATAACAATTTAAAATAATTGAATAATAGTTGTTAAATCTATATAAGTATTTATTTTTAAAATAATAATTAAAGTTTAAATTGGATAAGTTGCTTATTAAAATTACAGAATGTTAAATTACTGTTTAAAGTTAAGTTTTGGTTCATCATTTAAGAATTAACACTTTACTCTCAATGTGATCTAAATATATTATTATATATTTTATATATTATAAAAATAAAATAAAACAAATTATAATAACTGATTTTCGTTTTATTCATCATCATCATCAATGTTATCTTCCTCTAAGATGTTAGACTCGGCAGTTCTCTGACTAATTACATGGTCTGCATTTTGTTGCATTACAGTTTTCATTAAAATGCACTTGGTCATATAACATGTGCATGGTACAGGGTGCTCCACTTCATCTGGATCTAATAGGCTTAGTTGAATATTATATCTGAAACATATATGGTGAAAGATAGTCAGTACAAACATAAGATTTTTATATAATTTTATGATATTATCGCTTTTGCACGGGTGTTTGCTTTTATATTATAAGTTGTGTATTCTAAATCCATATAATATCCATATATATATAAAATAATTAATCACTTTAGAACAAACAATCTGGTCAGCTTTATATTATGGATTAGGATGAAAAGCGCCTTACTTTAATAAAATTATTATTATTTTACATTTTGTTGCCTTTATAAACTTATTATTACTGTGTGATGTTTTTCATAGATATCATTTAGCTTAAAAAATCATTTCATACATAAATTCAATAAAAAAATATTTTAAAAAGTATGTAAATGCTAATACATGTGTATATATTTTTACTATGTTTTTAAAGTGTTATTCCACACTTAGGACAGAAAATACTAAACTTAAATTTAAAAAGCGTATAAAAATTTTGAACGAAGCAGGATTTGAACCCGCGCCTCGTTCAAAATTTTTATACGCTTTTTAAATTTAAGTTTAGTATTTTCTGTCCTAAGTGTGGACTAACACTTTAAAAACATAGCAAAAATATTAAAATAAATAGTATTCTCTCTTGCCAAACGATAATTCTTACGAGTTGTCTTTGGGTAGCGGAAATTTGTAAAAATCTCCCTACAGAGATGCTAACAACCTAAATAAGTTGTAACAAGAGTATAAGAATTTCGACGGAGCTCGGTGAGAACGAATGGCTTAGTTGGTCAGAGCGCTGGAACGGTATTCCAGAGGCGCGGGTTCAAATCCTGCTTCGTTCAAAATTTTTATACGCTTTTTAAATTTAAGTTTAGTACATGTGTATATAGTTCCCACCTTCTTGGATTTTCTAAATCTTTATTTAAGTCTATTGTATACGCAATAGGTTCTCCTTCATCCACACTTTGTTCTTCAGGTAAAAGTATTATAGTTTGTTTCCAGTGAGTTGTTGCACTTTCTGGTCCTGTACTTAAAATTACGCGATTCTCAGCTGATAGCTGAGGAAAATAGCATTCAAACCATATGCATATGCCTTGGTACTGTCCTTTTTTACAAGCCCCTATAATTATACAAAATAAATTTCAAAAAATCTTAATTTTATAATTATTTTACTTCTCAGGAAAGAAGCAATATTATATTAGGTAAGAATAGCTTCATAATTATATAAATTTCTGTAAAATATATAAGATTTTTATTTAGCTTTACACTTTGTACTAACTAAGTGTCCAAAATGTTCACTACAAACCTAAAACTTCTTCTATATTAAAGGACTCTAAGTCAATAACTTTATCCTCCTTTAAATTGAGCCATGCCATGACACTGCCAGGACCTAAAAGATCTTCTTTCTGTATGGTCATTATTTCAGGTTTGCTTCTCTTAGTTGCCCTGAGCTGATTTGCAAATGCTGATAAATTTACCCCGTGAAAATTGTTCCATTTATATAATTCGGGAACACTAGAACAATATAAAATTAAGTGTCATAGATATCATGTAACATAGAAGGCTGTCGTAGAGATCGAGCACAAATGTGTGACTGGTTATGAGATTGATTCTCTCTTGAGAATATTTAATACTTCTTCTTCTTCACTCTAGCAATATGGCAAAATGCAGCGGAAAAGGGGAAATGGAATGGAGTGTCTTCACACTTGGTTCCCAAATTTCCTGTGTAACCTTACATGTGCAAAATAAAGTGTAAAGATGAAAAAAAAAAACAAGACTGCAATTTTTTAATCAATAGGGCTGAATATTATAGTTCTTCAGTTTATTATAAATGCCAAGAAGTAATATTGTTTTATATAATTTAAATGATGTAAATTGTAAATCTCACCTACATGGGGCAACATAAATACAAGCACTGTCTGGAAACATTTCTCCATTTGGCTTAAGAAATTTGTCTCTGGCATACAAAACAGAATCCAGCATGCCTTCATGAAGCAAATAAAAACCCATCCATTCAGATACCACAGCATCTACCTTAATGTTGTCAGATAAGTTTACATCTTCTACTTTACTGTGTATTACCTGTTAAAATGATTTAAAAATCATCATAATAATATAAATTTAAAAGTTTATGAGGACAGTTTGTTCCATTTTTATATAAAAAACAGTAAACAGATTTAGCCAACAATTAACAATTCACCAAATGCTGTCCTAAAATTACTACTGAATGAATGCTACAATAATTATATCAGGAAATATAACAATCAAGTGTTTTTAACTGGTAGTCAATTGAGATAGCTATTTAGAAAACATATTAAAACTCACAGACAGAAATACATTAACAATTTAAATGTTAGTAAAAATATTGTAGTACACTAATTGTCAGGCCCTGTTGTGGCGCAGCGGCACAAGAGTGTGACTGTAACCGACAGGTTCTGCGTTCGATCCCCAGTCGAGGAAATGAAATATTTAGTATTTTCAATTTAAATATTTAATGTTTCATTTCTTCGCTTCGGTAATAAGGCAAAAGCGCGGCAATGAATTCCGCCACTCAACAAGCAATGCCTCAAAGAAAGTGGGGAACAGAAGTGGAACGGAGTGTCTTTACACTGGCTTCCCGAGTTCCCTCTGCCTACCCTGCCTAGTGCGGGATACAGCGTGAAGCTATAAAAAAAAAGACTAATTGTCTTACTTTATAAGTTAGACTTACTTGTTCAAAAGTAACATAATGTATCAAACATTGGTAAGCTTCATAAATAAAATAAAAAATAAATTTACTTAAAGAGAATCTTTCATAACAATTGGGTATATTATAAAACATAACTTATAATTAGCACAAATGTACCTCAATAATTGCTTCAAAATTATTTTCTTTTACTATATCTTTAGCTAAAAAAGCTAAATTGCTGGCTTCTACTGCATAAACTTTTTTTGCACCTGCTTGAGCACAAAATATTGACAATATTCCTGTTCCACAACCAACATCCATAACAATTTTGTCTTTAAAGTAAGATGCATTTTCTAAAATTGCTGTTCTATAAGCTTCAGTTCTTGGATTATCTTCCAACATCAATCTATGGATCTAAGAGAATCAAGATCATTATTTTTTCATTACAATTTCATTCATATACAAGGCAACATTTTATAATCAGATATTTGGCTTAAACTGTTTTAAGGAAAAATAAAAAAATAATACCTCTAAATCCTCGTAACTAGTAAAGTAACTATTTTGTATAGTATCAGTTTCCATTTTTTTTGCAAATTGTACAATATTTACAAACACTGTACAACTTTTAAAAATATAACCTATGTAACTCACATTGTCAAACGAGTGGATGTTGACATTTAAATGATGAAATATAATAAGATCTTTATTAGCATAACATAAGACTCAAATTCATATTAGTATATCTTAATTCAAAATAGCAATCGCCTAATTAAATATGACAATACTTACAACTTGTTGCTATCTCTAAAATTAGTGTACGGAAATATAAACGCAAGTAAAATAAAATGCAGCCTACAATTAAAATAGGAATATTTAGACATTGTCTTTTGCCGATTAATGCTAATTGTAGTTTTAATATTAAGTACCTAATATTTATCATTATCATCTAATGTTTATCATCATTAAAATGAGCGTATTGAATGTTCCATTTTTGTTATCTGTATTCATAAATGGCATTTATTAGTGTAAAATCGTACATAGAAGTGCAACTCAACTTCACTATACGCTGAAGTTAAAAACACATAAATTTAGAAATTTAAATCTTTTAACAAAGGTTTTCTTTCTGTTAATATTATGTGGAAAGTTTAATAAGAAAACACGTTAAGATTTTATTTAATAATGGCTAAAGAAAGTGATATGTCTTTGTTTAGCGATGTATTAGAACCTTTTAGGCGGGTTATAAACACCGACCCGCCGAAGGATAAATTGGTGGCGTCTACTAAACTAAATTTTTCTGATAGTAACCAATCTATCAAAGAAGGTAAAGTCCTCCTTAATAATCATATAAAATGATGTATTTTCACTTACTAAACTTGCAAATTCGTATAACTTCACAGGAACACCACTTGCGACGTCCATCGGAAAACGCAAGTCTAGTTTGGGCTTAATCGAGTTCGGTACTCCTGAAAAACGAGTGCGCACTGACTCTTCGTCGAACATTGCAGCATCTGCCCCACCATCGCCATGGGAAACCAAAAGATTGAAAGTTGATTTAATTGCAGCAAAAGCACAGGTTAGCGCAGATTTAGTTAACATGGTTTTCGACGCCTGTAGTGGTTCAGGGGCCCAAGCATGCGGCTATAATGCAAAAGTTCCATTCTAGGAAACAAAACATTTTGTATTATCATTTCTTTACTTTGGTAACAAGGCAGAGTGCAGGTTTGACTTCTGCCGCCCCACTCCCAATGCTTCAAATACTGCAAAAAGTGTAGAAAGTAATAGAGTGTCTAAAACTAAGTTCCCAAGTTTCCTCTGCAATCCTTGCCATGTGGGGGATAAAGTGTGAAACATGGATAAAAGATTTATAAACTATCAAAAATATAAATATGTACTTTCATATAAATTATATTATTCTAGATAACCAAACTTGAAGCTCGTGTTAATCATCAGCATACAATACGGAAAGAAATGCAAATATTATTTGAAGAAGAAAGAGCATCTCTCACTGAACAACATAAAAGGGATGAAAGAGCTCTTGCAGACATGGATGAAAGATTACAATTGATAAGAAGAAGAGAACAAGAAATCAAAGATGAATATAGTCAGGTCATTTACAGCTCACAATAGTTTATTCCATTCACTTTTCCTTCATATTTTTTTTTTGTTATTTTATCTTCACTTATTTGCTTGACATGCCCAAACCACCTGAGCATGTTCTTCTTCATTCTCACTGACATATATGCTAGTACCTACCATTCTGTGTATCTCTTCAATGGGTATTCAATCAGCTAAACTGACTCCGCATGTCCAACAAAGAGATCATCTCTACAATAGTCATCTTTCTTACACTCTTCTGCAATACCCATGTTTTGCTGCCGTATAACACCGTTGGTTTCACCATCTCAACTAAGCATTTAAGGCACTGTTAACTCTATCACCGGCAGCAATACACCTCCCCATATCCATTTCGTATCTTCCGTCTCCGCTAAACATACTCCTAGAAATACTACATCATTTACACAGTATCTATTATACTAGAGGAAGGTCATGTAAAAAGTAATTCTAATATTGTATTGTTTACACTGATCTTGCACTCTATCCTTTCGTCATTTCTTCCAAATTTCAAACCTTCATCTTATTTGCATTCAGGTTTAGACCATATAACCTTAACTTTTCAATAATTTATGAAAAGTTTTAATAATTGATTTCATAAAATTAGAATTGTCGAACAGTATTTTGGTTATTATTTTTATTTTTTCTCAATGAAACATTTTATATATTAGCCTTTTAATATTAATGTAAAAATATTTTTTTAATGTAATTAGGCAATTAAAGAACACAGAGACAGTAAAACAAAGTGGGAGAAAGACCGAGGTGAACTTCAAAAACAAGTAGCTGAACTTAAAGATAAATTATTAGAAGCTAATGTCAGCAGTAAGGATCAAATATCTGAAATGAAGAAGGATATGGATGAATTACTTCAGGTATATAAAAATTTTAAACTGAAATCTTTATTATGTTAATTAATATAGTCAACATTACAAAGCTTCATGCTGTATCCCGCAGGGTAGGCAGAAGGAAGTTGGGAACCTAGTGTTAAGACACTCTGTTTTACTTCCGTTCCCCACTTTCCGTCGAATTTGAGGCATGGGGTGTCGAGTGGCGGAACTCAACGCCGCGTTTTGCCTTGTACCAGAGCAAAGAAATAAAAACATTAAATATTTAAATTGAAAATATTAAATAATTCATCTCCTCGATTGGGGATTGAACCCACAATCTGCTGGTTACAGTCACACGCTTGTACCACTAGGCTAATATAGTCAGCATCAGCTTTATAATATATCTTATTGTAGTTGTGATCACAGCTACCTTACCACAACAAGTGGTTGTGTCATATACAACTAATAGTTATTCCCATATGATCATGTCAGCTAGATTTATAATATAGATAAAAACCTACCTATAATTAAAAGAATAAAATCATATATGTTTTAGGCTCTAGAAGGTGCCCAACAAGAAGTGGAAATGCTAAAAAAGGAAGTAGCAAAGCAAACATCTAAAGCAGAACAGTGTACCTCACTGAGGACACAACTTGATAAAACAACATTTGAGTTACAACAAGTTACAAGTAAACTGAAAGAATTAGAATATGAAAAGGATTCATATAAAGATTGGCAACAACAGGCCAAAGTAAGTAATGTATATTTTGTTTTTTGTTTTAATGATGTACATAGCAAGTGCAAGTGCAAGTGCAAGTTTTTCCAACAATATACTTATTTTGAACAATGATCCAATTATGTACAGAATTTATTTAAAATGGAATATTATAAAAGTAACTTTTAAATTGTTTTTTATTATATAAATGACAATTTTTGGTAACTACATATTAATATAGTAAACCATCAAAACATATTTTTTTATATATTTAATCTGTATAGGTACTATAGTATTTCTTATTACAGACAGCACAGAAACGTCTCACCAATATGGCTGAATTAGAAAAAGAAGTGGCTCGTCTTAGAGCAGCAGAGAGATCTCTGAGAGATGCTGTAAGCAATAAGCTGTTGTTGGAGGAACAAGTTCATGTTTTATCAACAAAAGTTGAAGCGTTACAGCCAGTGCAACAGGAACTACATGAGGCTAAGGTTATATATTGATATTATATTATAATTTTACTAAATTTATGTGCTTATATTAAGTATAAGTGGCCTGTCATGGTGAAGCACAAATGTGTGACTACAAAGGTGACAAATTTTGGAGTCGCTGCTCACTTGAAGAAATGAAATATTTTAATTTCTATGCTCTGTCAACAAAGTAAAGCGCGGCGTTGAGTTTCGCCAATTAAAACGGAATGGCAAGTGGGGAACATAAGAACTGCTTTGACATTAATTAAGAGGTTGGTAAACCTCTCCCGGCCTAACTTGCCATGTGCGAGATACAGGGTTAAAAATTAAAAAAATGGACTACAAATATAAAACGCACAGACACACAAAAGTATTCTGTCTTTTATTTTCTCAAACAGATCCCACCTGTTGATCTAGAGATCTTAATTTTGTTTGTTTTCTAAACTCAAAACTAATTAATATTGGAAAACAACTAAAATTAAAAAACCTTAAATAAAATGTATTTTTTGTTGCAATGACTTCCAGGTGAAACTGTCATCGCTGGAGTCGTCGCTGGAGGAGTGGCGCGGCGCGGCGCGCGCGCACGGCGTGCAGTCGGCGCGCGCGCTGGGCGGCGCGCTGGACGCGTCGCTCGGCGGCCAGCTCAGCGCCGTGGCGGGGGAGGGCGCCCCGCCGGGGCAGCCGGCCGTGCTCGCTGAGGTTACTTCGCATTTTGTGTTTCATACTTATATTAATATTACACTCTCTATTGATAAACATACATTTTAAATGAAAGGAGGCGAATGAATTCGCGCCTTGAAATTTAGTAATTGTTTGCCTTAACGAAGGCGCAGGTCACAAAACATTTAGAACAATATCCTTATTTTAAACAATGGTCCAATTATATCCGGAAATTATGTTGAATTATTTTTATAGTTGGCTATTTTTTAGTTGGCTTTAAATTTTTAATTTCCTAAAAAACGTTTGTTTTCCCTAACTGATTTATTCCAACTCTTGTAACCTAACTTAAAATATTAAATGTAAACAACTTCATAAGTAAATTTTATGCATGTAAACTCACTCGCAATCGGGCAAGATACTTGCAAACTTGACGTCACACTAGCACGCTAAGGAACACAAATGTATTTGTTGATTTAAATCTTGGGCCATAATGGGATATGGGAAATAAAATGCAATAAGTCATGCGATTTAGTTACAATGCTTGCTTGGGATGAGTATGTGATTTTCTCCTCCTATAGTTTGGCATACATGCTATAATGTTTATAATGTTTAAGAAGACAGGCACAAGTCAATTGAGTCATATATAAAAAAGTTGATTTAGTAAAAACCACTTTTCATCGCGTTTAACTGTACTTAAACGCTTGTGATTTGCAAAGGGGACCGCAGAATAGGGGTGCGGTATGGACGGGGGGGTCTCTTCCATATACGTATCTACAATAGTATTCCGCAGTATATTTTGAATTTGCCACTAGAGAAGTTAAAAGTAAATGTCAAAGTAATGTTAATTAAGAATGCATACTACACTGTCGAAGAATATTTGAATGATAAAAAGGTATTTAATTAAGGTAATTTGAATGTCATGCAGGATATATAATAGTGACTCTATTGCATTAAACAATGAAACTGTAACTATTCAATATTGAAAAGAGCAACTGTTGAGTTTCTTGCCGGCTCTTCTCAGCAGAACCGCATTCCGAGCCGGTGGTAATTTTATGTTTGTGACGATTCAAAAGTGCTTGCTAAAGCCTATTTGAATAAAGAATATTTTGAATTTGACTTTGAATTTATGCACTCGTATAAAAACACGCATGTTGTCTCTCATTACACCAATAAATGATTTTTTGTCGCGATGGCTCGTTTACGTTTACTATGAAAAAAAAAATAGTATTAAATAATCTTATTATTTTATTCTTATTCATATATATTTTTAATTTTTAAGGAGGTAGCTACACTCAAATTTGAACGCGACAAGGCGACAACTAAGTTAAACGATCTACAAAGTGTGCGTAAAACACAAGATGATCTCATATATCGTTTAAAGAAACGTTTACTTCTGGTGACTCGAGAGAGAGACAGTTATAGGTAAGTTTCAAAGCTTCACGCTTTCTTTTGTAAAGCAAGTAAGTAAGGCAGAGGGAACCTTAGTGGTTACCTTAGCGTGGTTGAACTTAGACCGCGTCTTATTTTCTTAATAAATAACTTCAGTTTTTACTTGGTGGAATGTTTATATTTTTAAATTTCTCCAGTCCGATGGACTGAAACAAATACGCCGAAAGGTGTAATTTGAAGTCTGTTTTAGGGCATAGGCAAAAAATCGTGTGATTCTAAACGATAGGTTGTCGGCTTGATCCTTACTCAAAGAAATGTAATCTTCAATATTATTAATTCTTCACTTTGATAACAAAGTAAAGCGCGGCTTAGGGTTTTACCACTCAACATAATAAAACCTCAAATTCTGCAGAAAATTGGGAACAGCACAAATAATGCCTCAAATTCTGCAGAAAATTGAGAACAGCTCAGAGTGTTTTAACATTAGGTTCAGAAGTTTCCTCTGCCTCAATTTTCTTCCGCACATGGCAGGGGTACGCAGAGGAGAGAGTACAGCGTGAAGCTGAAAAAAATGCGCAATCATCTACAACTAACTTTAGGGCGGTCACAATACCACAATGTAAAAAAATTTAGAAAACATATAAACATATCGATCGAGCATCTCGAAAACTATTCAAGCTCTCACACCAGTTGGTGTGATGGCTACTTTTCTATATGTGGATAACAAATGGTCCCCAGACAGCAGCTGGACAGCTACGAGAAGGAGCTGTCGGTGACGCTGGTGGGCGAGGCGGGCGCGGGCGGCGCGGCGCTGCTGGCGGCGCGCGTGGACCAGCTGGAGAAGGCACTGCAGGGCTACCGCGACCTGCTCGCTGTGCACGACCACGATCCCAACGCTAACGGTGGGACGTCATTATAAGCCATTATGTTCATTATCATTCATTACGTTGATATTATATTGTTATTAAATTCAAACACTCATGGCCCGTCATCGTTAGTAATACATAATATAAAAGTGAAAAGTCTCACATGAGTGGCACGGTAACTAGATAACTGAAATTATCGCATGGTATCAAGTTTTCTTTTGTTTTTTATAGAAATCCATTTCATATTCTGATGTACCTAACTGCATTTATTAAAATTAAAATTTTTATAATTACGTATTTTTTGATGACAATGAATTAAGTAAGTATTAAAGACTTAGTAACCTCACATTATGTGTTAATTTTTCTGCAATAGCTACGTAATTCCTCTTTTTCAGCTATAGAAAGCGCAAGAGCGGAGGCCAACAAGTTGCGTGAAGAGGCCGAAGCTGCCAAGCGCGAGGTGGCCAAGCTGCGTGCTCAGCGGGACCAACTGCAGCTGCACTTGGAGAGGCTGGCTGCACCTACTAAGGTATTTATATGTGGTACGATCGATGAGTTGTGGCCGCCCTGAAGATATGCTTTCTTCACCTCCTAATATTTGTTCATGTGGAAGAAAAAAATGACAATTTAAGATAAGTCTTATAATGTTGTTTTGTATATATATCTGCACATTTGTTTATGGTTCTGTACTTAATTTAAACCAAGTTCCATCACGTCACATATATATATTTTTTTTTCAATTTTATATTGTATCCCATATACAGGAAAATAATCGATAGAAGAAATAATCGATAGAAGTCCCATCACGTCACATATATATATATTTTTTTCAATTTTATATTGTATCCCATATACAGGAAAATAATCGATAGAAGAAATAATCGATAGAAGTCCCATCACGTCACATATATATATTTTTTTTTCAATTTTATATTGTATCCCATATACAGGAAAATAATCGATAGATAAAATTTAATTTCAAAATATTGCATTCTCCACATTCCACTCCATTTTGAAACAGTGCATATAAAATAACGGAACTCAACGTAACACTTTGTCTTATAAACGTGGCAAAGTAAATCACGCGCACAACTATAACACACTGTTAAATTGCACAATTATGTAAGAAAGAGTTATATAAATAATAATTATTTAGTTCTGCACATGGCAGGATAGGCAGAGGGAACGGAGTACCGTTCCCCACTTTCCGCCGAATTTGACGCATTGCTTGTTGTGTGGCGGAACTCAACGCCGCGTTTTGCCTTGTACCGGAGCGAAGAAATGAAAACATTAAATATTTCAATTGAAAACGTTAAATATTTCATTTCCTCGAGTGGGGATCGAACTCAGAACCTGTCGGTTACAGTCACACGCTTGTCCCACTGCATTACGACAGGCCTCTATTATTAAGTAATTCTTTTTATATGTTCACTTTCAGATATTGCACTTAGCTGATAATCCGGCAGCAGCTGCTCAGAAACAAATGCAAGTAGACTTGGAAGCAGCACAAGAAGAGGTGAATTATATTTTAATAGACCGTTTTATTAATTAGAGTAAATATTTCATTATGTAAATTTATGTTTAAAAGTCAAAGGCCATGTTATGGGTCCTATTTGTAAGATTCTTTTTTTTTTATTAATTAATTTAATTTTGTAGCATATAATGTTGTCACCAGTAATATTTGCTGAACACTCAAGTGGTTTATGGACAGAAGCTTAGTTTGACACTAAGAAAAAGTGTCTGTATTGTGTAGAAAAAAAATAAATTTTAATATTAATTGTGTTAATAACGAGAATACTACTATACGTTATTATTATTAATAACACTTGGCGCTCCAGTAAGCAGTCCATTTGCCGGCGCAATTTTCATTATTCGCGCTGTGATATGAATTTGGCTTCATTTCCTGGCTCCGCTGACAAGGCTAAGTGCGGTGTTGAGTTCCGTCTCTCAGATAAAAAGTGTTTTAGATAAAACAATTGAAAGCTGCGCTACGCGAAGGCGGGTCTCGGGCGTGTCCAGAGGAAATGCAACAGCTACGTTCTCAACTGGAGAATAGTAGGATAAAATTGCAAAGGTAATATAATAAATTAATATAAATTAATACTTTATTATTATTTATGTTTCTCTTAACGATTAATATTTAAAAAAAATAATAAATTGACAACCATTTTCTAATCTACATACTGGATCGACTGGATTCTTTTTACTTAGCTTTAAAAGTGGATTAAAGTTAATATAGTGTCAGGCAGATTATTATTATATAATTATTTCTTTATAAAATAACATATTTTTTTAATATATTTATTGCATTTTCAGAATGAAAGAAGAGTTCACATCTTCAGCGCAAGAGTACAGAGATGTGTGCTACATGCTGCTGGGCTACAAAATTGATAGAACTGGTCATAAGAATTATAGGTAAATTAATATTTTGCTAAATTTATATATCTTGTATGAAAAGTGGGGGAGTAACTAATATAAGAACATTTTGTTCTGCATTTTCAACCTGTTTAGTGATATTTCATTTAATTTATTGCGAACACACCGAGACCGCCAAGATAAAGTTCCGTCATTTAATGCGTAACGTGTTGAAAATTTGTTGTGACAGTATAGTATTGCATTCACCACGCATATCTTATCACTATTTTCACTACACATTTTCTTTTCAGCTTCACGCTGTATCCCGCACATGATAGGGTAGGCTGAGGGAGCTTGGGAACCTAGGTTCAAGATAATCCTTTCCACACCCCACTTTCTAAAAAAAATGAGGCATTGAGTGTACAACGGTGTATTTTGTAATCAGAGCAAAGAAATGAAAATATATTCATTTCTTTGATTGAAGATTGAACCCACAACCTTTTATAGCCTGCTCGCACGCTTGTTCCCGCGTAAAGATAAACAGATAATAATAAAATCTTATCGTTTTCTTTTAAAGGATATCAAACATGTACGCGGAATCGTCAGACGAATATCTAACATTCACGCTATGTGATGAAGGCATAGAGATGGTGCACACAGACTATTCTACATCACTCGGGGAGCTGGTGGAGCTGCATCTTCACCATCACCGCTCGATACCGGTATTCCTCAGTGCACTCACAATGGAGCTGTTCACCAGAACAACAATGCAACAAGAAGTGACCAGCTGTTAGTGGAAATGAATGTAATTAAGATATATTATAGAACTTAGGTGTTAGATGTGATGTGAAACGGCCAAACATACGATATAGAAGCAATCTTTGTTCAGATATTTTTTTTGCTAAATTTCACTCGGCGTTGAGTTTCGCCAGCAATTTTACGATTAAAAATTGATTGATTTTACGGTGCCTGGTGAAGGTATACAAAGGAAGCTTAGAGCTGTAAAAAAATAAAAATTGCTGTATTTGCTTCTGTATTGATTGATTTAAACTTATTGTTCTCTATAGAAATTAGACGATATTGTAATTAGATTATCTTATAGGTTATAGTGGTTTTTGTATATCTGAGTCGGACGTGGCTGTTAAGATATTAATATTTTTTGTGTTGTAATATTAATAGGTAGTTGAATGTAATTTTTATATTGTGTATGTATTGATTTAGAAGAGTGCATCGTAGTACAGCAGCTATGTGTGCCTATAATCATGGTTGTTTTGGATTCATATTCCTAGTTGTGGGAGTAATATATTTTAGTTTCCTCGCTCTGAAATCAAGTCAAAGCATGATGTGAGGTTTAGTATGTGAAAAACAGAAAATGTGTCTAAAATCTCTAAAGACTTTAAACAAAATAATTAAAATTTTAAGCATTTACTGTAAAAAATGCCTTTACATATATAAAATATTGTGAGACTATGTTCCTTAGTAATAAATAAATATGATATGATTTCCTAAAGATCTTCTAATAGATCGTCTCGTCGTCTTCAAACTTTGTTATTTTTTTTTACTGCAATAGTTGAAATATATATAATGATATGAAAAATATATGGTATTTCTAATTAAAAATATTTAGTTATTATTAACACGTAGGTTATATGTTTTAATTTAATGAGATATAATAGAGATTGAGGCCTGTCGTGGCACTGCAGCACAAGCGTGTGACTGTACGACAGCTTGTGGGTTCGATCCCCACTCGAGGAAATGAATTATTTAATATTTTCAAATTAAAATATCCAATGTCTTCATTCCTTCGCTCTGGTAACAAGGCAAAGCGCGGCGTTGAGTTCCGCTACTCAACACACAATGCCTCGAGTTCGGTGGAGAGTTTGGAACATAGGTGGATCGTTTTCTTAGGTAATAAAAGTCGTAACTCCATGTAAAATATTTATGAAGAAACAAGGACAATATATTATACATCATCTCATCTAGTGTTCGAATGAGTTAACTACAACAATTTAGTAGTTCAACTACAACAGTACAATTAACAATTGAATAAATTGTATGCGCAAACTTGACTAAACGGCCGCCATATTGGAATTACTAACGTCAACACGTCATTGTTTACATATTCATTGTATAAAATGAGTTTTATATATTTTTTATGAACAAAATGACCAAATAGAAAAATTTTAAATACTAACTCATTGGTAGTTACTTTAACAATAATATAGAAAATTATTTTCACTTATGGAATACATACTACTGTAACTGTGATTTAAAGAAGCATTACGAAATGTTGATTAAAAATAGAATGAAATAAAAATAATGACGTATTCACTGTTAGAAATGGAAAATAGGTCTTATTAAAGTTTGATCGTTGAGTTTTGAGACAACCAGAACAGTATGTTTGTTTACGCACACAGAAAATAATTGACAAGAGCGAAGTCGTAAGTTAATATAAAATAGTTAAGTATTAAAAATATATAGTCCACAATATGAAAATGTATAAATATTACTTTATAAGCGAGCATACGAAATAACATAACTCCGAAACATACTCAACATATTCAAATTTCACAAAAGGTCACTGTAACGAATCAGTGCTTGCATTTTGACCGCAAATTAGGGATGCGACAGGAGTTTGTTTTAAAATTGAGTTAATTTCAATATTAATAGCTTAGTAATTAATTAGCTTTTTTTTTAATTTAACTTTTTTGAATTATTGTTTCTGTAATTTTCTCAGGGTTGACATTTTTTTTTTCATATAACAATATTTTTTAGTTAGAGTACATAAAAAGGGCATTTTATTTGTAGTTAGAGTACATAAAAAGGGCAATTTGTGTATCAGTTCGCGCTAAAATAAGAATTATTTAGACTTATTTACAAATTGGAATATGAGAATAGAAGTCAGATCCACGTTCATGTTAGTTAGTATAAAATGTTATAATATTTACTCAGCTTCACGCTGTATCCTGCACATGGCAGTGTTAAGACACTCCGTGCCCATTTGTTTATCAATATTTTGCGGTCAAAATGTTTTTTTTTTCTAAAGCAATTAATTTTTTTTTTACAAAATCTTAAATTATATGAAACCAAACCATTCATCTCCGCCATTCTTTGGATCACCATTCTAAACACAATATATCGTTTGAATTTTATAAAACTATATTTATGTCTGATATTTTTGTTTTATCTATGCATTTGAGATCTTACGCATAGTTTAAGTAAAAAAAAAATATTAAATTAAACACATTATGACACTAAATAAAACTTAAATAATATTAATAAGACTTATGTGGACTAATAGTCTATATTAAAGAAACCAAATTGTAAACTATTTAAAGCTAAGCAGGACGTCCAGAAACATAATTTTACGAGTGACATACATCACGCAATTAGTTCGATAAATTCACAAGTGACATCCACACGAATTATTCTTGGAAACATTTTGGAAATAATTTAAAAGTAACAATAAATTACTTTTTATCTACAGTCTATAAAGTCACCTAATTTCATCGTAAAGTGTTTCGAAAATAGTTAAAAAAAAAAAAAAATAATAATTCTAGAAATCTTACATAGACATAATACTGAAATAAGTATTTTATAACGTTTTTATATCGATCGAATTACAATTTATTGTTTCAGTGACACACATTTATTTTATGTATATAAAAAATTAAAATAAAACAAAACACGTAAACATAAATTTCACACAATTTTCAATAACATTATTGCACTAAAACTTTATAACTTAATAATAAATATTGCATAAGCGTTAAAACCACATTACGTGAAGTAAATTACTTAAGTCTTAATATAGTAAAAGTTAAAATTTTATGAACAATCGTCAGTCCAATGAAAATAAGTCGATCCTACGAGCTTTAGACAGATATAGGATGTTCCTTTATTAGAAATACCTACGTAGAAGTACCAAATATTGTGCTACCTACTAGATCTATGTATAACATTTTGACTAAATATTAAGTACAATTTGGTGCTCAATTTTAATAATGTAAAGTGTTAATCATTAATAACTATAGATATTATTTATCTACAAAAGTCGAAAAATGTGCAACAGTTTGAGAATTCCCCTAAGCCTACGAAAATTATGAATTTATTCATTCAACTGGCTCAATTTGTCCTCGAACGCCCACATCGAAGTAATCGTCATATAGAGATTTTTACCAATCAAGCGCATTTTAATATTTGTTTATTGCTCCGTTCACCTCCGACAGAACCTGATATATAATAAGTACATTTTTAAGATCTGAGTCGTTCTCGATTCGAATCACTTGGTTTTATATCGTGGGTCGAAAAAGCTTGCACCTGGAATCTTTTGTTTCAAACGCAATCTTCGTAAAGTACTGGGCTGTTGAAGGTCTGGCTGGAAGGAGACAGCTCCACACTGCAGCTCTGCCTACAGTCTACGACTATAGAATGCGTGACGTGTCTACATCTTCGCCATGTTTTTCGTCAGTCACACTATTGTCCGTTATGTTTTTGTTTCCTGAAATAGGAAGGAGCTTTATGTTCAGTTCACACAGGCAGATTCATGATTGGCTTATTTCGTGTTATGTAGAGCCTAATCATCATAATATAACACGGGAATGTAAAGAAGATGGATAAGTATTAAATAATATATTATTAGAAGCGGCGTTAAGTTCTGCCAATCAATATATAATGCATCAACGCGGCGTAAAACGGAATAGAGTGTTTTAACATTAGGTCCTCTCTGTGTACCCTGCCATACAAAAAAATAGAAATTTAGTAGAAAAACTCTGGGCTCCTCTTTGCTCGCCAACCCTCGTTGCATGTATCGAAAAAATGAAACAGTTTATTGTACAATAGCAATTAAAACCGTAAGTCGCCGGTAACCGGTGTCGGTGTGGTTTGCCTTACCTTTGCAAGGCCCCGGGTGCAGCGGGTCCACGACGGTGCCGGCGTGGCAGGCGGCGCGCTGCAGGCGGCACCACGACGCGTACGTGCGGCGGTCGGAGCCGCACAGCGGGCGCCGCGCGCCGCCGCCGCACGCGCCGCACGACACGCAGCGCGCGCCGCTCGCGCCGCCCGCCACGCAGCGCTGCCCGCCGCCGCAGCGCACGCGCGCGCACGTCGCGTTCGCTGCGCGTTACACGTCTTACTATTTGTACATTTTGTGAATCATATGTTACATTTCAGAAACACTAAATTTAGCACACCCAGCGATCGTCGACTGTAGTATGTATCGTATGTACCTTCATATCGTAAGTATACGTATTTACGATCGATCTGCAAATGCTAACTGTGGATAAGGATCCTTATCAGCAGTGTGATTTTTTTTATTTAAAATAGAAATTCGGCAATTATTTTGTTTTCACAATTTTCACATTTTATGAAAGTGATGTATATAAAATATATTAAAATAAGAGATTTAATATATGATAAATACACGGCGTTTGGATGTATCCTGCACTAAAGATGTGCAAGTGGCTGTATTCTATATTTCCACCAATTTTTAAAGAAACAGCATGTTAACTGGTATAGTGACATTACTAACTAATTAAAAAAGAAACATATCATAGATCAGAAAATCTAATTATCGACATCAAGTATTTAGAAAGTTAGTGTTATTTTAATAATTATTTTGTAAATTAACATATTTATCAATAACAATAATACTAACCTATACAAGATCCCTTATATGCAAGCGGCAGTGCTTTGCCCCGTTCACAAGCCGCTTTCCGCAAAGCACACGCCCCCGCATACGTGCGGCCGTCCACGGCGCACACGGGCGCGCCCGCCACGCTGCACGCCCCGCAACGCACGCAATGTGCTCCCAGCTCTGCATCTAATACGCAACGTTTGTCGCCCCCACATCGTACACCTTCGCAGCTTCCGACTGGAAATAGAATTATTATATATAGTAATTTGAGAAGTAATTCTTTCTTATATAAACAAGTCTTTGTGCCTATAGATGAGTATTTAGTTACCTTTATGTATTTACATAGTTCAGAGTTATCTTAATCAAAGTTTGCCGAACTGAGATAATTTAGGAAACTTTAATTGACACGAATGTCAACTGAAAATAGGAAATATGACGCCCATTGTAATATAATAATGTAGTAGAAATCAGACTAACGAGCGTGGCCTGTTAATATTCGACGCCTTTCCCGGTGGATTGTATCGTATTGCGGTTTATAGACCGACGATAGATAGTCTAGTCTAGACAGCGATCAAGTGCAGCCACTTTAGAGCTTAGATTACAGAGAATTTATCATGGTTAGAATCAGGCCGCCAACGGCTGCTCTTATAAAACTATTTCGTGTCTGGCTCATGGAGTAAGTACTAATAGTAGCAATATAAAGAGCAAAGCAAATTTAGCTCCAATAAAGTTGTTGCCATTAAAATTAACTGCTATAAACTGTTTCATTTTATTATTGAAGCAATAAGAAGCGTACACAATAATTGATAGTTTCAAATTTTAAGTTAAAAATCTACTTTAAATCAGGTTCAATACACTTTTAATTCGATTTTTCTTATAGTATTTACTTTACGATGATCTTGACGATAAACAGTGAGTTTAATTGGGTGTCAGCGTTTTGGCACACGCCACTGTAGTTGAAACATTTAAACCTGGCTTTCTACTATGCATTGCACTGTATTGCAACAAAGTTACGTCAACTGGAGCACCTTAAACTAATTATAGATGTTTAATGAAGACAACCAACGAAATAGTTAACGTATGTATTTTAAGAAGCTGTGGGAGATGCGTATATTACAAGAATTTGCATTGCGCTTGCGGACGGCCTATCCGCTCGTAAAATCCTACGATGTGGTCGCACATAAAATGTGTTCATACTTCATATTATTCGTGTTATGTAATTACATGTTTATTTTTGAAATTACATATTGTTTTATAAATAGCACGGTAAATAGGTCATGTGAATGGAAATAATTGGAGATAAACAAGAAAAGTAGATGAAAATGTATATTTTCTTAGCTTCACGCTCTATCCCGCACATGGCAGGGTAGGCAAAGGGAATTTGGGAACCTAGTGTCAAGACACTCCGTTCCACTTCTGTTCCCCACTTTCCGCCGAATTTGAGGCATTGCGTGTTGAGTGGCGGAACTCAACGCCGCGTTTTACCTTGGACTAGATATTTCATATAAATGTTATACAATCTGTAATGCAAATAACATATAAAAAAATGTTAATTCCCCATATCAGAGTACTCAAGTTAAGCACATCCACTTCAGAGTGCACTTGAAGCGTCAAGATAAATATCGCAATATGAGTATGTCTTTAGATCGCCTATTACATTGACGTTATCGTGTAGGAACGAAAGATTATTATTCATAGTATGGAATGAGGACGACTGTCTGGTTGGGCAGAACGCACTAATGGTTGTTCCAACTTCCAAGTATTCATGACAATAGTCACTAATTATTAATATAATCTGGAATTATAACTATCTATTTATAATCATTACTTCTATCTATAACTATACCTCAATATCTCTATTCTATATTGCTTTAAATCATTAAAACAATTTAGCTACGCAGTAGGTATTTGTAATATTATTTTGTAGGCAACAAACATTAATAATATTTAAATTTAGATTAAGGAATTTCATCCAGAATTTATGAATGAGTAACTACAGGCCGCACTCTATTTCAAATTTAAAAACACGCAATAAACGTTATTTGTTTCATAGCGCGTCATTTTTATGCGCTGTTAAAACATGGTTATATATTTTTTGTTGACAAACGCTCGCAGACGCATTTATAACCTGTGAGAGTTTCTTTTTTCACATCCATTGAGTTACGCTATCTGTGTGCGTAACGAAGGAAGCTCGCCGGCCGGTTTCTCATAATTGCACCCATTCTGCACTCGGATGACATCCTGCGACTACCATTGCTATGGGCTCTAACCATACGTTTTCGAATGCGTTTCCCTTTGAAACTGTCACTTGTTATACACAGGTGCTGCTAAAATAGTTTTATTGGAATGGAAGTTGGCAATTACACGGTACTGAGAAACGCTCAGGAAATATATTATACACCTACCACTAAGTAATGACTAAAGTATATAAGTATATGCAATTTAATTCTATATAATTATGTCCGGTTTTTAGATGTAGGTGATGATTTAAATTAATTTGTTTGCTATTGAAATTATTTTATTACGCTTTTACGTTGCTTCGCCCACAGGAGGACCGGCAAAGAGAAGCTTTAAGACTCCATTTCTCGCCAAATTTTCAAGTTATGAATTAAATAAATGTAATTAAGTAAGCTTAGTGGAGATCGAACTGACAACCGTCGTGCTTACAATCGTTATCCGACTGTGACACGATGATAACATATTTTAAATAAACAGTTCAAAATAAAACAAAAACGTAATTACTTAAAAACAACAAGACTTATATTATTATACTTTTGAAAGCCTAAGAGATTGGTAAGTTCAAACTCTATATCACTGGATGAAGAGTTTGAATTTGATAAAATAAACTTTAATATATGGTTCTGAAGGATAAAAAATATTTACAAATTTAAATGATTCCTCAAATACTATTTAACTTAAAATTTTTGGTAAATGAAATCGTGTGACGTAATGACTGTGGAGTGGATAGCGTCAGACGATTATGGGTATAAAGGACTGGTTGTCTGCTTCTAAAATATTTCGTTTCCTTTCCAATTTTTCGCCTAATTTGAGACACTGCCTGTTGAGTTGCACTTTGCCTTCATACTAGAGCGAAGAAAAAAAAATTCTACTACAACATGCTTCTTAACGCGGCGTTTAATTCCACCATTTAACATGTAATATCTCGAAAATGGGGCTAAACGCATATAATGGAGTCTTTTGACATTAGTTTTAAGTTAAATAAAATAAATGGTGAAGAAAAAGAGTCGCGTGCATTCACTGTTTTGTTAGAAGGGACGGCATACATGTTAATGTCTCTGAGTTCTATCGTCTCACGGTCCCTTGTGCTCTCACATTCTTACACATTCAGAATAATGAACTACTTATTTTAACGAATATAAAAAAGAGGCCTGTCGTGGCGCAGCGGCACAAATGTATGACTGTAACCGACAGGTTCTGGGTTCGATCCCCGGTCGAGGAAATGAAATATTTAATAATTTCAATTTAAATATTTAATGTTTCATTTCTTCGCTCTGGTAATAAGGCAAAGCGCGGCGTTGAGTTCCGCCATTCAACACGCAATGCCTCAAATTCGGCGGAAAGTGGGAAACGGAAGTGGAACGGAGTGTCTTAACACTAGGTTCCCGGGTTCCCTCTGCCTACCCTGCCTCGTGCGGGATACAGCGTGAAGCTGAGTAGTAATTGTAAATCAACTATAAATTTAAGTTTTTTTCAACCAAATAAGTAAGGAAATTTACAAATACATATAATATGTATTTTTTTTTTTATATTTACGTACCGATAAATGGTGGGTCAAAGAGTAAATATTCGCAGACGACTTACAATTAAATAGAAAATTGTATTGTAATTTACTTGTCCTAATGCAATAAATTAGCTTCAGAAGCCACGGCGTACGAAAAATAAAAGAAACAGATCCGACGTAGCGTGTTATGTATGACCATTACTATGGAGTATTGAATCGAGTATGCCGATAAAGATTCTATAAATACGTAAATAAAACCTGTACTTAACGATCACGTGCTTTTGATTTATAGGGATCGAGATAATTTGAAAACCAGTGGTTGGGAGGTGGAGGTCTCATTCACATGCATGCACCCCGGGCGACGCGATCGGCCAGAGCCAGACGTATTGTGCATCGCAATGAGCTCTTATTGAGACTCGGCCCCGATAGAGACGTATCACCGGCGCTGGGCCTTGTACGAACAAAACAACAGTTTACTAGACCGATACCGAGTTATTTACTAAAGGAGTGTCCGTTCATCACGGGACAAGGATAAATACGCTTGGAAGGAATGAATTAAACAGCTCGCGATTCCCAGCGCGGAAAGCACGCCGTAATTACAGCTGCAGTCAATACTAGAACGCTCTGGGCCGTGTTTGATTGCTGGTTGCCAATAAACTATTTAAAGGGAGTTCACAATAAATGCAATGCAATTAGTCATAGTCAATGATAATTCTCTTTTTGAAAATACACTACTGCTAGAAAGTAGGTATATAATTAATAAGCGTAGGCATTCTCAGTCATTGAGTTATTGTATACAGTAACAAACGCTAGGCCTCGATGCAGCCACAAGCAAGATGAGATAGCCTTTGCGGTACGTGTGAATTCATGTGCCAGTAAAATTAATGTTATAGTCAGATTAACCTCAAGCTACTATAGGATCTGGTTTCATCGAGAGCTTGGTAAACTTTTAACATATTAATAATTACGTCCACACCTGGTCGTTATATTGAAAATAATCGGCCAAGTGTGAGTTGGGCTTGTTACCATACCATACCCACAGCAGGATTGTAAGTCAATGGGTATTTTTTTTGGACATATTTTCGGGATATTTTCTCTTATTTGTTGTGTAAATGCTCATTTACTGCCAAATTACATCATCATCATTTATATATTTAGATTTTGTTGATTTAGAAGCTTGCTTTTGTCTGAACTTCATGGGATATAAATATTAAATTTAATATTAATTTGACTTGATACCTTCACGCGATCCCGAGATAAATAGCTTGTTTTGACAGATGGATAAGTTTTTATATAAGGGATTTTATTCTTTAGAGGTACAGAACCCTAAAAATAGATACACAATACTAGGTAGATATATGTATTTTTAAAGAAGTGTATGAAAAGATACATTCTTGAAATACTTAATGTATATTTTTTTTTAACGAACGATAATGTTAAGTATTCAGAAGTGATATGCGGTGTATAACAGTGTATAATAGTTTTATTTAAATATTCAATAAACAATTTTTTTTACATGTGCATTTCAATGTTCTTATAGTATGTGATAAGCGTGGCAGGTCGGTTAGCCACCGGACAGGCTTCACCGCACCAATAATGAGCCAGTAATCTTCGATGGAGCTTTAAACTATAGATATAAATGAGTATATATATTTTATCCAAATTCATTTTACGCTGAAAATTATGATTGTTTAATGTTAAGTGGATCGACCGATAGTTCGTGCTCCTAGTATATACATATATATATATATATATATATATATATATATATATATATATATATATATATATATATATATATATATATATATATATATATATATATATATATATATATATTTATATATATATATATATATATATATATATATATATATATATATATATATATATATATATATATATATATACTAGGAGCACGAACTATATATATATATATATATATATATATATATATATATATATATATATATATATATATATATATATATATATATATATATATATATATATATATGTATATATATATATATATATATGTCGTAGAATGGGATTGGAACGGAAATTATATTATAGTAGATGCATAATTGATTAGTTATAATTATTGTTTGTAGTAACTATTGACAACGTGTAACTATTATTTGTAGTAACTATTGACAACGTGTTTGGCTAGGATGATTTAAAGAGACAATGTATAGAGTTTTGTGTAACCAATAAGATGTATGCACCAATAGTGTGCGGTTATAGCCCTATGCTTGAAAGGAAGCGATCGGAAAGAAACTAATTGTTGATTATAGTAGAATTACGATTGGTTGATCTAATTTAAAGAGATATTGTTTTGACTGTTATTTGACCAGTGAGAGTATTTAACCAATAACGTGGAGTAACGTGGAGGCTCGTGCCTTGAGTAGAGTCGTGACGCATGAGGTTGTTCTATTTTAAAAAGAGGAGGAATTTGACGATCATTGAATCGGGGCATTCTTCGGTTGTTTGTCGCATGAAAAGGACTAGTCACGAATCTGCTACGTTATTCCTGCTTGCATTTACCCACAATGGAGCCCACAGGTCACATAAGAGTCGTTTACGATGAGCAATCTCCGACATCAGAAGTGGGATCGGTGCAGGCGCGGAATAACAGTGAAATACCAAAGAATGAAATCGAAGATGGCGCGCCATATTGGAAACCCAACAAAGCAACATGCGCCTCCTAGTTGAAACATTACGCAATCCGCCTTCCATGGAGGGCACTAAGGAAATCGTGTTGCCTGAATTCTTCCCCGAAGCTGCAAATACGGATGCTCGAGCCTGGCTAACTGCTACGAACGTCTGTTTGACTGATCGAAAATATCAGGGGAGTAATCTAATTCTTTTTCTTAGTAAATCTATGAAGGGTTCTCTGAAACTTGGCTGTCTCAGATCGCTTTCCCTAATATAAAGTGGGAACACCTTAAGAAAATTTTTCTGACGCACTTTGACGCTTTATATAAAAACGCAGCAACTGTTTTAAAAATGTTTAATGTGTCTCCGCTTACTGAAATAGATTATTTACATCCCTCATATTAAGCTGTAATGATTTAGATAAAGAAGAGATGGTAGTAGCGATGATTCTTGCGCATGTTGGACAAATAGAACCTCGGTATCCATGTAATGTTTGTTTTTTTTGAAGAATTAAATACCCGTTTCAAAATGAGCCGTGAGCTAGTGTCATCTTCTTACAATAAACGTAGTTTTCAAAAATGTAACACTAAACATAATAATGTAATGTATTATAAGTAACCTAGATTAAGTTCTATTTAGGTGCAATGTTGTAAATTGATCACAGATTATTATTATTCGTTTTAGCCAAAAATGAGAAGCAAATTAATTTCTACTTCCAATCGCTCCGACTTCACGGCAAGACATCCGATAACTATATCCGATGCTATAAGTGTGATGTTGAAAGACATATAGCATCCCGATGCTCTAATACTTATGAGCCACCAGCAATGACTCTGCACCTACTGACATAAAAAAAGAAAGAGACATGCGACGTTGCACATGTTACCGGTAACTTTATAGAATTTGGTGAGCGATTTTCATTTTGTTTTGATTCTGATGTTAATAGATTTCTTATTATGGAAAGTATCACTCAAAAAGAATTGGGTAGGCTGCATACCTTTAGATGATTACCCTGCAAAATTGTAAAGCGTCAGCCTTATCACCTTAGCCCTGAGGAAAGGAATATAATACGCAAACTAAAAAGTGAGATATTATCAGCACGAGTGAGGAGCATGGTCTATGTAAGACCATGTAAATCTCCCTTCTCTAGTCCAATATTGTTATTTAAAAATCGCGATGGATCAGGTAGAACGTGTATTGATAGATTATCGAGAAATAAACTTTAAAACGGTTCCTGATCGTTATCTGTTACCACTTATTTGTGATCAAATTCAAAGGTTAGCGGGAGCGAATTTGTTTTCTTGTCAAAACTTGGCTAGTGGATTTTATCAAGAACTAATTAATGAAAATTCGATAAAATAGACCACGTTTGTTACGCCAGAAGCTCTTTATGTATTTACTTTTTTTTATACCTTTCGGTTTACGTAATGTCTCCGCCATCTATTTAAGAGTGATTAATACGGCCTTAGGAGAGTTAGCTCTATCTTATAGGATTTAATAATACCAGCGGCTAATATAGATAGACCAAGGTATGGAAAGTTTACGAAAAATCTTAAATAAATATTTTTGGTGCTGGGTTTTCTTTTAATTAAAAATATAGATTTTCTTAAAAGTAAAGTACAATTTTTAGTATATGAAATATCAGAGGGTTTAAAAGCAAATCCTCGTAGGGTTATTATATCGGGAAATTCTGAGCCTCCTCAGGCAATGTATTCAGTTAAGGCAATTCTTGAGATTGTCATCATATTTTCAAAAGTTTGTTTTCGACTCTTCTGTCAAAATGGCCCCACTTTATAATTTGCTTGACAAAACTAACGCTGAATTTACCTGAAGTCCCGGACATGAAACTAAGAGACAAGCAATAATTCAATTTTAACGTGTTTACCTGTTTTGATACACACAGACGCTAATAGTATGGGTTTTGGTGCAATACTTTTGCAAAAGGTTGAAGGACGGTTACATCCCGTAGAATACCACATAAAGTAAAAAGACGATTGATGCCGAGTCTCGGTACCATTCATACGAGTTGGCAACGCTAGCCGTTGTTAACTCTGTCAAGCACTTTGACATTACTTATATGGCAGATTTTTCTTTGTCATTACTGATAGGAATTCTTTAAAAACATCGAGAAGTAAAATCAATTTAACACCTAGAGTACATCGATAGTGCTCTGTTCTTCAAGTTTTTGATTTCAATATTCAATACAGAGAGGGTAGCAAACTGACGCACGTCGACTACTTCTCTAGAAACCTTCTACCTATAACAAATAAAACATCTAGCAATAAACAAGTAAAGAAATTAATAATAGAGCTGAAGTAAAGCGTATTAACATTGCGGAGCTACCTTCTGATTGGTTACAGGTAGAACAAATACGGGACGATGTGTGTAGAGAAATAATAGAAAAATTACAAAGCGATAGTCTCGACCTAAATAAATGTCAAGTCCATGAGTTAATTTGTAACGTACTTTTAAGGAACATATAAAAAAAGGGCATAATGTTTTCTAACGTACTTTTTAAGAAGATATTTTCTAATATTAATATTTTCTAACGTACTTTTAGGGAGATATAAAGAAATAGGCATAATATTTCCCTACCTCAATAGGTAACTTGGTACAATTACCAAGGGCCTTTCGTTGGTCGGTAATAAATCATATTCATGAGAGTATTTTTCATTTGGGATGGGATAAAACTCTAAAAAAAGTATATCAACATTATTGGTTCCCTAATATGTCAAAATATGTTAGAAAATTGTATAACATGTAAAATTGCTAAATCTACTCATGGTAAACGGCAAATAGAGCTATATCCCATCCTAAAAATCAATATCCCTTGGCATACCATTCACGTGGACACCATAGGCAAATTAAGCGGTGAGAGCGACTTAAAATATGTGTTTGTTATCATAGACGCCGTTACTACATTTGTGTTACTGCTACCTTCTACGCGAATTAATACCGATATTGATATTATTACTCTTATAACAGCCACAGTATTATAATAATAACCAGAACGTATAACAGTTCATCAGGGCAGATTTTTCACCAGCCTGGAATTTAAAGATTATTGTAATACTGACAACAGCAATATACATTTGGTAGGTACTGGAGCTTCTCGCGGTAACGGACAGGGAGAGCGAACAATGAGTAGTAGAATATGTTAACTTTAGTAAAATTAAATTTAAATAGTCCGTGACAAGATGCGTTAGATGAAATGTTGTAGTCTATAAATAGAACGATACACAGAGTAACTAAACAACTTCATTAGAATTTTTATACGTAACGTAGCTTGGCCGTTAAATTTAACAGATGTTCATCAAATAAAATTTGATACTAATGAGATACGTCAAGAGGCTGACAATAAAAATTAATTCCTTAAAAAATAAGGGAAAGGTGATGTAGTAATTTGTTGACGACTGTTTTAGTAAATCCGAAATATAGATGTTCCTATGAATTTATTGAGATATTAGGCGGCGACAGATATGCCCTTAAAAATTTAATGTCTAGGCGCATATATAAATATGCAAAATATGCACGAGATCGCTTAGGTCTTTTCCCCAAATTTTATATACCTACCGTTTTAGATCCATGTATGTACAAGTGATGGTAAGAATTGATTGCATTTCATAATTTAATCGTGAAAATATAATTGTATTTATGTATCTAAAATGTTATTGAAATATATGTGCTGAAGCTTCTCTTTTTGCACATTTGGTTTGTGAAGTAACATACGTTGAAATGCAGTAAATTAATCGAGACAATTAATCCTGAGGAGTTGTGATTAAAGGCGAGTTGGCCTGGAGAGTTATGAGTTAAGGCAAGTTAGCCTGGAGAGTAGTAAGTAAAGGCAAGTTGGCCTGGAGAGTTGTGAATAAAGGCGAGTTAGCCTGGAGAGTTGTGAGTAAAGGCAAGTTGGCCTGGAGAAATATGTAAAGTGGCAAGTGGCCTGCAGAATTATCTAATTGGCGAGTTGATCTTTTAGATAATTGAGTTGTTAGGGTATGGCCAGGTGGCCTGCAGAATTATCTAAAATGGCGAGTTGATCTTTTAGATAATTGAGTTGTTAGGGTATGGCCCGGTGGCCTGCAGAATTATCTTGCGTGGCGAGGTGGCCCGAGGATAATTAAGTAAGTAATGGCGAGGAGGCCTGTAGAATTATCTATAGTATGGCAAATTCACCTTTAATTTATTACGCCAATTGATGGATTAGAATAAAGCACGGAAAGAGTTTTGTGCTTAGCGCGTTGAATTTCATGTTTAAGTTATGAAAATGCAATGTGGAAATATTAATTAAGGATAATAATTGGACTATATTAAACAGTTCATTTAAAAGCTGGAATCACAGACAAATTGGTCAGGAGTGGCCGAACATGAAACGTACACTGGTTCTTTTTTTTTACAGGAGACAATGTGCTTACAGTATCACGCGAGGGCGCGTGAAACGTCAGGAGGGCCGTGTCGTAGAATGGGATTGGAACGGAAATTATATTATAGTAGATGCATAATTGATTAGTTATAATTATTGTTTGTAGTAACTATTGACAACGTGTAACTATTATTTGTTGTAACTATTGACAACGTGTTTGGCTAGGATGATTTAAAGAGACAATGTATAGAGTTTTGTGTAACCAATAAGATGTATGCACCAATAGTGTGCGGTTATAGCCCTATGCTTGAAAGGAAGCGATCGGAAAGAAACTAATTGTTGATTATAGTAGAATTACGATTGGTTGATCTAATTTAAAGAGATATTGTTTTGACTGTTATTTGACCAGTGAGAGTATTTAACCAATAACGTGGAGTAACGTGGAGGCTCGTGCCTTGAGTAGAGTCGTGACGCATGAGGTTGTTCTATTTTAAAAAGAGGAGGAATTTGACGATCATTGAATCGGGGCATTCTTCGGTTGTTTGTCGCATGAAAAGGACTAGTCACGAATCTGCTACGTTATTCCTGCTTGCATTTACCCACAATGGAGCCCACAGGTCACATAAGAGTCGTTTACGATGAGCAATCTCCGACATATATATATATATATATATATATATATATATATATATATATATATATATATATATATATATATATATATATATATATATATATATATATATATATATATATATATATATATATATATATATATATATATATATATATATATATATATATATATATATATATATATATATATATATATATATATATATATATATATATATATATATATATATATATATATATATATATATATATATATATATATATATATACATATATAGTATCATTCGTTGATCTTGAGATGTGTAAGGATCGTCATTATTGATTGCTATTTAGCTCTATATATAGTTATAACCGGAGAAGTATACTAAAATAATTCGCGACGGTCATAAATTTATTGTTCGATTATTTGCGCTTGAATCATATTTATTACCGATCGGATTTATTGGACGTTAAGATAAGCTACTGCTAAAGTAGGATCAGTGAAAGCATTCTAAGGACGTTGCTTATGGACACCACATGGCGATGTACGCATAAATAAGTTTGGGTAAAATTATCTGGAAGTTGAAATTAAAATAAAATAACATTGTATCAACAGACAAGCAATTTGTGTATGTAATGTAAATTTAAAGTTATCGTATGGAAGCGACAGGAGGTATTTTATTGATATTTTCTACCTTTAACATTAATTATAGTGCACAATATTTTATACAACTCTAGTGAAATACAGCTAGATACGACTTCTAGTTATTTCTGTTATCGATTTGCATATACAAAGAAATTTAAAGTATATGGTAATTGGGTGTTTTGATTACTAATTTATAGCTACCTTGTGAAATATAGCAATATTCTCGTTAAATAAATATGTTAATGACATTTTATAATTGATACTTTGCATTTCCAGAACTATCAAATAGGTACCTAAGCAGGATTGTGTAATCAACGTTGGTCTTTTGCTGGACCAAGCCCACATTGAGTGATTGAGCCCACTTGTGGTGATTCGTTAGTTTAGCACAAAAAAACTGTGCAGTGGTAGGTGACTATTGAAGAGTACTTATAGTTTTTCTTCCATTTTTTTTAGTATACACATGACATGATTTATTAAGTATCTAGTTGGTTAGTTATAAAGAAAACTCCCGAGAGTTCATACGTTCTGTTCTGTTCTTTCATTATAGCTTTCCGAGTTTCATTCATTCTTCACTTATAATAAAGTTTGAGTGACGATATCCAATTGCCATACTTTTAAATACATTACATTTACTACTAGTGGAGACAGAATATACAACTATCAATCACATATAATTACTTTTTGCCAAATCAATGTTAAATAAGAATAAGTTAAGAATTGCAATAGGATATAGTTAAACAACGTCAATTTATTTTCAAAGAAAAATCTCGTTTCCTAAGCACAATAACATGTTGAGACTTACCACGGCAAGGCCCCGGGTAGTCAAGAGTGAGATGTTTGGCGGGGCGGCGGCAGGCTCTCCTTCGCAGGCGGCACAGGGAGCGGTAGGTCTTGCCGTCGCTGCCGCACACGGGCCCCGCGCGCCTGCACGTGGCGGCGCACACGCAGCGCGCGCGCCCGCCCCGCACCACGCACCGCCGCCCCGACCCGCACGACACGCCGGCGCACGACTCTGTTAGAATACACACATGTTATGAACATATATTAGGAAGGTGCTTTTGATTTATGAATATTATGTACTTATATTTACAAATTTGTACTAGATATATCACAAGACAATAGTTATGTTGTTTTTTTTATGTAATCGGTGTAAATATTTGTCTTTTCGTCTAGCTTTCGTGACATGAAAAAACCATCATTCAAATCCCTCATATTTTATTTAAGTGATTCGATAGCGAGAATAGACCATGGTATCCTTATTACATATGTTATCTACATACATACATATAAAGATATATTTTAAATTATAAGCAAATTATAAATATTATAAATATATAAATATTATATATATAAATATAATTATAAATATTAATAAGAAATTAAAAATATTTTATTTATTTTCTTTCCACGCAGAAATTAAAGTACCTTTTCAATTACAATTTGGTAGAACAGTTTGATATAAGGTAACTTTATGATAACGTGCGTATTTATCGCCTAGGTTTAAACAAATGTTCTGTAGTTTCTATTTAAGTATTTTAATATATTCCATCAGGTTTTTTGAATAATTCAAATTGTTGCTTTTGGTTTCATAAACTTTATTTAACTATAATGTACTCATAAAAAATATTTCAAAATCTAATTATTTACATATTATTTAAACTTATTCTTATGAATTGTATTTAAGAGATCATAGCTTCTTCAGAAAGCAACACCATAACTTAATTTGTGTAATAATAAACATTAGATACGTATTAATAATTAATATTAGGTATATTGTGAAAACTTGCATTGCCAGTTAGTGCTAGTAATATGAGTTAACAACATCAACAAACATTCCTATCGTATGTCTATCGGGCGATGCACGATTGCTCTAATTTCTAGCTCAATAATTGTTTATCAAATAATCTTTCCTCTATGTACTAACAGTATCGATATTTACAAACAATTGGAAATTCTTTAATTTTTTAAATAATACGCTTGGAAGATGTCGTAAGTGGCTTCTACTTATTTAATATAATATTATATCTTTTGCGTATTTAACATGTATTTACAATCAAGATGTATAATAATAAATCTTTATTTTCATCAAATGATATTATTACCTAAGCCCAATTGAGTAGCAAACTTTATTTATTTGTCTACAATCATATCATAATTCATAATTATTTAGTTTTCAACAAGCAACCGTTCTTGTCAGTCAGACACTAGCCAACAGTACCGACCACAGTGGCGTTTAGACGAAGACGTAAATAGAAAGCAAATAGGCAAGTCTGTTGCAGATGTCGTTTTGCATAAAACATGTTTTCATTCATGTTGTAACTGTTTCCTGGGCGAATATATCAAACTTATCTAATTAAATAAAGATGAATTGAAATATTGACTTGACACTTGTATAAGTACTGATGTTACTGTTAAGTCTATAGGAAAAGCCTATCTTCGATACGATTGAGGCTTGTCTTGGCCCAGTGGCTCAAACGTGAGATTGTAAATGAAACAGGTTGTGGATTCGATCCTTACGCGAAGATTTTTTTTTTCGTTAGAAGAAATTAATATCTGCGCTCTGGTAACAAGGCAAAGCGCGTTCTTGATTTTCGCCATTAAACATTCGACAACAAAACAAAATTGACGGAAAGACACAAAATACACAAGCTATAAACTTAACACAAAGTTCTCAAGTTTCTTCTGCCTACTCTGCTATTTGCGGGTTACAGCGTAAAGCTGAAAAAAAATGTCATATTCAGTTTAATCACCGGAAACAGATAAAAGAAATGTAATTTATTTTTCTTAGGTATGAGGTATTTGTTTTAGCTACCGATTTTTTTAAAGTCTCGGTTAAGGTAATTATAGTTAAGATATATTGTCAAAAATTGTAAAATATTTCCGTAAATTTAACTAAGGAATGGGGCACGTAGCTATTATACAGTAAACACAGTTTGTGTGTTGCCCCAAATACGTCGATAAACTAACTTATCTTATAAAGTGGTTATTGAAACCGTTTAACGAGTTTCAATATAAATATACATTGTATAATAAGCGATAATTTGAAAATTATGTATGATTGGACAATTTAGATTTCATGAATTATTACGTCTGGATTGCATGAAATTAAAACTTGATAGTATTACGTTGTATATTAAATTGTATAAAGAGATTACCTTACCAAAGGTGTAGGTATATGTTTTGAAACAAATATAACCATATATATATTTTTTTGTACTAATCTACAATAATAATCAAAAATTAAGCTTGTCGTAGCCCAGGGGCACATGTGTACGTCTGTAAACGACGGGTTCTGGGCCCATTTCCCACTAGAGGAAATGAAAAATTATAATTTTTGTTTCCTTTAGTGGAAAACAAGGCAAGACGTGGTGTTGAGCACTGACAGTTAAAGTGGCATATGCGGGTAACAGCGTGAAATTAAAAAAAAATATATCAAAAATGCTCACCTGCACACGCTGTACATGGTACACCGCCAGATAAAGCTTTGTAGAAGAATATTTCACCGCTGTCAAGATCGCGGGGGCTCCACGCAGCCGGTGCGCGTGCGCCGCCCGCGCAGCACTCCGCACGTCCCACTCGTAGTGCTGCCACCGAGCTGCACCGCCCGCCACGCTCCATTCCCGACCAGCAGATACCGGCTGATAATAGACACAATTGTTAAGTTTATACTATCGAGAGCATCGTGACATTTAATAGCGGCAGTTATAGGTTCTATTCCTAATCAGGGTGTGAATTATTTATAATTTCCGTGTCAGAAAAAGTACATTTAATTAAGCTCTACGCGGTGATATTCTTGTAGAAACCTAGTATTAGGTGCATTGTTTCGGAATATTGAAAGTTCATGTTTGGAGCTTAAGGCTTTGTTTTATTATTATAGAGAAAAAAAAGACAGAAAATAGAAAAATATACACTTTTCGTATGGAAATCGAAGTCAACCATCTTCTATACAGTTTGATACTACACTATAGCAATACGGTGGCGTTTTTAAGATTGACTCTATGTTTTCTTTAATTCATATATCATAGTAATACATATGGTGGAATTACCATATTTTTTTTGTATTATTAAGTATATTACTTTCATGAAATTGATGTTTTTTTTATTCTAAAATAGTGAAATGTAAGGCAGAGCGGGTGCATTTTAATGGTAACCAATGCGCTATGCATGATTATATAAGGTCTAAGGAGTAGCGTGCATGTCGGAACGGTGTTTATTCATATTGGTTGTATGCACGCAAGCGAAATGAATACATACTCGTACATTGTTACATTAACACTGTTATCGTTGCCCTTTAATCATAGCAAAAATACAAATTTAATTTTCTACCTTATACAAAAATATTTTACTACATCTCATAACAGTAGACAAAAGAGCTTTAAGGGTTAAGTTAAAGATAGTTAAAAAAATATGTAGCCGGTTTTATTTAATCCAGACGTAGTTTTGGAGATGGGTGTTTACTCTGACAAAAAAAAGTTTCACCTTTCACAACAATAAAAACGTCCACATTTGAGAAGTGATGTTAAAAGCAGATGCGTGTACGCATTCGGTCGGATTCCAAGCTGACTCAGAGGCAGGAGCGCGCTAGACGCGAGCCAGACGGTACTCGCGCCGCGCCCGCGCCTCCCGCACACCCGCTGGTCAGCCAGTCGGGCCGCTTATGCCTCTCCTTTTTCTTTGTACTTTAACGTGTTAATTTTAAACACACACTATAATGAAACATTTCAAACGCATACGCCATTGTTGCTAAGAGAACTTTAATTTACTTGAAGTCATTTTGTTGGTGAATTTAAGTTCAATCAAGTTCTTGTTAGATTTATTCAAATAGTAATACTATTATGAGCTTTACTGAAGTGTTCTTACTTTCACATAAAATAATATTTAAAGTACATAATATAAATCAGTTTTTTCATTCTACTTTCAATGATTTTTCCCACAAAAACAATATTTATATTTCTATATTCTCTATTTATTTAAAATTGTTTTGCATATTTCATTTAAAAATTGATAAGACTCAATTTGTTTTTGTGATTATTATTAGTCACAATCTGCTGCCTGACAACAAACCTAAACTCAACGGCTGATTTGATAGCATAAAAACAGTAATAATATTATAAATCACATTTTACAAAGAGGTTGATGCTGAGAGCAGTGGTAAAAATGCAAATAAAATTGTTTAGTGATTTTCTCGCGCATCCCGGCCGTTGACTTGCTGTGCATCCTAAGATAGGACACATCGTGAAAATTTTGGTTATATAGTGTCTATGCCATTTATATTACGTATCAAATCAATATATCATAGTTATATAGATAAGACTATCTTTAGACCTATCTTTCGTATAAAAGAATTTCTAGGACGAAAAATTCCTCATGCGGAATAAAAAATATGACAAATAAAAAAACTACATTTTAAACGCCTATATATACATGAAACAATTAATATAATAATGAATAACTAAAAATTGCCGCCAGCTTTGAAATATCAACTACATTCTATTATAAATCGAATGCATATTGCGAGCAAATTAAATTATTTTAACACTTTTAAATAATATTTTGAATACAAACTATACATATATAAGTATATTTATTTACAACTTACGTTATGTTGCTTATTTTAACATATCAAACCAGTATTTCAAATACTTATATAAAAAAAGAGTGTGAAAACACTATCAGATCGCTAGTTATAAATAATAGCCGCCTCCGCCTGTTGTCAATTTTGGCGCCACATTTTGGAAGCGTCGCGGATCTGAACCCACATGCTTCATTTTTTTTTTGTTGCAAAAACTATTTTTAATTTAAACCTAACCGTGCTCGCTAGCTTTTTCATCACATTCTTCATTAATTGAACTATGACTATGAAATTTTAATTGATATTTCATGTGTTGCCTGCAGCGTGTATTATATAGGTATGCCAGGTATCTCTTTGTATGTATTCGTATATATAAAGTGTATAAATAGTACAAGCATTTACTTTTTCACAGTTGAAGAATTAGTTACAGTTTTTTTAGTTTCATATTAAGTGAGTATTTTTTTTGTGTTGTTATCCATGATTTTTAGGTAAAATAGCGATTATTGAAATTAATGAGAACTCATTTCACAAAACTATAATGTGAATTGTGACTGACTGACTGACTCTATCAAAAATGGTGCTGGTTCAGCTCATTAATAGTATTGTTAGGTAAAAGATATTTAGAAATATTGAATATTAGCGAGTGATTTTAAGCGGACGCGAAAAATAAACAACAGGATGACGTGTTGTGGCCGAGACGCAAATAGACCGGTAGCGGATAGCTTCTGTCACCTTCGATACTTATGCGATCATGAATGACACCAGAATAGACTCCGCTCGAACCGTGCAGTTAAATATATACAGTGTTTGTTTTGGTTTTATTCTATCAACGATCCGTTTATTTGCGATGTGACCTAAAATACCCAATGTATGTTTTTCTTTGCAGGTGTCGATTGATAACCGAGTGCGCGAATCAAACGACAGCGTCTATGCAGCGGCATAAGGGGAGCATTAACTCAATCGAAAATCAACAACTTTCAAATAAAAACTGAACATACTTCTGATCACGCGGATATACAGCAGGATTTGGAAATTTAATTAATAAAAGACGTGTTTAATAAGCTTCATTACTCAGCGATTCTTTTTACGTCGGCCAAAATGTAAATAAAAACTATCAATTCTATTAGTGTACTATATGATTAACGTTTATATGAGCGACGTTATGACAATAGCTTTCTAAAAAAAAAAGGTAAAATTATAAAGGTTTTTCAATAATGTTTTGCATATATAATGAATTCCGAGGGCTCTAATAAAATCGTTCGCAAACTGTTACCAAGGGACAGGCCGTAACGAAATGCATTAATTGTCTCTAAAGTTTGTGGGCCTAATTTAAAATTGTGATCGTCTGGCAGCCTTCGGGCGACCTACTTTTCGGTTCTGGGACATTGAAGGACATATTTAAGCAGGTGTCTGGACTATATTTTGCATAATATGTTAACTCGCCGTCTAGCCATTTGATTATTGAAATAAATCTGTCTGAAGCGTTCCAAGCCTTAGAGAATAGAACTTTAAATTATTATATTATTATGACATACCTAAGATATTTTAAAAGCTTTTAAAGCTAGACACTGAAAATGATTTTCATAAGTATTTAAACAAAAAAATATATATAATTTATTGATTTGGTTCATTGTAAAAGCGTTCCAACGTAAAACATTTCAAAAATGTATTTTCTGTTACAGTGACAAATGAAAACTTGTTCTGAAACAAATACCAATGTCCATATCATGTCTATTTGATAAGTTTCAAAATTCGGACGGGCGGACGTACTTCTACGACAACTTTTTTGATATTTTGCCAAAAAAATCTATACAACTCAAATGTGATAAATTTAAACGTGCAGGGAAAAAGTGAATTTAATTATATTTGACAGATCATTTGTTAAAAAAAATGTAATGTGAAGTGCAGTGTAAATTTTCAGCGGCAGAATTAAACTTTCGTTTATTAACATACATATGATATGAATATGATGAAGTAATTCAATATAAAAAACAATTTTGATTTCCAAACAGGTGGCAACTTCTTTGATACCATTATGACATAACATTGATTATTTTAATATTTTATTTCTTTGAGAAATTCCCGGGTCCGGCTAGGTAAATTATTACATTGGTTTTTACCAGAAAAATCAGATTGTGGAAGCTAGGCTCATTAAAAAAATATTAGAGAGTGGTGATGATTTTGATTATCTGTACGCTTTTACACTCCAACAAAGATATATATTATTTTAGGTAATGAATAAAATGTTTACAACCATTTGTACCTAATTGAAAAAGATTTATGACTCTTGTAAAATTTTATGGTCCATTTTACGTTGAAATACATTTAAAAACTTAAAGGTTATAATAATTATCAGGTTAGAGATATTTGTATAGTAAGTAAAATGACATTGTTTTTTTTTACATTTATAAACCTGCATACGATTTATATATTTTTTAATAAAATAAACAACAAGAGTAAAAACTAAATTTAAATTGTCCTAAATAAATAAGTGGAAAAATACTTTGAAAATAATAAATTAACAAAAAATATAATTTTAATCAACTTATGTTTTATTTCAAATTAACAAAGTCATTATCATATTTAATATACTTATATTATTAATATAATATAAATATATTAGATATTTGGTTAACAATACTTTGTCCTATACAAATACATCGCTTACTTTTAATTAGTGATGTGCTCGACGTGTTTTGCGGTAAAGATATCGACTTCTTTCTGCAAATCGATAATTCTTTGGAACTAACATAGTGGCCAAAACTACCATGTTAAAACCCGAGCATACGTTCAAAATTCAAGGAAATATTTGTATGTGTTGAACGGGCGTTTCATACATAAATCTCGTGAGGCGATTGAATGCAGACGCGTAAGCGTGCCCGTGCGCATAATTCAAAGGGGCGATCACCAGGAATCGCCGTTTGGCATGCAGACGGCCGAGTTCATTCCAAAGCAATAAACCCGTTACTGGCGACGTAATATGCATATTGGAGAACACTAAATGTATTGTCGCGCTTATTAAATCTGTTTTAGAAACCTTTTTGCCAGCTGGCAATATGAAACATTCTAATAAGAAATATTTCTTGTAATCTATCATCATTATTATATGAGAATTTTGCAAATTAGTGGCTATTATTAATTTATAATTTCGGTTATAATTTAAAATATTAATTTGACACAATATATAAAAATATTAATAAATTAATATCGATATCGATCGTGTCCCATTTCGTTGAACAACACCAGCCCGCAGGTGTTGTCTGTGGTTCCTCTGGAATCATCACGTTGCCGGACCGCGGCGACCGGAGCCGGCTTTAATATTTATTTACACATGCAAATGCGTTCCACAACATCGCCAAAAGAGCCAGTACGCGCATAGTAATGTATATGAAAATATATTACTATGCGCGTGAGTATACTTTTGTATGTACTGGTATAAAGGCAAGAATCAATTTCGATGTAAGTCATTTTACAATTTTTATGAAAATTTTATACTAAATAAAACAATTGTGTATCTATTTTATTTAGGTACGGGTCACCTGATGGTAAGTTATATATATATATATATATATATATATATATACTCAAAAATTAAAAAAAGAACGACATAAAAAAAATAAACTATTTACCTTGGATATATATATATATATATATATATATATATATATATATATATATATATATATATATATATATACCCAAGGTAAATAGTTTATTTTTTTTATGTCGTTCTTTTTTTAATTTTTGAGTTCGACATAAGCAGTAGGTATGCATAAGTATATTTATGTATGTACACAAGTATATGCATACCTACTGTTTATGTCGAACTTTTTCTGAAAACATTGCAATTTGCAGTAATAGTCGTTATTATGAGCACTTAATGACCGCACGAGGCTCTATGCGACGCGAGTTTCCGCTCATTTTTTATTTTTCTCATTTTCTCGTGAAGCTTCTATGCAGTTGATACACAGTAATTGACGTGTAATAGTGAACATTAAAAGATATTGATGTCTTTATAAATATATGTTACAGCATTGCCAACTTGAAATCATTTGATAGTCAATAAAAAATGGAGCCTGTCGGTATGTTCGTAGGTATCAAGTGCCATTATAAGAATCCTATTTATTATAAAAATCACAAAAAATAATTATTCCTTCGCTGTTTGAAAGTTCTATAGCAAAAGGTCAGCAGCAGTTAATTTTTAATTACTATATATTTTAACAATATCGAATTAATTGTTATATATTTTTACTTTTACGATGTTTTTATGATACAAAAAAATACTTGAAGGTTGGTTGGACGCGTTTACGATTTCAATTATTTAACTGAAAACTTAATGACGAATATAATGTAAAAGAGTTCCAGTTCTGAATTTGTTTTGTGCATTTTTAAAATAAATTGCAATCATAATTAATTTAAAATTGAGGGACTATATATTTTTATTCCATGAGTTTTTTTAAATAACAATCTTATATTATTTAAAAAATATATATAGTAGCTTTTGTTGTGAGGATGTTACAAAAAATATAGGTAAAATACGCTAGAAATACAACACGGTGCTAGATTACATATAATTTACTTGGAATGCGTCCATCAAGGTGCTAATGGCTGTTAATTTCGTTGACGTCCGTTCAATCCTTATTGATTTACCTACATTTATAGATAAATCATTTAAATTATCTAGTAATTGATTTCTGTATTGGGTAACAGGGCTAGTCCACATTGGTGTTTGAAGTATTGTCGGCTAGGAAATAAATCTTGGTCAAGAATTTAACTAGTTTTGCAAATTGTTAAGCACTTGAAAGGTATATTATATCTGATCTTATTTAATGTAAAGTAATAGGCAACGCGATTAATACGTTAATAGATCTTTTGCATTCAAAATTTACTATGTCAATTTATTATACAGATAATAAATATTAATATATATGTAATAAAAATATTACGAATATATAGATTATAAAGGAATATCAATATGCATTTTTAGATTTATCAAATAATTTAATTAACAGCAAAACATTTTTGAAAATTATATTTTAAAAATGCAAAATGTGTCTTACTAGCTCTTCTCAGCAAAGATACTTTTTCGTAGGGCTGATAATAATGAAATTTCAAGGTAACTTGACGAATCAATGTACAAGATGCTAGAGGCACTAGAGTTTTAACATAATGAAATTAGTCACTACTATAATTTTATTCATCAAGAATTTAAAAGATCGCTATACCTTTGTAACTTCATTGGAATGTATTTTGGAATAAATTATCATACATGTAACATAAAGACTATCTCATTGACCTACGCATTATATTAAATATTATTATGAAATATTAAATGATATTATTCCTGTAATTAAATTAACCAAAAACATATACGAAAAGTTCACTACGCATTTAGAAAAAAAATAGAATTTTGTATAGAATTTCATTTTATTTTTTGTACTTTAGAAACGTTTTTTCTAAATTAACATGGTATATTTATGTTGAGGTCTTTAACCCTTATTTAGCATAAATCTTTTTAGATTTTTATTAATATACGTATATAAATGTATTATCCATAAAAATCTAAATTTATTAAATAACATCTCAATAAAGCAAAAACACGTTTAACAAACACAACCAGCTATAAATATATATTATTTACTTCGTAGTAACGTTATTTGTTAGAGTAAGGAATGGAGGAGTTTTATGTTAATCGCAAATCTACACACAGGTTGTTGACTGGGCATAGTAACGTTCGCGTATTCACCACGCTGCTATCTTCCGGTCGCTATCAAAACAAAATGAATATAGCCGTCAATGAGGTTATTTAATTTTTAAGTTTCAAGCCGTTTTATACTTTACTAACTTTTAGGTACATATTTTTATGAAACATTAAACATGTGTATTTTTATGTGAACTACGTGAAAATATCTTAAAAATACTAGGGTTATTAATTACGTACACCGTTTTACGACTCTACACTGGGGAAAAGTTGTTTACACAAATACTTAGTGAAATAAATCGTAACACAAACAATTGGCGCGAAACGTTGCAAGGTGTTTGCTTGCCAACTTTTGGTGACAATTGAAAGCAAGTAAATTAGTTTGAGTTACATAGTTCACTGAAATCATTCAGTTTAAAAAATAAATAAAATCGACTCACCTACAAAAATTATAAAGTACATCGAACACTTCGATTATCAATACAACGTGGACTTACCGTTCGCGTTGCGATCGCAAAACGGTAGCCGCTCTACCGGTCAAGCTACCCGAAATTATCACATAATACGCTGCGACCGATTAATTTAAATTAATTATTTTGCACCTAAAAAAAGTTTCGACGCCGAAAATAACGACGTAAAATATAATAAAATGTATCAGCTCACCTGCTGCCGGACGCACGAGTACGAGCGGCAGCACGATCAGCGGCAGCAGCGGCAGCCGCATGCTCCCGCTAGCGTCGCATGCCGGCGCGTGCGGCGCTCTGTGCTCGTCGCCCGCCGCCGCGGAACTGCGCGCCGCGCGCCACCGCGTGTGCCGGCGCGGCATGTGCGCGCACACTCGCGCCACCGCCATCCGCCGCCGACTGCCGCCAGCCCGCCGCCGGCCACCGGCCACTCGCCGGCCCGCCCGCCGCCCGGCACCTGCACCTGCACGCCTGCACGCCTGCACGCCTGCACGCCTGCACTTGCAACCACCACCGCTGTCTGTACTGCTTCAAACTGATACTGACTATTGAAGCTTCTAAAAGTAGAGTCTGTCCCTTGATCCCACAGTTGTTTAACGTATTCACTTATGTTAAAGAGAATAAAATATTAAAATACTGTTAATTGTAGTTACATAATGAAATTAATAGAAAATAACTTAATCTCCAGATTAACGTCAAATTAATCTCAATGAGCAATCTTTAAGTCAAAACGCTGGATCAATGAACTTAACGTTAGTTAAGCGTTGAAGTCTTTTCAAGGGCGCTTATTAGAAGGCACAGACAAAAAATCGCGGAACCGCTTGTGTAAAAAGTTGTTAGCAACAGTTTATATTTATGTAAGGCTCAGGTTGAATATGATTTAATAAAAGTTACAAATTAACCTAAAATAACATGCCTACTATTAATTTATAACTTATATAGTAGAGTATATAATAAATTAAATATAATGTTAGTAATATTGATTTTGTAATTGTATATCTGCCATTAGTATAAGAGTTATTAATTATTAATCTCCTTATAATCTCGCATATTAAGCTTATCTAAATTTTATTACCCTCCTGAATGTCGTTTCATTTATTATGTTGAATATAAATTATTCCAGATTTAGGGTCTATGACTCTACATCCTTTATTTCAATTTATAGTTTCTTAATAAATCTAAAATATTTAATAACAGAGTAATTTAAATAAAAACATATAATAATACTAATTCAAAATATAATTTAATTGAAATGAAATAATTGAGTATAAGATATAATTGTTACTTAATAATAAAATAAATGTATTTCAATAATATATTTCATGTTATAAAAAAATATACAGATTTTGTTGTCAGTTTCGAAACTAATGATTTTAAGAACGCACAGTGGCCAGCAAGTAATTATTATCGGTAATGGCTGGAAGAATCCGCCTTGATTATAGGCTTCTGATGGTTCCTACACGGGGCCCCGGGCCTCATCGGCGACGCGACGCCAAAAAAAACCATGGTATTTGTAAGTAGCGAGATTTCATTTACCTAAGTCATTAGTTGATTTTTGTGATTGTTACCATTTATATAGAAAATAATCCAGTTATGAAGTATATAGAAATATTTAACATTTGTAACGTACTTAATACTTTGTAATATAAACAAAGGACTATTGACTATACTTCTGTCATATAGATTTGGTACTTACATAAGTACATAATTCCGGATTATTTAATAATGTTTACTCTAATTGTCAAATAATATACTTTGCAACTGCGATATATATTTATTAGGTTTTTTATATTCAATTTATAGTTTTATTTCAAATGTAATTTTCAGGTCTTAAAATAAGCATAAAACATGCAATTAAAATGATTTGTTTATAAAAATATTGAAAAGTGATACATCTACATGATTTTCCAATGTTTGTTACTCACACAAAAAGGCAACTATACAAATAAATTACAATATAAGTACTATTGTAACATTTTTTTATTTTGTCGGCATTCTTACCTCAAAAGAATTGAAGTTTTTATTTTGTCGAGACTGCAACTGCTCGACCCTCAAGTCAAGACTGCATACAGAGCCTCTATGGTTTCTCTGACCATAATAAAAATATTCCAATCTTTGAAGCACGTGGTTGAGTTTCACCATTCAATTTGTAATATGACGAATTCCATTAAAAAGTGAACAACGGAGTCATATAACATTAGAGAACCTCTCTATGTATGATATGTGTATAATAAAATAATAATAATAATAATAATAACTCTTTATTTCCATAAGAAAGTAACTATTAAGAATAATATTACAAGAAAATATTGTACAAGTAATACAATTTAAAATAGGTTCTCAACTCCCTAAACTAGGAACAAACCTGTATTTTAGGAAGAAGTAAAAAAGTATAAACTATATTTGTACATAAATCTTTAAAATTAATTAAAAATCTTCTCAAGCACATTAATTATAATTTGAGTTATAAAAGTGTAAAAGCATAAAATACCAGGCAAACCAACTGGAAAGCTATTTACTTCTAATTAGATTCTCGATCTCTTTTTCGTTATAATGTACTTTAAGTATTCAATAATTTAATTAGAAAAGCTTGGCGTTCAGTTATTTTAACAAGTGAATTAAGAAATGAAAGTCTATTGCTTTTGACGATTGACGACGAACATTGTTGTTGTTGTTACCCACCGAGTAAAAAACCACGATTAAATTCAAAAAATTACACTAAGTATTATGGGGTCGTACAGTCGCAGTGATTATCTTTTTTTGACATCATCTAAGTACAATTGAGGTGCTAAAGAAATTAGCGATACAATTATGCAAATCTTCCGGTGATATTAGGTAATAAAAAAATATTACATACAAGATACGCGAAAGATCCTTCCTTTGCAATCGGATAAAAATAAGAAATAAATCAAAGCCCAAATGTGAGCTTCTTTATGAACTAACAAGGCGAAGAAATAACAATAACTATTTGAAAGTCTGAGATATATGAGACAATTATTTTAACAAAAATATACTCATATTTAGGTTCATATTATGTTTTTTTCTGATTTTTTTGTTAAATATAGTATAAACAATAAATTTAGAAACTTAGATTTTGATCGAAACCGTCATAGTTGAGTAAAAGTTGTTTTAATTGGTATAATTTATAAGGATTCGATTCCTAAATGGGGGAATTAACTCTTTTCTCCACTTCTGAAGAACAGAACGCGTGGATTTGATTCTGTGCCTTTTGCTAGTCCTCAAAGCGCTCTAAGTGAAAAATATATTAAATTTATACAATTATAGGATGTCGTTGATGGGAACAAACCATAAGAGTACCTATGAGATCACTTCGTTGTCTTCTCCAGTCTGTCAATAAAATCTGTATCGAACTCACGTGACGGTATCAATCTGAAATTAATATCAAATATTTAGTTCTACGGTTCCATAGAGCACAGAAGAAGTCAAGCTCTTCTAAAACAACACAACACACATTCCAAAAAAGTGCGTCAGGTATTTTAAATTTATAAAAGAAATACATATCTCAAAACCCGAGGAGTCTTCCCACACGTTTTCTTGAATTAGAAATTTGATAAAAAATATATATTATAATAACAAAAATATATATATATGTATATGTATATATATATATATATATATATATATATATATATATATATATATATATATATATATATATATATATATATATATACATATACATATATAAAATATGTATATGGACTGAAATGCGCTAACGTTTTATGACTATGAAATGTTTGCCCGGATTTCCGAAACAAATAAATATTCAACGGCACGTGATGCTTTGCTCTAAAGCTTTAGTCACACTTACAGTTTATAACAAGCAATTAATAGTAACCATCTTGGTGCTTCTATTCACTCCACACATAATATATTCAATTACAATAAATTTATAAACATACATATATGTTTTTTTGTAAAATTACATACAAATTACATAATTATACACGGATATGCACAGTTTTAGGCTTTAAATATATACGAAATGACTTTGAATGAAATTGTAATCCAGTGACGTAATGTTTCGTAGAAGCATCGTTAAATTGCCAAATGACTATTGCGACTAGTTGGCGGTATTTTAGCGAACGGTATTCCTCGAATCCGTCCATTTATTATTATAATATTTTCCTCACATAAGTGAGTAAAGATAAAATATATCGGATTTCAAAAGCTTTGGTAGGAAGAAAGTTTGATATCACTACAATTTCTTGGAAAAATTGCAAACTTATACCTTTGGAACAGTTTTGCTTTAGATAATCTATACAGGGATTACATTAAGATATTTCTAAATATATTTATACATATCTATTCAAAGTATTTTTATTTGTACTGAATATCATATTTTGTTGAATATCGTAATTTCGATGAAATTTGGGAATTTCTCAGAACAAACACGGTATAATAGAATGTAGTTATGTCTTAATTAGATTAGGTCATAAAAATTCTTCGCAAAGTATCTTCGAGTCCATTATTATTTATAACACACCTAATAAGCTTCAGTTTATGTTGTATGTATCTATTTAATAATTGTAAAATTTAGATATCCAAAATGTTGGCTAACTTCTTTATGTCACAGTTAATAATAATTATAAATCCTAATAATAAATAGATTTTATATGAGTCAATAACAAAAACTTTTTTAAGTTAATAAAAAATATTTAATGTATATGAAACTACAATAAAAATTTTAAAAATTAATATAAAATAACAGGTAACGATGTCAGTACCCGATTACATTATAAAGTTCATGTTTCTATTATGATACAAGTAAAAAACTCGATCTTACTTCAGTTTAACGTTCTTTGATAATGATATAAATATTTACACATATTTTTTTTAACAAAAATTCAAAACTTGATATTTAAATGTGCAGACAGATTTTTTACATATAGACTTCGTATTGTACTGACGGATTCAAATTGTATTTAAATAAAACAAAATATCGATGAGCGTATCATTTGTTATTGTCAAATTAAATTGGTACAAAAAACGCAAGATCGTGATCGTGGCGTCCTCATTCACGTAAATGTCATTTTTTATCTAAATTAAAATAATATAACAAAAGCTCGGAGTCTGCGGAATGCATATGGGATTGCATCAACGCAGCGACTCGATGGATGTCTCAATTTATCACTTGGTATCAAAAAACGGACATTAATCACCCGTTAGGTCACATATTAAAAAAAAACTGCAAATTTCATCCCATCGGCGAAACTAAATCGACAAATTTGGATAACCCTTAAAACGTTGAAGCGTGTAGTTTTTTTAAGAAAAATGATAACAAGGAATTGATGGTTATTTAAGGCCCTCGTGAATTTCAAATCCTGTACCTGTTCGTTTATTCTATAGGGAATAATATTAAATTTCGCTAGATAAATCTTTTGTTCGACATTTTACTTAAATATTAATTTTACTAAGCTTATTGCGACGTTAAATTTTTTTATTACTTTTTTTATTTTACTAAACAATCATTTATTGTTCACTATTGTAATAGTACACTACACTGTAGATACGAATAAAATCGTGTCATCCCGAGTTGTTTTTAAATAATTGTAACATTAAGGCATTAAAAAGTTAACAAAGATACAGTTTTAATATGTAAATTTTCGAAAATTAAACACTTTTATACTTATAAAGTATTAATTTCAAATAAAGATCTAAAATAGAAGAATAAAAAAATCTAGATGCATTCTTGATATGAATGTAGCCTATAGTAAGCCGCATAGAGTTCATACAATTATAAACCGTTAAAGGACATTAGTAGAAAAATAACATTTGTATAAATATCATTACTTTCATTTGCACTTCATTTGCACGTGTGTTATATTTCTTCTAATATTTACTTTTTTTCATTTCTGAAAACGTAATTGGTAGTTAATTATTATAATTAATAGTAAATATTTTACTTTAATGAATAAATATATTAGAATCACCTCATCATTATGAACTTTTAGTAAAAATAGTGGAGTTTTTAAAAATACACCAACGATCATAATACAATCGGGGTGACCAATAACATCTGCTAAAGCGGCTGTCTGGGTCGCTCTAGTCTCAACCTGCCGAATGTTTACTCAGACATGCCTTTTGCTTTTCGTTTATTTGTGTCTGTGCATATATAATATATTTATTTTAGTAAATTAAGAAAACATTCCATCTTTTTGTACATAGAAAAGCTCGTTTAAAAATATTTTATATTAAAAAAATCAATGAATTAACGTATTTACGACGGGTATCTAAAGTGCTCGATAACACCTATCTAAGCTTTTTATGGCAAAAACAAAAAGTATCAACTGCTGTACTAATTAATATAAGTAGATAAGCAAAGTCGTTTGCATATCTTTTAACTAATGTTATTAAAAGTTGTTAAATTATGGACGTACATTTGTCCCACCAGTAAGCTTATCGAATGAAGAAAAAATTATAAAACATTTGGCTTTCTCTGAAAACGGATTTAATAATATAAATATGTTATATGTTGATATTAAAACAATATTAGTCGAAGGTATGTGCCGAGTCCTGGCGAACAACATTTTTTTTTTCAACTACACGCTATATCCCGCACATGGCACAATAGGCGAAGTCACCTACCTTACCTTGTGCGGCTTTTTTGAGGCATTGTGTGTTTAGTGGCGGAATTCAAAGCCGTGCTTTGCCTCTTAGTAGCGAAACGAAGAAAATGAAAATATTAAATATTTAATGTCTTCAAATAGGAATCGAACCCAAAGACTGCCGAGTTTACAATCTCACACTAGTGTGATTGTAAACAAGGCGCCTCTGCGCCACGAAAGGCCTTAACAATATATAACATTCCTACATCAGTCGGACATATCTTATAAGTTATTTTTATACAGGAAGAACGTTCACAGATATTTATGTATAGAAAGCATTCTTACAGTAATAATAAGTAAAGATGAACTAAATACTTAAGCTGCTTAAATTAACCTCGTATAAGTCGCTGTTGAGTGCGGCCGCCCGCCGCTCACCATTAACTAAGAAGCGGTGTTGAAATGTACGATCGTATATTCAGCTTTGTCACGCGGCGTTTTGTGTATGTTTTGTGTGCATATGCAAGAGAAAGTTAAAACGAATTATTCTAATGTTTAGCTGTTTTCAATATATTTTTCTATACTTCGTTTTATATAAGAAAAATAATTTTAAAAGTATTATTTACAAAAATACTTATACTTACTATTTTAATTGAAACATTTTTACCTAATCACATAAAAGGTTACGTACACATTATGTATGAAAGAATACACCGTAAAATACATCCTTTACTCCTCAATATTGACCATTAACGAATTCCGAGACAATACTTAAATCGTTCAAATATGCGGGCGGAATGCGATGCCAAGAATTTAGTCGATTCAACAACTTTACATAGCACTTGTTTACCTCGCGGCTAAGGCTATTCCTGTGTGTAGTTTGCGAACAATGTCGACGTACCGTTGTATATCTACTATATTTGCACAACGCGCAACTAGAGCGCGCCCAGCTGTATCTCGGTCCCAATAGTAAGCTGCACCATAATCTGACACCTAGTTCTATGAATTAAAGCTTTGATTATACAAATCTAACACGTTTTGTATCTTCTTAGTCGTGTCTGTTATGTTTGTTGACACGTTATGGTGAACTTTACTTCCTTTTTACACCCTACGGTACGATTTTAGATATTTACGAATACGACATGTCTTTATAGTTGAATGTAATTTTAAATTATTTATGATTTTTTTTGTTAATCGATACTAAATAAGAAATATTTATTAAATAAGGTTAATAGTTAATTAATTTTGATATGTATGTTTTTTTACTTTATAGTCATATATTATTATTATTCCGAAATATGGCTTAAAGCAAATTTAATTTGGTTATGGATAAAAATATATCGTAGATGTATAAATTTATGTTAAATAAAGTTTTGCAATTTTTGTCTTGTTTGCAAGTCGGATTAATCGTCTTATTCAAATATAACATTTAGTTAATATTTAATTATAAGCAAAGATCCTTTAGGTACACACTGTATACCGTATGCAACAGGACAGACAGAAACAATTTTTAGTTAAGAGAAAAACAAAGAAGAAGAGAATGGAGTAATCTCTACTTTAAAACATTGAGTGTAAAATAGCGGAACTCACAGCGCTTTAGAAAAAGTAAAAATACTTAATTCAACCAAGTGGAAATGGAATCCACAATCCTGCGACACAACTGTCTCAAACTGAATTATGGAAACAAGTACATCAAATTTCAATAGTTCAACATTTAGTTACTCTTTTAATTTGATCTTAATATTTTCCTGCGGATACATTAACGACAAAATGAACATAAAATTTTACGAGTCTGCAATTTTTATTATAACAAAAATTGTACAATTAATATTGTTTTAAAGTAATTTAATATAAATAAAATCTGTCTAGAATTTGTTTGTAGTTTTAAGCCATTGAAATGAATAGATTGATATCGCATTTGATTAATGCCCCAGTCCGTGGGCGCGGCCGTAAATCAGCGGAGTGATTTCCGTTGGCACATACTAATTCCTGCAAATTAGCTTCACGACGTAATCGTACAGTTGTTACCCGTCTGTGCTAAATGCAACAAAAGTATTAAATATATCGATATACATATGTGTTCTAATAAAAAAGTGATATTATTTCAGGAACATTGCATTCTTATGATGTTCATCAAGATGTTTAATAACAACAGGTTCATAGAAATGGTACCAATAATTGACAACAATGATTTCTCTAACAAAACTATTTTCACTAACAAAAATAAGAACACAAATATAAATATAATATCTTAAATTATGAATAGGTACTAAAGTAAATGCTTTGATTAGTTCAAAATGATCACTTCACTCTATTTTTCGAATATTTTTTGAGCGATAAACGTACATAGAGTGGAAATATATTTATTTCTTAGGCTTTTTTTGTTTTACTGTAAAAGCCTTTTTAAAAATATATTTTATAAATTGCTAAAGATAATTTTTAACTTTTATATAAAAATATTTGAAGTTAGTGTATTTTGGTCAAATTCATAAATGTCCCACAATTTGTTCCAATCGTTTGTTAGTGGTTAAAATAATAATTATTTTTTTCTAAGATGAGACCTTTTTAGTTTTTTATTTATTTTAGAGACAAATCTATCCTCTAGCAAAAATAATAAGGGTCGTTAGAACGTTTATGACAAAATAGATCGTAAAAAAAATATATTAACATGAATTATAATAGTATTATTCAGTCAGTGTTTATCAGTTATAGATAAAAAAACTGTTATTCTTTTAAATCAAGAATAAAAACCAAAAACATTATTTTCTCTTAAATCACAAGCACAAGATAATTCGCATTCAGTGCAAATAGGTATATTGTTTCAATCTATAATTACTGGGGTATCACTTTCGATAATTGGAGACATTCTCAACACCTAAAACAAAATATATTTTATCTAACTGATTTTGCTTGTAATATTTGAAGTAATGTTTATTTTTTAAATATTGTAAAAGAAATCTGTTACCACCTTAACGCGTCGATTAATGGTGTCTTATATATATATATATATATATATATATATATATATATATATATATATATATATATATATATATGTATATATATATATATATATATATATATATATATATATATATATATATATATATATATATATATATATATATATATATATATATATATAATATTTCTTAAATTTGAAAGTATTACTGCATCGATATATCTGTATACATTGCAAAAGGTACAGACTTAAAAAAACAGCCGTAATTTTGCAATGTTTTTGTCGAGGTTAACAATCGTTTGCAATGTCTGTCTGTCTACCTTATCTAATATCTCTCTAAGTCAGTAATTCAGTGATTACTGTGTTCAGGTATGGCAGTATGGTATGCAGCGTAGCGCAGACAATCATTATATCATCGCGTCTAGACAAGTGACTAACTGTTAGATTGAATTTAATGCACGTACAAATAAAATATATTGTAGGTACATAAAATTAATATCAATTTTGTAATAAATTTAATAGTTTTTATAAGAGTAATTGTAATTAAATGAAATATTAAACTTGTTGTTTTGTTTTCACATATCTCTCATAATTTGTGTTACCTACTTATTGTTGTGATACCTACTTTTTGTTAAAAATAAAAGGAAAAAACTCTGATTTGCTATTTCCGTTTCAACAGCTGAAACCTAATGCCACACCTGGTCTGACCAGACAATAGAAACATAAATATTTTAAATGTAAGCATTCATTTGAATAGGAGTCGAACTCCACAGCCGTCGTGTGCATTTGGGCATGTCACTGTCACACTGCTTTACCTGCCTGCAAATTAAGTGAGCTAAATAAAATATCCTGATAAATCAATGTTTCAGACAAGTGCTTCATATTTATTAGGAAACGTATATCAGCAATTATTTAGCTTAGATAGTACAGGAAGCGACGAAGGCCGTATAGGGGTTTACCGTGTCATCGCGTCTAGACAAGTCACAAACACAGTTCGAAATTGTTTAATGTTTACTATATCTAAGAAACAATGAATTAACACGCACTGCCATCACCAAAGCCTTTATTTTTAAGCCATTATGCTTAATTACGATACAAATTATAGGTAAATATTATTTTTATCGCTCTACGCGAGGTAGGTAGAGCAAATGTGATGATACTTTGTTATTTTGTCTTTTCGAAGAAGGTGAATACTAGGTAGCGAAAGCCGATACTTGCGCCTTGTAAATGAGATCCAGGTAACTGATCTTTTATAAATGTAAATATATTATTTTCCTGATATGAATCCTAAATCACTATACTAAAAAAAATCATATTAAGATTGTAAACTAATTATTTATCTTTATACATGAATGTATAAAGTAAGAGGCATTATAATAAATATTTGAAGAAATTAAATAATAAATGTAATTAATTGTAATATTTATTTGTAAGTAAGACCAAGTAGGTATTTTGCATGAGTGATAAACATCGACAATGAGCAAATAGACCGGGCACCCGTTACAAGAAAAAATAACGCGTTATTTCAGTTATTTATGGTCTCAAAAATTATATAGTATAACGTGCTATCTCGACGCCAAATATTGAGGTAGCATGAGTTATGGGCAATTTTAATTGATGATTAAAATCTTTAGGCCAATTTATATTTTATATGAGCCTTTGTTGAAGTTTCTTGGCTACTGGGATTATTTATTGTTTTTCTTTTTCATATATTTAAAAATATCAATTCATTTGTAATTTATATATATTATTTGTGTTTTCAGACACAAGTATGGGATTAAGAACTTCTAATTAATCTACTATAAAAATAAAGTCATCAGATAAATTCAGAAAGAATGCTAACTTCCAAGTGATGTAAGATTAAAGTAGTCTATATTCGATTTTGGAATGCAATCTATTTTTATAATAAATTTCAACAGATCAATTAAGGGGTTGGCTCGTATGTGAAGTTTAAAGTTAATTAAACTTTTTTTTACCTTACGCTCTAGGCAGAGCAAGGACTTGAGAGACTAGTGTTAAGACATTTCATTCCGTTCCCCATTTTCCGGCAAATTAGAGGCGTGTTGAGCGCCGGAACTCAACGTCGCGCCTTGTTACCAAAGGGAATAAATGACAATTTATTTTAATAAACAAAATTATATAGCTTCACGCTGTATCCCGCACGAGGCAGGACAGGCAGAGGGAACCCGGGAACCTAGTGTTAAGACTCCTAGTGTTAAGAACCTAGTGTTAAGACTCCGTTCCACTTCCGTTCCCCACTTACACTACAACACAACACAATTATATAAAAATATAATTTAATTTCCTCGAGTGGGGATCGAACCCATAACCTCTCACGTTCACTATCAAAAACATGTGACCCTCCGCTACGAACGACGATTATTATCTAAGACGCATCCTTGATTCTTTTTTATCAGAATTACAACATTTTTATCAGACTTACCGCTATAATATTTCTGAGCAGCTCGTACACTCATCATCGATTTTACCTTCCCATATAATTTTCTTATAAATATCTCGTGATATTTACTCTGGAAGGAAAAGTATTCGGCTACGATAAGTTGATTCTCATTTATTATAGCCTATTACAGAGTCAACATTAACTGAATGATATCTATCTCTTATAGACACCATAATTAAGAGCACTTACGGTTATTGCATTTTATTACTTGTGAATATTGCTTTTCAATAGCTATATATTAATTTTAAATTTATTAATAGCTTAAGTGTTATGCCCTAAGCAGTATCTTTAGAGGAAATCGACTCGACGTATGAATCAATGTTTCTGCTGTAAGGGGTTACCACATCATAATTAATATATGTACGTAAATTCAAAACACGTATTTTCACCTTTGAATGCATATTTAATTATTATTTATTCGCCAGATAGTGCCAGTTCAAGTCTTACACAAAGTTTTATTATAAACATAATATGAATTTCACAAAGGACTGATTTAAGATACCCAGATAGCCAGAATTTGGAAAATTTACTATAAATATTTAAATTGGCTGAGTCTTTCGCTTCCGGTGTATAACACATACAGTCGGGAAGGCAGAGAAAATCTTACATTAAGACACTCCGTTACCCACTGTCCGGTGATTTTTCAAGATAAGGTATATATTGAAGAGTAGTACTGAAATCAACGCTGCGCTTGTTGTAGAGCGAAGAAATGAAAATATTAAATATTCTAATCCCCTGAGTCTGAATGAACCCACATCCAAATAATTTATAAATACACGCGGGTGCTACTGCGCCATGAAGTGATTTATTTTTTTAATGCGTTCAAGTTGCAATTTTTTTAACGCGTTGTCGTTGCAGTCAAATCAACATATTCTTTAGTAAAATAGGCAATTACAAGCACTTTTGAATCGTCAAGTTACATACATTGTCTGTAGTGTCAGTCCTACAGGAAGCTACCATCAGCAATCGGAAGACGGGCCTGCTGAGAAGAGCCGGCAAGAAACTCAACAGTTGCTCTTTTCAAAACATCAATTAAAGTAAAATATATATAACATAGCTTCCTGAGTGAGTACCAACAGTATTTAATCCCACGCATTCTTATAAAGATCAGTATAAATCAGTATAAAGAAACTCAGTTCCGAAATTTTCTCCTGAAATGATGATCGTCATTATGGCCTGATATAAATAAATATTATTCTTCTTTTATAGACAATGATGTAATGAATGTCATAGAATTGATCGAGACAACTGTAATATGCATTGTTGCGTTCTGCGAAGTAAGACATCGTGGAAATATATATTATGGCTTCGTCAGAAACGAAAGCAAAATGCTAGTCTAAACGAATAAATAAAAAACCGACAAAAAATACTTTACAATTTTTTTATCGGACTTTAACGTAGGTATATGTGTAGGTAAGTTACACAATTCATTTGAATATCACATTTACTACATTAAACATATTAGGATTTATAGATGGTTCACTTAAGTTCATGATATTTATTAATTTGTATGAATAAAAATATATATAATTTATATTAAATTTAAAATTATACAATCTATATGATGTTCGTAAATGTTCATATGTTTTTAATAATAATTAATAGAGAACGGCTATGATTACAAAAGCTTATATAAATGTGCGGTGTCTATTTAATCTTAAGACAGTCGCACTTTTGTATATATATATATATACAAAAGTGCGACTGTCTTAAGATATATATATATATATATATATATATATATATATATATATATATATATATATATATATATATATATATATATATATATATATATATATATATATATATATATATATATATATATATATATATATATATATATATATATATATATATATATATATATATATATATATATATATATATATATATATATATATATATGGGGATATTAGAATTTTATTGATATATTTTGCAGGCTAAATTCCTACCTAACTAGTTCCTACCTAATTAGTTTAGTTTTATAGTACATATATTAAGTGGCTAAATTAAATGCCAGAGTGTGTCTTGTTACCAGAGAGAAATAATCAAACATATTCCTTCTTCCGAGTGGAAACCGAATCCACAATCTCTTCTAGTCAGACGAAATTCCGCTTCGGCACGACGACCTCGGAGGTTGCATTATGTTTAATTAATTTAAATAAAAAATATATAGTAATTTATCAACACGATATAAACTAAACAATTACTATGAAAATAATTAGAAACAATCGACAGAAGTGCAGGTGACACGTTTTTGCTGTTCAGTGATTTTCAAACGCAATAATGCTGAACAGGCACTATAATAACATTGTCAATCAATGTTTATAAAATATAGATATATTACTGTATCATATTGAAAAGTACATACAAATTGCAGTAACTATCGAATGTCTCGTTATTTAACTTATTCAAGGGTGAATGTAAGTCGAGTTAGAAAAAATATCAGACAAAAATAGTCAAACACAGTAAATATATAGTAATCAAATATACCGCTTGTAATGATGCTGGAACAAAAAAGTTCCATAGGTACAGTAAATTAATTACAAAATACGTGACAAGCAAAAACGACGTCAAGAACTCAATACAAAATATAATATTGACATGTAATGCCTGCCTTTATTCAAATATAAATTATATAAAATATTTACACAAAGTGTAAGTATGTTATATAATATTAGTGACGGTAAACGTCAGGATCTTTGTTCGATCCCCACGCGAGGAAATGGAATATTTGATATTTTCAATTTAAATATTAAAGGTTTTAATTTCTTCGCTCTCGTACAAGGCAAAACGCGGCGTTGAGTTACGCCACTCAACGTGCACTATGTTTCCAAGTTTAATTTTTTCCTACCCTGCCATGTGCGGGATACAGCGTGACCAGCTTTCACGCTGTATCCATATGTTTATACAAAGCTGACAAAATTTCTTCTACCTATCTCTAATATTTTTAAGGTACTAATTAACATCTATATGATATAATTAAACATTTTAGTAATTTTGCCTTTTGTTTCTTGCATCTTTAATTACTTGTTATTTAATTAGGTATTTATAAGAAGGATAAACGGTTAAGTTTGGTATCGTAAAAAAAAAAAAACAATAAATGTATACATTACTATTTTATACGTACCGTTGCTTGATCATTATTATTTTATACAAAACTTACTTATGAATACCGCTTTAAAGTTACTTACCTCAATATCGAACAATTACTGTTTCGTCCTAGACGACCTTCAGAAAAAAACTGTACATAATCGTAACTAAATTTACTGATTCGACTCAAATCTACCTACTTCAGCGTAAAGTGCTAATACTCATTTCAATGGATGCATTTTTATTACGTGTCAACTGTAGAGTAGCCATAAAAGTTTTTGCCACATTCATTGTAAAATAAATTAAAGAAAAAGAATATGTTAATGTTGAAGGTGGAGTTGGAATATTAAATACTAGCTCGTTAAATTATCTTCCTAATGATTTATTGATTAAACATTTGTAACTAATTTAAGAGGAATAAATAATGGTTATAATTATATCTTTTATTATTAAAAAACTACATAAACTTGTTTTTGCGTTACATTTTTTATAAAAAAATAAACAAATTGCATAATATTGTAGACAACATTAGTAGTTATGGAATAGAGAGTGAAGAAAACCAAGATTATTCTATTTTCTGTAATTAAAATAACTATTACCAGCCACTTCTTATACGGCAAGCGATACTTTCTTTCTTGAAAATACTTTCAAACAACTGGAGGAATTTCCGTCATTACAGCAATGTCTTCTCCGTACCTCCATATCGAACCACAAAATTAAGGAAGAATAAAGTATACGATGTAGTAGACAAAAGTAAGAGCAAACGTATATGGTACATATTAAATTTTCTGAAACATAATGTGCTTTAACAATAAATTACTAATTAACATTCCGCTGTTATTAAAGTTGTAGAAAAATATTTGATAACATCAGACTATTATTTTTAAAGTGTGTGATTTATTTTAAACATATTATTTATTAAAAACGTGATATTTCCAAACATGTTAGCATTTAGAAATAACGTTAGCTATAAAAAAATAATATATGTCTGTATACGAATATGTGAATAATATCACTACTATTATTACTGATTTTAGGTGTTTGGTTAAATAATTGTAGTGATATTAGATAATATGATGCACAAGGGAGTGTAGATGGTGCATAATTGCATATCGCATAGTGAGTACTGCATAGTGCGTAGGCCACACGAATCGGCGTGGTGCGTCCGGCTGACGGCGCGGGAGTGACTGGATGCAACTAGTTTTTTACGATAAGCGAACATCCGCGTCTGCGCTAGTTTTTATGCCAACTTCGAGTCAGCTTGTTTTTCTGAACAATCTCGATTGATGACCGTCTGGCTCCGAGCTTCTGTTTACACGCCGACCTAATCTCAACAATGCTGAATATTATAGTGCGTAGCGCGGTAGCCGTCCGGTAACCCGCCAGAGAATTTATCGTCGAAAAAAATTCACTTCGCCATTTGCGAGTTAATGATCATCATATTATTTATATTCTATGAATTCGGTAGGTAATACGATATCTGCGGTATTAGTTACCGTTATCCTTAAATATACTAATATAAAAAAGTGTCTTCGTTATCTTTATTTCGAATATTCTAAATCTAACGTATTATTGTAAATAAATGGTATAGTAATGTTTTGTATATGCATACATCCTATATCTTTAAAGTCGTGTATTCTTGCCACGTCTCTCGTATAGATACTAGTCTATAGTAGATATTCGATATAGCGTGCAATGCCGGTGTGCTACCGGATTGATAATTGGCAGCTTTGTATGGGCCATCACAACAGCTAGCACAGACAGGCGGCCTCCGGTGTGGGTACTAGGCGGCGATTTGCAAGATCACGTTTCGGCCGGCCGAACATGCTAAGTGCGTGTCTGGCTGCCTGGCCGCATACACCGCGGATATGCGAAACATGTGCAAGATGTGACAGTTTGATTACTCACTCACTCTTTATTGCCTTCGGAGATGCTTAAAAATTTGTTTTTCCATCGTAAAGTTTAATACGTCAAATGATCTGTAGGATATATATAAATTACGATTTATGTTACATAATTACTCTTGCCAGTGAGATAGAGCATACGATGTAACACTTGTGAGCTGTAGTAATTGACAAATAAGACGCGTGTAAATAATTCGCACCAAAGTCAAAGTGATAATAGTCCGAAATCAAATGATTTATCGTTTTTCAATTCGGGCTTACAATAGTGCAATGATTTGCGCAGACGCAGACGGTGCGATCGGCGGCGGTCGATGACCTCGCTCTGACGCTGTACGACAAGGTTATAGAAATGCAACGGGCCGCATCTAGTTACCGCCGTGAGAACTCTTCTGACATCCACTACAGGGACGGCATCTCAAATAACTATGTATATACTCACACAGGCCTAGACGAGACGGTAAATAAAGACGTTTGATTGCTTTATGCTCCAAGCCTGCTATACAGACAATAGCCGCGATAAATTACTAAACGTCGCATTACTATAGAAAATGAACATAAAAAAAATGGAAAGAACTGACGTGTGGGAATTGTGAATATTGACAACAATTGTAATCATTATAATATATATTTGAAATAATTATTGTTATAATAAAAATTTCATCAAATATATCAGTATAGTATAGGTACATACGTCGACAACAGATTGGGCTTAATATAAAATTTCGTAAATAATTCTTTTAAGGAGTACTCAACAAAATGTTAAAATAAGAAAAATAACTCCATTATCTTATTGTCTCATTAATAACACACCAAATTACATTATAATTTGAAATTTCAAAAGGCTATTATATGTAATAATAAAGAAATATGAACACTTTGTAAAATAAAACTATGTAAAACGTCTTAACTCCGCGCTTAGCTCAAAATATAATTACAAAAAGCGTAAAAAAGCTTAACATTCTCATACGCTTTTTCCCGTCTGCGGCTAAGTGCAAAAAAATCAATTCGAGCCGATTAAAACTTTCTCCGTGCAAAAAGTGCAGGGTATCAAAATCGAGGACGTGGCGGGACGTAACGCCGTCGGCGAGTCGACCTTGACCGTACCTGATGTTTCCAGTTGCCAGTTCCACTCGCTGTGCACCATTTGTGCAGGTGGTACGCCTTGAACACTGTTAAAATTGTATTAATATACACTTTTTTATATAAATTGTGTAGAATTCAATGATTATTAATCTATCATGTAACAAAACATTAGAATGTAAATTTTAATAAAATATTATTTTATTAATATTTAGCACATTTTTGAATATATTTTTATTAAGGATATTTCATCTGTCTGTGGGCGTCGCCGCGTGGCGTGGATACAGAGGCAGCGTGTGACTGAAAACGGTAGGGTTGTAGGTTTGATGTCCACTTGGAGGATTTATATATATATATTTTTTTACCGCTATAGGATAACGGTAAAGCACGGCGTTGAGTATGGCCGCTTAATACCTTAATTCGGAAAATAAGGATTGTAAGAGTCTGTGTAGTAAGCTTTCTTCCCTCTTTTTGCGAAGCTAAAAAAACTATAATTTATAAATATTACAAAATTATAAATTGATGATTTTCCTTAGGCGTACAATATTAATTACATATATATTGCAAATTTAAAGATGTTGCGCCGTCTGCAAGGCGACCTTGACATTAAGTACTGTTTTCAGTCAGTACTTACTTTGATATTTAATTAAATTTTTTGCAAAACATAATTTGAAAGATAAGGTTAAATGTTTAATGTTTTATACTATATTCTAATATGTAAAGAAATATTTAAAACTTTCACATATCTGGATTCTTTTGCGCATTAGAATTTATAATGGTTTGGTATAATCTAGATTTAATATCATATCTTAATAAACAATTATTCAGTAGATCAACTAAATTAATGAAACAATAAAAGTTTTCTAATAAAATTCATCAGCCGTTAATTAACAATGAACGAAACTCAGTACCTAATAAGCAGACCGACCCATGCATGATTTTTCAAGATCACGAGAGTCTCATGGTTGGATTATCGTCGTTTTTTAAGCTTTCCAAACGCTATCATATTACAAAGTTACACGAGCGTTAGTAATGAAATTAAACAGAAGCTACATATGTGATAAAAATTGTAGTTTCGATATTATACCATACGTCCAAACTTCTAATGTAGTGATATATAGATTCGATTATTCAAACAGTAGAGTCTTCTCTACCTATATCTACAATGATTTTTCAGTCCACGTAGATATAGTGTAAGATTTTTTTGTGTTAGACAATGATATAATATTTTACATATTAGATGAATTCGAAAAGTTGTTAATATAGAATCGTATGAGCGATATTTACTTAATAATTTAAGTTTTATTTATATTATAGCCGTGTATACAACAGATGGACTGACTCTATCATGATATTGACTAAAAAAAAGAAACTATACTAAGGTAGATGTGAGAATGTCGTCGGCATTAAATTAGTCTATACTTAATTTATAAGAACACAGAAACTTGAGAGGGTATACAAGAGGTGTTATATGATATAAATCACGAATTTACATAAACATCGGCCATATTTCACCCAAAATATTAAATTTATTGTACAATATAAGGTTGACAATGTGATTGATGGTACGCTTAAAATTGTTAATAATATGATATCTCTTATTGTATATGAATAATCAAATATAATATTCTTACAAGACTTGATTTGAATGATACGAACATACAATAAAATATTATACTACTGCCTAATATCTAATATAACATACACAGCTTCACACTAGCGGAACTCAACGCCGCGCTTTGCCTTGTTACTAGAGCGAAGAAATGAAAACAGTAAATATTTCATTTGAAAATATTAAATATTTTACTTCTTGCAGTGGCAATCGAACCCACAATCTGTCACACGCTTACGTGCGCCAGGACAGGCTTAATATAATATACTTTTATAATTTATTAAATAAATTTATATTAAGGAAATATCATTATCATTAAATGTGAGATAAGACTAAATTGTTGTGCGTGATTTAGAACATACGCATCTCTGTGACAAGAGTAAGTATACATAATACTATATAAAAAAATCCATCAACAAATTAAATGCTAAAAATGTTTCGTCTAGTGGCGCTCTATTATACAACATATTTGATTGATAAAAATCTATAAAGACTATAAAAATACGTAACTCCGTTAAGAGCAAGTATTTTTAAATTTAAGTACCTGACGCTATAAAGCAGCGGGTGGTTTTAAAACGCGCATTCGTGGTTTAACGTGAGACACGTGTAACTTTTGCAATAAAACCTATCAAATACTTACGTATAGATATTACGTATTATAATTATTCTTTATCGATAAGAATAAACAGTGAAAAGCAGTTTTTTGTATGATTGAACTTTATAATGGTAATAGTGCAGGTGGTTTGGCCTTAGGTTAGCCTCGTATGTCTACTCTTTTCTACACTGTAGCCCGCAAGTTAATTTTTGCAAGTACATTTTAACTTTTTTATATATATCAATATAAAATTATGTAAATTATTCCAATGGGTGCATGTTGTAACAATTAAGTACGTATTTTAAAGATCATGAAGAGCTTTTAGTAGTAATATTTAGTTTAAAAATGAAATACACGTGTAAAAAACAACCAGGACGGTGGTACAGGCAGAGTCAACATCCTCATGGGAATTAATACCATGATATGATTAGACTTAAAGTAATTAAAATTTAATTGACCTGTTTAACTTCAATCTCACAAATAGCTTGTTTTTTTATCGCATTGTTTTTTTAACGATTAAGAATATTTTTTTCCTAATTATTTATTTTTTATTTACGATTTACTTGTATTAGTATAGTAGTCTATTATTTGTAGAGTTTAGAAATCATAGATATGTTTTTTAATTATAAGCATTACATATACCCCTATGTATATTCATATTTCATATTTATAAAGTCAGTTTAGGAAACACGTCAGAGACGGCTCGTGTCCTTCAAGACACCTGTTGCTGAGTGCAGACGGCCGCCCTAAATAATGCCATGCATCAAATGCAATTTCAACCTTTAATGTTAAATAATTTAAGTTTATTGTTTTAATTTTTAAGAAAGTAAAATTATCTATATTTTTATTAATCAAAAATCATTATTTTCAATTATATTTAGCTATAAAAATATTAAAGGATATAAAATAATGACAAAAATTTATTACAAAATAAAAACAGTATAGGCTCTTACACCACAAAGTTGTTTACTTGTCAGTCGATGGGAAATTTCAAGACGAAAGCAGCAGACTGAGGTCACGTCCTAGAGTACTGGTTTATGTTGATAGCGTTAAATTTAGAGTTTGTTTAGTCGGCGAAAGTGATTTCAGATCGTGGGAGCTTAAATTTTTCCAGCCATAAGAAACATACGCAACTTTTCTATTGTAGATGAATGAAACTACAGATGACTTACTATTCCGCTTTTAATTTTTACATCAATTATCTACGTTCTTTCTTTAATATTTGCATTCTATCTGCAACAACTGTTACATAAATAAAAAAAATGTTGTACTATAAATTGTTATGAATGTTAAATTTTACTACTTATAGGTATATGTTGGTACACACATTTGCATTGCATAATGACGGCGGACGTGCGTTCCGGTCTGGGTGGCGTGCGTATTGTATGCGAAACTGCCTTTGTTTGAGGATTTTCATTTTCCGATATATCAAACTTTTCAAAAGGAATGTTACAAATGAAATTTTTAAAATTGTATATAGTGAATATTATTTACCAGTACAAAATGTCCACAGAATTTAAAAGTAGATTGAATCTGAAACGTGATCGTTTGTTTATATGTTGTTTAAGAGTTGGTATCTAATCAAATTATAATGCCAATAAAGTTCTCGAAAGATAAATAAAACTAACATGGAACATGTTACTAGGAAATAAAACTTTCCCCGCTTTATCTCAGTGCGGGACTACATTAGATGACAGGTCTCAAAATAATCCTATCTTAATAGACAGAAACATCTGGTTATCGTCAATACCAATATCTGGAATCATTTCAGGCGGGATCAATACGTCTAAAAGTCTTGTTATCAAAATACGTTTTTTTATTATTTTAACCTGTGGCCTAAGGCAGAGATTCTGTTGTGTATCTTTTTACTATAGTCAGACACTTATCTACTGCAGCGCCACGACGCCCTCTATAGGAACAATATTTATTATTTTAATCTTTATAAATTTAGTTTTATTATTTGAAAAAGTCTAAAATTACTTATTGGACAAAAAATACTTAGTTATGTTTCATGCTATGATGCGGTTTGTAGTTCTGCCACTCAACACGCAATGCCTTAAATTTGGCGAAAAGTGGGGAAAGGATCGGATTCAGTTATATAGACTTGAGTGTATTTTTTTTTGAAATTACTATGTAAAGAACAATATTATTTATTATTAAAAATTAGCAAACATACACAACCGCTCTAACATAAAAACGCATTATTAACCTTGAAAATAATATCTTTTTTATATAAAACGTTCATAATTTTGAAAACAAAGTGATTTTTTGTATCTCTTAATTTAACGTTTCACAAACCAATTAATTACAGTAAAGGGGTTGGGGTGCACAGGAAGCGGTGTAGACAGACTCGCCACCGACGCATAACTAATGGCACATCACCTGTGAGGTCACCTCGACCTTTACTGGGAAAGCGAAACTCAAAAATGTATGAAGTGGATGAAAAGCTTATGCAGGATTACGTATTATATAATTCATAATGTTTTATTGCTTAAGTTAAAAATCATAGTTGGACCTTTTACAAAATACCTTCTATTTATAATAGAAATATGTTATAAATGTTAAACGATAGTCTTTATAAAGGTTTTCTATACATTTTTTTTTTTTTTTTTTCAGCTTCACGCTGTATCCCGCACTAGGCAGGGTAGGCAGAGGGAAAGGAAGTGAAACCTAGTGTTATGACACTCCGTTCCACTTCCGTTCCCCACTTTCCGCCGAATTTGAGGCATTGCGTGTTGAGTGGCGGAACTCAACGCCGCGCTTTGCCTTATTACCAGAGCGAAGAAATGAAACGTTAAATATTCAAATTGAAAATATTAAATATTTCATACATCACACACTTAATTAGATTTTAAACAGTAGGATTTAATTTAGAAGGAATTAATAGAAACTGAGATTTGAGCTGTTCATCTGGCGGTTTTAAATTACTGCCTAATTTATTCCTATAGAGTTATTATATATGTGTATATATATTGTCCTCAGTATATACCTCCTTAGTGACATTCTAAACATTAATTAACTGTAGGGAACGGAGTGTCTTAACACTAGGTTCCCAAGTTCCCTCTGCCTACTCTGCCATGTGCGGGATACAGCGCGTCATATTGAAAATCGTCGCTTTTGTAATGCGTCTTTCAGTATTTAGGTGGATTCCAATCTGACTTAACTAACATACTACATAATGTGGTCACGCCGCATTGTAGGTTGTAGTTGTATTTACCGCCGCAAGGAGACGGCATGTTCATTACAACAAAATGTAGCGACCTACGGTAAGGTGACCGTGAAATCTTTATTTACTTTAGTTAGTAATTACCTGCACTTAAAAACCGGCATATTTGTGGATATTGCAACTTTAGTCCTTGTTGATTTATTGTTCTCAGCTTCACGCTGTATCCCGCACTAGGCAGGGTAGGCAGAGGGAACGAAAGTGAAACCTAGTGTTATGACACTCCGTTCCACTTCCGTTCCCCACTTTCCGCCGAATTTGAGGCATTGCGTGTTGAGTGGCGGAACTCAACGCCGCGCTTTGCCTTATTACCAGAGCGAAGAAATGAAACATTAAATATTTAAATTGAAAATATTAAATATTTCATTTCCTCGACTGGGGATCGAACCCAGAACCTGTCGGTTACAGTCACACTCTTGTGCCGCTGCGCCACGACAGGCCTCTCTTTAGTCCTTGTTGATTTATTGTTTGTGTTAAAAAATAATTTACTTATTAGAAATTTTAAACTTACAATATTATGGATTACAAATATTTTTTTTCAAAAATGCATGTTTAAAATTTATTTAAAACATTTTTTTGTGTTTTTTTAATGAAAAAGACAAGGCAAACTTGCGTACTGGTCACCTGATGGTGAGTGATCACACTAGAGCTACCAATTCGTCGCCAGTCTTTAAGGTGAAGATAGATGGTGTATAAAGTACCACCATCTCTGTAAATTCCTTAAACATCGCACTCGCCTATTTATATTATATCGCTTTGTAGAATGTGTCAAGAGTACAATCCGCCTGAACGTTAAGTCGAACCGCCGCATTAAGTCAATTTATCCGTTGCATTACTATTATTTAATTTAATAGTATTAATACTGTTATTTAATTCAGCGGATTATACAATATGCTATCTACACTTGTTTTTTTTTTTTAGTAGTTAATAAGGAAATATAAGTTTTCTTTTTTTATGAAACTTTTGTAACTATCGCTTACAACGTTGCATTCAAATAACTCATTAAGTTTCTAACTTGGCTAGCTAACCCAGCGGCAGCGGGGTTCGGTCTTTAATACCCGTCACATTTTATTTCACCATTTAATGTTATTAATCATATTACAACGTCGTTGTTCTCAACGGCTAGAAGTTTTGTTTTTCGATCTCCATTAAAATATTTAATGTGTTAATTTCCCAGCAAAACACGGCGTTGAGATCCGCCACTCAACACGCAAAGCATTCAAAATTCAGTGGTAAGTGAGAAACTTAATTTGTTAATGGCAACGGTTATATCTTAAAAAGAACAAAATTATCTAAATGAGGACGGAGTGTCTTAACACTAGGTTCCCAAGTTCTACAGCTTATCTCTTGCTACGTGTGGGAAGAAGCATGATTTTAATACTTCCTCTCCTTATTAATGCTCTGACAAACTAATTGAAACAAAATATATTTTAATTTTATTATTTACATGTTTTGTTATTATGTATGTATTGTTTATTTACATTACTGTAAATGCATGTAGTCATAAGGCCTGTCGAGAACGAGAGGTTGTGGGTTCGATACTTAAGAAAGTGAAATATTTGATATTTTAAAATGAAATATAAAATATTTTCATTTTTATGCGGTGTTAACAATGTTGAACCATTGTTATGAACAAAGAATTAATATAACTGATATCAAATAAACAGGTATGTGAGACCTACACCGTAGTCCGTTTAACAATCACTTTTCCACCCTCACGACCGCGGGTTAATTGTCTACATCCTGAGTGATAAATTATATTATATGCGCATGAGAAAACAGAATTTAGCCTCAAGACACAAGTAAATGCGAAAGAAAACATTTTTTTCTTATGCAGTGCATTCAGTGGATTTAAAATTTAATGATTCGCTTAGTAATTTTGCCATTTTAAAAGATGATAAAACGTTTAATTAATTAACGTAATTGGATAGGATTTTTAATTAGTGCCTATATTTCAAATTTGAACATTTTTACACTATTAATATAAAGTACTAAGACTTACGTACGAGAATAATAAGCACAATTTATTTTTCGATCTAAATTTATATTGAATCGTTCTTCGTTTCGTTCGAATCACAAACAGTGATTATATGTTATTCAAGATCGACAATGAAATTATTAAATCCATTTTTTAATTTCCAATCAGACATGATTTATAATGTGCTCCAAGCACGTCCGGACCAATAATGATACTTTAGGCACCCAAGTAATTCATAAAACGATTTTCCTCAGACGTGCTGGAGAAAACTGCAATTATTCGTTTTTTTTGCACAACGATCATTTCAATAGTAAATTATGTTTAAATTTGTTAATTGCCGGTCGTGTATCACGCTGAGTAATCGAAGCCGACTGAAAGTTCGGGGATGTACAGCCGTTTGATAACCCACAATTAAACGAGCGATGAGTCGATCCGAACATAAAACCAATTGTTTATGACCAATGGAAAGATCCCTGACGCTTAAAATATCCGATGTATCAAGCTTGATCGCTCAAAGCACTGATTGGTAAATGCATTTAGTCATGGATATCAAAATTAAGTAAGCCTTATAAATACTAAATTATCCATGCTTCAAGTAATTGAACTGTTTTCCTCATAGCGCGAGCGTGTCAAAAAGCTTGATAAAACCACAAAAATGTTGCGAATTCTTCAGTTCGAGCCATAGTTTAATAAAAAAAAACATTAACTATTAAATAGTCTTGAGGCCTGTCGTGGCGCAGCGGCACAAGCGTGTGACTATAAACGACAGGTTGTGGGTCAACACCCACTCAAGGAAATAATATTTGTTTTATTTTAATATTTTAAAATTGATTATTTAATGAGTGTTTCTTTGCTCTGGTAGTTAACAAGGCAAAACGCGGTGTCAAGTTCCAGCGCTCAACATGCATTACCTCAAATTCGGCGGAAAGTGTGAAACGGAAGCGGAACGGAAAGTCTTAACACTAGGTTCCCAAGATCCCTCTGTTTGCCCTGCTGTATGCGGGATACAACGTGAAGATGAAAAAAAAATTGTCTGTCATGTAATTTAAGTAAAACTAATAATAATATAATCACTCAAGTTAACAATGTTTCCTAGGTTACAGATAGGTACACGAAGCAGTTCCTGAATATCTACGATACGAGAACAATGCATGTTGGAGTGCAATCAAGCTCCCGTTTCAGCTAATCAGTGCATCGAGTTGCACTGAATAATAACTACAGGCGAAGGCAGCACGAAAGCACGCGACCTCTCCATTAGTTAAATAGAGCTTGCTTCTATGTTATATATTTCCTCACTAACGTTTTTGCAAAGCAAGTTTATACATCACCTAATTTCACATTATTTTGAAATTAAAGCGTAGCGTTAAGTTCCGCCACTCCACTCAACACACAATGCCTCAAATTCGGTGGAAAGTGAGGAACGGAATGGAATATCTTAACACTACGTTCCCAAGCTCCTTTTGCCTATCCCACAGCCACTCCATATGTGGGATACAGTGTTATTCAGAAACCAGTCACTTTGCTTCATTCAGAAACCAGTCAAATTACATTTAAATAAATGTTTACATGACAATTTAATTATAGAAACAAAGGTTTTTGAGAATTTTACTAGTATTTTTTCTAAACCAATAAATATTATATTATTTTCATATAAAATACAACCAAACACAATGCAAACCAATTAACACACACGTTTTATAAAGACCTAAACTGCAGATTAACTCGACCGCTCAATCCTAAGTCAAATAAACAATATTCATTACAGTCCACGTCGTGCATCCGAGCGATAATTTTTAATAGAATCCATTACGGCTTGGCGTTAACTTAAATTGCCACTGTTAGCCTCAATAGCCTTTTATTTGCAGACAAGTGACGGTTAGACGAGACTAACTCCTGCGCATGACGTTGCGTATAACCGTTTGTGCCAATCATCACTCAACGAAGTTCTTATTAAATGAAAAGTATAAAAAATATTTACCGAGTAAGATATTAAATGTCACATTTCTTTTTATTCTTGACGTACATTTTAGGGAAAAAAGAAAAGCCATTAAAAATGTACGCCATAGGCAAAGCACAAAGGTAACATTTTTGTCAAAAGTGTTGTAAGTAGTCCAAGAATATGCTTAAGGACTGCCTTCACTAATGAGCCGCAAACAAAAGAAAGCACCTCCTTGCATAAGAAACATATTAATGAACCTATGACAGTAAAAAGTCCTTTACAAATTAACTTTCACAACGACAGCTGTGTCATATTAAATAGCTTTAATTGTTAACATTGTTAAATTGTTTTTATTTTGGTCATTCGAAACCAAAATGAATAAAAAACCTAACTGATGAACGTAAACGCTCAATTAGACCATGCATGATGCATTACAACTACAAATAGTCAGTAACAAATATTTAAAAATAATAAAACATGGTATGAATTTAATAATACAATAATAATATTTTCGCCTTCTCCGTCTCAATAACATCGTTGTCTTAAAAGACGGACTAACAATGCCATGTTTTTTTACTGTCAACAACCGTTTGTATGAATATACCTTATTTTCTTTAATCCATTAAAGAGAATATCTAATTAGTTTATATATGTGACATTTAAATAAAAAAAAACAACATACAATAGTTAAGTATTTTTATTAACATTTCATTGATAAATATTTATAAGACATTGCCTTTATAAAAATGCAAAGATATTTTATTTACAGTCTAGACACTAGACGATTGTAACAGACTTGTCGTATGAGATATTTTAACGAACTTTTGTCACAAACTGTGTTTGGACTGTATCATTATAGCGATAAGTAAATATGAATATTTTGGTTTTATTAATTCTGAACGTACTTATTATAAAATGTGAAAAGACAAAGATATACGACACAATATCTCTTAGAATTATCTAACAGTGAAATACTAGTATAAGCATATTACAATACGTAATTAATCTGATTCATCTTCAACAGGCTGTTGAAAAGCTCTTGCGGGTGGTTGTAACATCTTGGTCCTAGCAGCTAGACGAAGCGTTGCAGGACCTAATGTTTTTGATTTGTTTGGCACAACTGGCACATTTGCTGATCCAAGACCAGCTTTCCCCTCGTTACTCACTAGGGGAATCTGTAAATAAAGTTATAAATAAAATATGGCTAAAGTTTAAAAAAATGCTACAAGAAATTAATGTATAAAACGTTTATAATTAAATATAAACGTCAATAGTCGGTGAATCATTCAGTGTGAGATGGTTCCTATGACAGCGCAGACGTTATTAACGTCGATAAATGCGTGTAAAGTGAATACACTTTGAAAAAAAAAAAGGCACCAGACCGTAAAAGGTTTGTATGTACGCGTCAATTACATTAAACGATAGACAGACGATTTTGTAAGCGGTTCATTGTCTAGCAAGAGAACGGTGAACCTAGACGAGCGGAAGTGAAGATTTCCTGTGCCTTACGCGTTCGCCAGACGTATGATCTATGGCTTCAGCAGCATAGATCAAAACAACTCCGTATATGGCAGCTTCAATGTCGCTATCTAATATTTAATGCACGTGTGTATTTACTGTCGAGGGTGAGGTTCGTTTGATAAATTATTGGACTCCATTACAATATTTCAAAAAGATATAGTCCTCGATCCGTGTAATAAGCCTCATACTTCAATATATATGGACTTTTACTAGAATTGATCTGAGTATGTAAAATACATGTACTCACACAGTGTGTTAGATTTCAATAAATTATTATTTACTAATCACATTTTTTTTACTAAAGTACTACTGTTACTCCATAACATTTGCAGAATTGCAGACTACATATATTTAGTACCTACCTAAACATGTATTGGAAAGTTATATCTAAAAGGTAGATTGACAGTGGAATGTATTAACAAAATAAAGAGAATAATTAAACCAAAAAAAAAATCTAAACGTCAAGAAGATATAGAATAAAATTGAATAATATGATACAACATGCACAAAAAGGCATCACATAAATGAACTTGCACGATAAATAAAATATAAAATAAAACCAAATCTTGAAGAACCTCTTAATTTTGATGGTCTCTCTAAATTATACCTAAACACTGGTTATTTATATGACGCGCCGACTGAACCTTAGTCTCACAAAGACCATATCTGAAAAAGTTCTTTTCTTTAGCTTTATATAGAGATGAATTATGTTTTAGGTCTGTGGAGTCAGTCACCTACAGTGATATAATTTAAGAATGCTGTGAGCCGGCGTGCTCTTAAGTCCGAATATGGTCATAACAGTATTTAAGACAAACAATCGTTGGATGTGGGTTGCAGCGCAGTGATGCAGATTTCGCTTAGTAGTGCCAGCACCATAGAGTATGTACAATGTACATGTCATAATAGATTAATTATTGTTACGTTTTTTACTTTTTCAAAGGTTCACTTGTAAGCTAGTGACTTAATAGTATTGTTGCGTAACTGATCTCAATAGTCAATTCTGTCTAATCAGATCAAACGACAATTATTAGTTTAAGTGAATAATTCAAAAATATAAAATATTGCGTCAGATCCATTTTTTTTTGTAAATTATTGAGTAAAAATATATGAGTCTTTATATAAATATCATGATATTTTTCGTTATTATGGAAGTAATCTCTTAGTTGTGATAAACACTTGGGAGCTGGCGATTAAGAAATATTACCGTTCCTAAAAAATAACTAAGAAAACATATATAAAGAAGTGCATTCAATGCACATTTAATTATTTTATATGCAGCTACTCTGTGACCACGTAGTTCAGATAGACGCGACGCGCCCGCGCATCGCCAACTCGGCGAGTCCGACGGCGATACACGCCTCAGATAGAACGCGGTGCACTTTATAAATTAGATAACGCTGATTGTTGATGTACCCATTTTGATATCTTTATTTGGTAGAATATATGTATTACTAACAATATATGTACCGTAATGTAAGAACTCTATGTTAATTTTGATTATGTTAAATATTTTTGTTTTTACTCACACAATTCTCTAGCAACTAAGTTCTAAGAAACTATGTAAGCCAAAATTAATTGTAGCAAAAACGTAAAGGGATATTGAAAATCAAATTATATTTGAACTAGCTTTAAGGATGAGACGTATTAAAACAACTTTTTAATTAAAGTTTTTATATTCATACGAGTATATATTTATGAAGAAATGTCATGTTAATTAAAGTTTCATTAAATTAAACATAAAAGTTTCTAAAAGAATTTTCAAGTTATTACTTGAAATAGTCTTTATCTTAAGCTTTCCATTTAATGGAAAATATTTTATGACGGTTACCGAAAAGCCATTGCTGGAATTATCAAAGTTGTATCTGTAATATAAATGTAAATATAGACTCGACTTGGATTTAAGCAGACGATTACCAGTCAGATATGTCACACATGCACCACGCCGGCGTAAAAAAGGTTTCTTTTGAAAGAATATTTGTATAAAATGAATAAGTTCATGGTTATTCTCAACTCAAAGCATGGTAATGACGAGTGCACATAATGCAGTTTGATTAATGTGCTAGATAGTTCCGACGAGATGGTAAATCCCGAGCATAAATCAAATGTGCGACGTTTAAGTGACGTGTCAATGTAGGTACATAGACTTAACAAACAACCTACAAATGATTGTAGGAACGATAAGGAATATGAGCCATATGTTCGCATATGATCCAAACATACAAAAATATAAAGTATCAGTTTACTAACAATATCTCGACTTTGTAAAAAAATCCACATTGTTTACTTTTATGACAAAAAAAAAACTAGCACGTATCCATATATGTTTGCTGAGCTATTATATCAAAAATGTTGAAACAATAAAAAAGAAATTAAACATTAAAAAGTCTGCGAGTTTAAAGTCAATTGTATCTGAAGATTTGTCTAGACATCCAGGAGCGGTATTTTGGTCGAAATGCCACGAAACATATCTGACAATTAACAGACTTTCATAAGTACCGGCGGACGTAAATATAATAATTATTACACAAATTACAATACAATCTCGTGACCGAAATACTCAAAGTCACTTTAATGAATAATCATCGTCTCGGAAATAAGGTAAGTGCTTCTTAGAATAAAGAAGAACTTTAAAAAGAAAATGGCTATTGTGAAATAAGAGCTTTTAAAATTAAACAAAAGAACAAACAGACAACGGCAATGAATAGTAACCCCTGACCTCGAAACGTTTTTATCTATATCAATAGAAGTTGTCCAACTTCTATTACGTATTGTTTACTTACATGCATATTTAACTTTACAATAAAGAATTTGAAAAGCTTTACAGTAAAAAAGTTTAGAATGAGCTTATCAAGAGTGCTTCGTAAGCACATTCTGTATTCTAAACACGATTTTTTTGCACTAACCAGTATAGTGATAAACGATATTTGTGTAGAAAATACACTCACTAAAAACTTACTTTCAATAAACAAAGCATGTTAAACCACCTGTTTGAGGATTCATAACTAGCAACTCGCACTATAACAATAAAATGATATCCTTATGGCCCTCAGGATTACGATGCGTTGATTAAATAATACAGCTTATTTGGATGCAGCCGACACGGAGCGGCAAGAAAATTAGATACTTAATACGCAAGTTTGCTGCACTTACTTTAAAGTATAAGTTCCCATTAAGACGTTTCCGTTCTCCGTTTTCCATCGAACTCGAGGCATTATTGCTTAGTGGTGGAGGTAAACGCCGCGCTTCGTCTTGTTACCAGAACGTAGATATGATAATATTAAATATTTCATTTCGCCGAACGGGGATCAGACCCACAAACTGTCCACATCGAACCCACATTTACAGTCGCACGCTTGTGCTCTTGCGCCATGACAGACCTTATAGTTACCTTATAATATAGTTAAATTAGTTATAATTTATAAAGATTCTGATAAACGCATGTTTTAAGTAACTAATGGAACATCAAATGTTTATGAGCGAAGCTAATAAGTAGTTGAAACTCGGAGGAAATAAATATTCATCATAATATGAGTTTTTCTGTTCTGTATCTGTTTAGATAATTTGTGGCAAGCGAATCCATGATCTAAAAAAAGTAGTGCCTCTGATGCAGGTGGAAAGTACTGTCACATATTAATATTTACAATAGTAAAATTTAAATGAATATTTTATATTAAAAATACTAGAACTCGCGCTCGCATGGTGTCTTCACATCTGCATACGAATTGAAGGGCTCATTTAAGTCGGTTTACGAGTGAGCGGTCGCGAGGCGCACACAAATGTTCTTATCGAATGACCGACATGCAAGCTCTTTGATTGCGGTGACGGTGATTGTGAAAATTACTTTCCTCTTTTATTCCATTTACTTTAACGTATTAAAATACGAAAAGAGGTTTAAAATTTTATTACAAAAGTACATATCACTACTACATGATATTTAATTCGCTTGGTTTGTGAATGTATTTGCATATAGGTAAATTGTTTATGGGTAGACAGTTTATTTTCATATTTGAGCCAAGTTTCTTTACTGAAACTGCAACGTTCATTTTTGAGAATTTAAAAGATATTTAGAAAATTGGTATAGAAATAATAAAAATAATAACAATTTTCATCAAATAGAAGTATATGTTACATTAAAATATTAACAAAAAACTTAAAAAAAGGAATTCATATATTTGGCGCCTATTACTTTAAAAAACGGTGTTGTCATAAAAGTTTTTATAATCGGTTTTTATATAGGGCTATGCCTTAATAAAAAGCTTTTACAAAAAATATTTTACTAAGCTTCAGCTTTATTCATAAGGGCTTACTATTTTTAGTAGATATTATTTTCTTGATGAATCAAATAAATATAGTAAAGTTCATACAATAATAAAAATGTAAAAATTACAGCGTGTACCTACGCACTAAACACGTCTTCCACGCAGCAGTCTGGTTGTCAATCGATTATCAGGTTAATTTTAAACGTTACGATGACTTTTAGGAATAATAAAGTAAGCGTTTTATTAGTTTGATCGTAAACCCATTTAAAAAATCAATAAAACTTAGATAAATTCGATGATTGCCCGTAGGTCTAAGTACATTCTGCCACAATATGACCACATTTACACACCGGGCGTGAATATTATACCGAGAAAGACAATCGTAAACTTTCAATTTAAATGTTCCGTACACAAGTCATAACTGTCCAGACAAGATACTAGTATTTGCAAGTAAAGTTGAACTTGAAATAAAGACTACACATAAGTGTGCTTACTTAGAAGTAAAAAAAGTTTAAAGAAATGAACAAATTGCCAGTCATATTGGCCTATGGCTGGCAAATATCTGATGGCGCTTTGCATTTGTTAAAATTTTTAAATGTTTCCTTATTAAATTAAATCTTGGAATAAGTATAATCATAATCTTTTTTTCACTCTATTTAGAAAATTCATATTACAATAACATTAATATACATCCTGATATGTGCTTGATCTGGCGTGAAGATGAAAAAAATCTCGTGTACTGCCTGCCGCTCTTCAATTTCAATTATTTATATGAAAAACTATAGTAAATTCATTTCTTTAAAATGTCACATTTTTTATTTGGTTATTATAGATTTTATATGAAAATCTCTGCGGGAAGACATAAAATAAACGCTATATAATATGTGCCGGTAATTGAATACGGCAGTACATAGCATTACGAGACTGGTTCTTAAACACGGTTGATGTTAATTGAGTAGGCGGTATGTAAAAACTGTGACCGTAAAGTTATACTGGAATATGTTTTTTCATTCATTCATCGCTGCTTATAGATCGTTTACTATGAAATTAACATTTACGACGATATTTGTTCAGATTCATGTGATTACTTGAACAAGAAGTACATTTCTTTTGAAAATATCATTTTAAATATTATACTAAAGCCAGGTTTAAAGTGAAACACTTTTAAACTGATTAATCGCGATTATTGTTTTTTACCCGTCACCATGAACTACTGTATAGTGTTCGAAACGTCGGGTTTCCAAAAAAATGCTTCCCAATGAATATACGCGATCCATCCGTCTAAAAGTGTTTCATTTAAAATGTGTAACAATCGCGAAAATTAAAGACATTATTAAAGCCATGTTGCTAATCCATGTATAAAATCATTTACATGTTTACTAAACATTAAAACAAAATATTACCTAATTTATTATATACTTATTTTGTATGTTTTACTAACAACTAACAAGTTACATACTTTCCGTAATTAACTCTGATTTAAACAAAGACTATATATTAAGAAAATCAACAAAAAAATAAATATTTGGCATAATACAACGATAGTGATTATTAAATCACTTTATCATTATCTACAAGCTGACATAGCGTTGTCTAACAACAAAATAAATTTAAATAAAGCACTCGAAGCTAAATCTGAATAAATTTAACGTACAAGCAGCACATCCACACATGGCAAAAAGGGTGGTTTGAAATTATAAGTGAAATCCAATGATATACAAGTCGGTCAGGTATAACTGTGGCTGGCAAATATTCTGCCCGGTGTTAGCGTTTCTTCAAGTTTGTTTTAATTTTCATATAATTGTTATTAAAAACGACCAGTTTTTATAAATCGAAAATTGACTGTACTTTTATACAAGGCTGATAAGATATTTGCAGACTTTGAAAGAAATTACAAGGAAAATGTTCACTTCAAAATTTGAATGTATTTATACCGCCCATTCGTCATTGCAACATTGTTGTATAATCTCTGTTTCGCTAATGTATACCGCAGTTTGCTTTGGGTAGGTAGATTTTGACATGACGGCTCTGACGCCGCAGGCATGATTTACGAAATACCTGTTTGTTAAACCAATTGAACATTAGTGTTATATCTTTAACATTGTAATAACAGTTTAATGTGAGGCCTGGAGTGGCACAGAGGGATAAGTGTGCGGTTGTAAACGGGTCAGGTTATGGGTTCGATACCCACTCCAGGAAATCAAATATTTTCATCAAATATTTTCAAAAGCGCGGCGTTGAGTTTCGCCACGCAATTACTTCAGAATTTGGAAGAAAGTGGGGAACGGAAGTGTTATAATGGGAACGAAGTAACTTAACACTATGTTCCCAGTGTTAAGTTACTTCGTTCCCATTAAGATCACCTCTGCCAAAAGAGGACGACTCGACGCATAAAAAAATATAGTACAAAAACGCAACAGTACTTAATTATCTTTAAAATGAATTATAGTGCATACATAGTTGCAAGACCGTATACTAGTTCACGACCCTCTGTGAACGGCATGTAATTGTAAAATTATACTTCGTTTATAAGTATTGTATGTATTGTAATATATGTAATTTCATCTTCACATGTATTTGTTCAAGAAAGTTACATTGTAATAACGTTATTATATATAAGAACAAAATTCACTGAAACATATGCCTTTAGGTAATTTACAGCTCTATTTACATTGTCCATGCATAATGAGACATTACTTTTGCATTAGCTCGCGCGGTGCACTCTAGCAGTAGATTGATGTAAACATTTACATTTTTCTTTTCGCCTTTTAACCGGTTTAACAACAATTTCGGTAAAAAATCTAAAGTCCCAAAATAAAGTTTACCGTCATCAGACAATGAGCGAACGGCAATTTCAAAGACATAGGCCGATCCACGCGAGCAGATTCACTTAAATTTTCATAAAGAAGGGCTACATCATTTTAAGCAACATTGTACGGAAGTAAAAATTGCACGATAAATGGCATTTGACGTGTGCGAATCGTAAGCGACGGTGAATAGGGTCGTTGAAGCATGTTTCGAGCGGGGCCGAGTGCGCCGACCGTGTTTGTTATTCACTTACTCGCATTGTCAACAGCTAATTATGCAGGCTGAAGTTAAGCGCACACACTTCCTTTAAACTTTTTCTTCTTTATCTACATAAAAAACGAAGGGAGGGTATCCATTGATTGCGAGCTATTGATTTAAAATCACTTATCGTGGTGAATGGCACTTCTGTAGTATTTCTTTAGAAATATAACTGACGTCGGTACTAACAAATGGCGCTTTCCGACAACCCGTTACACCTGAATAGAACTTATTGTAATTCCATTGAAATCTAGTAAATCATAGTATGTACGAATAGTTGTCGTCGGTTGCAGATATGTTTTTATTGTTTTACAGTTAACCGTGGAAAGTGGAAAAGTCTATCGATCATTATGTATAACAGTAATTAAATAATACAATTTCTTCATGGTATAATCTTGTACTGCCTTCCCTTCCTTTTGAGTTAAGTTTTAGTACAATATTGTCATACGAGTTCATTTCAGTGTCCACACAAAGTAAAGAGGCGGTGTGCCTGTTGACACAACACTCACAATTGTTTGGAATGCTGACCGAGGCGACAGTGCCGAGATAAGAGCACATGTCTTATATTACACCAGTAACTACGTTAAAAGCATATTTAAGCATGATATTCCAAGCCGAATTAACTTAGTTTTAATAAGTGAAATAATAAATAATGGCCAAATGAGGTTTTGGTTTTTATACATGATTAAGAAATTATAATGAACTGGTATTTTAAAATGGTTAAGCTCTTTACGTAATATATTTTAACAAAAATTTTATACTTTTTGTACTTTACAAGCTTGTTGTGCTGGAGTTATTCACAATAATAAATATTTAATTATATAAAGTAGAATATAATACAAATATAAACTTTTAATGTGTCAAAAATTGTGTAGATTTTTCTTATATGTCATAATTATAACCTCTATTTTTTGCATAACTTTATTCTTTAGCCATTTTATTCTACTTTTATTCTGAAATCTTCATACATGCAACACTAATGGGGGTGGTAGTACGAGTCATTCAAAAATGAATAAAGTCGCAGACATGCTTGCTGCATAGCTCACTAAAGATTGCTTGTTTTTAGTTAGAGAGTAATCATCACATAAATTACTGTTGAGTAGTCAAATATGTAGTGTATACTGATTTAGTTATAATATAATTGGAGATATGACATAAAATTAATTAGTAGAAAATTAGATTATCATACAAATTAATTGGCGTAATGTAAATCAAATCAATCAATAAATTGGTTAAAAGATTTCCAATATATTACATATTCTTCACGATTATGAAAATATATTTAACAATTGGAGTCGTTCTTCGATTATTAACATTTGCCTAATTTTCATTCATGAATAGGAAAGGAAAAGAGTGTAAGCTTTTTTTTATGACATAATCAACAAAATATGAAACTTTTATAAATTTGCATGAATGGCAGGTGAGGCAGAGGGAACCGGGGATCCTAGTGTTAAGACGCTCCGTTCTGTTCCCCGACGAATTTTTGGCATTGCACGCTGCGCGGCGGATCTCAACGCCGCGCTTTGCTTTGTAGAAATTGAAATATATCATTACCTTGAACCTTGAACCCGCAACCTGTCGCGCTTACAATCACACACTTGTGCCACTGCGCTTCCAACAGGCCTCAAATTTGATTTAATAAAAAAAAAATATAAACATGTAACCTTAGTTGAATTCCACTTGTGGATCGATAAGTAATAAATCTTCTAGTGGCGTATAAATTGAATATCTAATAGAACGGATAGGCATTATCCTTACTTAATTTACAACCAGTTTTTATCTTAACTTCATCAACGAAGAATACGATATGACGGTAACCGCAAGGGTAAAAACGCGTGTCTCTGATCAAATCTCCGTCATCTAATCTCTAGCATAAATTAGTTATAATCAGCACGAGGTACGGCGGGCAACGGTTACTATTTCTCTGTACGGAAGTGGGACTTGAGACCTTACGGCTAAAATAATAAGAGTATTGAGTCGATGGGTGGCCGTGGCTTCCTTAATGACATACAATACGACCGCGACCTGTGGCTGTGCCTCATTGGTCGATGAAATATGATGTGTAAATCGTGCCTTATTACAATGTTGCTCGCGGGATACATAGGGTTGATGATGCTAAAGATAAAAAGTCAGTGAGGCCCATTAAATAAACATTCGCCTCGCTTGCATGTCTGACATTGTGAACAATATATGGTGTATTGCTCTCAGGTCGTCGAATGCTAATGAATTATGCCTAACATCTCCCCCCAGACACCACTTTTTGCGACTGGGAGAAACTCATCAAAACACAAATTGAGCATGAAATCTCTCGAAGACTAATGATGATATATCTCTTAATACACGTTTAAATAAAGCTGACGTTAAAATTTTAAATTACAACAATATTTTTGTATATGATTTAGTAACTTTAATAATGTAAAATAATTAAGGTACCCTTCAATCTGTACCTCCAGGTCTATAATTCATTATAATTACAGACGTGTATCGATCATGATAGATGGAGACAATTCGTCTGATTGCAATAATGGCAGCCCTTACGGCAGACATGCGACAAATGACTAAATTGCCTTCAACGCTACGAACTATAGTGGTTCGGACGAAAATTATGGTGGTTTAATTATAACACGTTTCTATAAGTTTGATTAATATTGAATATTTATATTTACCATTTGCTTAGTTGTGTGATAAAATAAATTTAATGTATGATGAAATAATTCAAGCATTACAAAACTAATTATTATTCCATGTACGTACGTAAAAAAAATGTTATTTAAAGTTTACAAATAAGAGAATACGCACAGATTATTTTTTACGTTTTTCGTTTTTGCGTTCTTTCAACTTTTTGGGCAATAAAGGTTTTGAAACATTTAAAAGTAACCTTTTGCAAAACTACTGAGATCTTCATAAATTTTAATACTGTCTTTTTATGATTGTAACGAACATTAAAAGTTTAAAAACGTAATTTCCGTAGGTACAGATTAGACATCAAATGAAGTAAACATAACTCATTCCCTTCACTCGAGATGGTATCGAACACATTAAGGTCTCGTGATATGAGTGCTGATTTCTTAGTTGCCAAGCTTTGTTACCGTACTATATCAATGTTAAGTAGTAATTTGTACCGTTTGGGCAGATTAGCGAATACTTGATCTGACTCGACTTACTCATTTATTTAACGTGATAAATCTAATTCTCGATGAATTCATATACAAATTAATAACGAACATTGGTGATATCTGTAATTGTTGTTATATAACCTAAAACTGTAGGATTGTCCTTTCTCGCACAGAGAGTCTAGCTGGTTGTGCATGGGAAATTACACTAGATTAATTATTTTTAATAAGATTATATTACTTTTTATTCGAAATAATGACACAATATTTTTAGTCTCTAACCCTTACAGTAAGGGAGAAACGAGTGTAACAAGTTTTAACGTTAAATATCATTTTCTGGGATCTATTGAAGGTATCTATGAAAATCAAACGAAAGGAAGGAAAAAACATAAATAAATATAAAATAACTTTTAAAATCACGTTATTTCATTCTAAATGAGAACAAGTTTAATTGTTTATGAGAGATCTAAGTCCACACACCTATAAATAAGATATAATGATGATATAAAATATATAAGATATGATATAAAGACTATGTACGATTTAAATAGTACAAGTAAAATTTACATGTACACCTTCATATATAGTCAAAGCCATGAATAATTATGCAGACACATTTGTAATCCTGAGGGCTAGGAAATAATACATCAAATGTTTATAATTAAACAGTCTCTATTTTAACATGATCCCAATACATTATTGCTCGGTTGTAAATTGAACCATCGTAAATAAGTCAAAATTAAATTTTACAAACAATATACTTACATATTTCTTTTTTTAAATATATATATATATATATATATATATATATATATATATATATATATATATATATATATATATATATATATATATATATATATATTTACTATATTTGCGTTAAGTTTATTTGAGACATTCCGTTCCTTACTCAAGTAACACAACGCCGCACAATAACTACCAGAACGAGGAAACGAATGTAATTTACGCTAACAATCAGATTTTTTTTCAGCTTCACGCTGTATCCCGCACGAGGCGAGGTAGGCCGTGGGAACTTGGGAACTTAGTGTTACTCCGTTCCACTTCCGTTTCCCACTTCAGATAGTTTAATATTTAAAAAAATATACGTCACAATCAGATGTGATATATAATTATTTAAATATTAAATTATGATTTATGATAATATTTTTGAAACATCAATTTTAGTAAACTTCGTCGCGAGCTACAAAGAACTTATAAAAGTGCAAGCAAGCGCATGCCCTTAACGTCACCGTCTGGACACAAGTTAATGGCAGACCGTCATTCGCCTGCATCTAATCTAAGCATCGAAAAAAAATAACGCAAATTGTTTTAAATGGGCAGGTAGGCCCACGCCCGGCTGACCTACAGACGGCCAGTTATTACAAAAATAAAAGGTTTTAGGGTTTCGCGGATAAAGATAAAATAATTGTGGTACTTATAAAACAATTACGTGGAAATGTATTTTCGATACAATCGTTAAAAATACATAAAATATAAATTCTCTTAAATCAACTTTAATGATTATATTTAAATTGTTCGTTTTTCAGATGAAATATAATGGTATAAAAAGGGGCAATATTTAGTAATGACACGCCTGTCCCAAAAATTTTGTAGCGTATGAATTTATGTTTTATTAACATATAAGCTAAATTTGATTCTGTATAGAGCCATAACAAAACCAATCACGTTGTGACCAAAATATTAAAACAACGATCATTTAATTTCTTCTTGAAAAAGATTTTTACAAATTTCGTTAATTCTTGAATAAAAAAGTATTAATAAAATCAAGTCATCATTAATATGCGAAATTTAACTCTGAGACTTTTTATAATGGCCCAGGCTGAACCCTAAGCGGCGCAATCCGATGCGCGATTTTCTACAGATTTTTTGCGAAGCGTTTTTGCTGGAACATTAAATATATTATTCAGGTGAACTAATTAGTCACGTCGGGTCGTAATGGAGATATAATAATTCATTGCGTTAGCTCTCAATGCTTGTCGTTGATGGACAACTTTATCTTAATCTATACACAGATTTGCTTACGGAATACATCCTGTACATGGACTTTAATTCACTTAATAGACATAGTATCCGGTAAGTTCTTCCGGCTTTAGTTTGTAAGCTATCGATAAACCAACCTAACTAGATCGGGTTTCAATATATATGTAGATTAATTATCTTTTAATTTTTGATTTCTCATAAAAGATTACGATTTAAAGTCAGTTTTACGAGTAATTACCTATTTATATAATACTTAATGTGTTAACATAAAAATTAATAGTAAAATTATAATTACATAGTACATTTTATTAAGACCACATGTCGCTTTTGGTATTTCACCTACTTGTGATGATTGCAGGTTTGATTATTTGAAAAATTAACTTCAAATTAAAATATAGCGTATAAGATTTTATCTTATTACATTATATTACAAAACTTTATGGTAAAATGGGTAACGGAAAGGAGTTTTTTAACACTAGGAAACTTAGTGTCAGTCAAGACACAAGTATGGAAAGATACAGTAGATAAGATTCCGTAAAATCATGGAAAGATTCAGCATGATTGAGAAGAACTTTACATCTACCTAAATTTCTAAGAAATTTATTCAAAAAATGTACTACTTAAGGGGAAGTTACAACAATATCGTTATTTTCCGGAAAATTAAGTGAGGTCCTTAATAAAATGTTAACTAGCTAACATAGTTTTTGTCTTTTATAATTTCCTTGAATGTTTTTTGGAATGAAAATGTCACTTTCATTGATTTCTTATTTAAATTTTCCTTCACATACGAGAGGAATGGTATATATAAACAACACACTAATTTGCCTTATACCTAACTTTGCTCATATGTAAATTTGTATGCTTAACGGTGTCCATCCATATGCATATGAATATAAAAACATATGTTTAAATACAAAAAAGTGAATTTAATTAACAAGCGTGTGACTGTAAGTTCTACAGAATGTGACTCCGAGCACCATTCGATATTTAATAATTTTCATTTTCTTCGGTCGGGTAAAAAAGTAATGATCAGCGTTTTGTTCCACTACTCAACACTCAATACCTCAAATTCCATGGGAAAAGTGGCCTGTGCCTAGCCTGCCTCGTGCAGGATGCGCAGGATACAAATATCAATATCAATTAAATATATCATGATCATTATAAATTATCATTATCCTGCGCAATAAATACTTATAGAACAAGCTGATTGGATGTCATGATCGGGGTATTAGAATCCATGGACTACCATTGAAAAGTGGATTATGATGAGAAGGAAAACATATCATAAACAACGCCGGAATTAAGGTCAAGAAGAAGAAGATTTTGAGTCATTTTATAATATAATGATATCTTACCGGTTCTCTATCACCTTGCCCCTCTTTCCCGAGACCTTCTCCTTTGGACCAGCCCATTTTCTCCAGCAATTTGAAACCTTTATTTTCCTCCGTTATAAACCTATAGCAATAAAACAATATTTTATAGAGCAAGAAAATAATTAGTAAGGTATAAATTAATCGACAATTATCTCTGATTACTATCGAGGCCAAAACAGGCGTATTGGCTACACATATAACAGAAAATGTGCGCTGCATGCGAAAAGGAGTGTCTTAACGTTAGTTTTTCTATGCCTGTCCTGCTAAATGTGTGAAACAGCATAAGAAGATGTTCTTACATTTTATAAAAAAGCCAGTGTCCATTTATTATTTAATACTTAGGTTGGAGGTGACGATATAGTTAGACAATTATTGGGGTAACTAACGCTTGAATTATGAATAAGAGCTCTTTAAACATTCGGATCTTAATTCCGATAAAAATACTGCAAAATTATATAATTTACTAAAATTTAGCGAGTGATATATTTTTGATTTATCAACTGTAAATTAGTTTCATTTCTCGTTACATATTCCTATAGGTTTGGCATGATCAATCTAAAAATACATTTCGTCCTTTACATCTAAAAAGAAAATAAAGGATCAGGGTACGGTTGTCAACTCAACTCCCACTTGAGAAAATAAATTATTTAACATTTTTAATATTTTAGAGTGTAATTGCAGGTTAAGTTGATCAGAGCGCTCGAACAGTTTCCAAGAGGCGCGGGTTCAAATCCGCTACGTTAAAATTTTTATATGTTTTAAATTTAGAAATAAATTATTCTCTTCATACTCTGAAAAGGAGACAAAACATTTGCAGTGCCTGATGAACTTAGTAACTTAACAATGGATAATACACAAACATTATAAGTACCGACTATTCTATGCTTTTAATACATGTCAGGTCATCCTCAAAAGTTCATTATATTTTAAAACTTTAAGTAAAGTTTCCATATCGCCGAAGACACACTACTCTACTGCAGGATATAGTTTTCTCACTCAGCTTCACGCTGTATCCCGCACATAGCAGGATAGACAGAGGGAACTTGGGAACCTAGTGTTAGTGCAGGTTATAGCGTGAAACCAAACAAACTTACGTATTAACATCAGTACTCTGAGTTTTCTCAGCGTGATGTGACGAGCCGACCTTTTCCCTTCTCGTTTGAGCTCTATCATTGTACGCAGTCTCCTCTATGGCTAGCGGCTTCGGTGCGTATTTATTCTTTAAGCGTGCTAATTCTAATTGATGCTGTTTTTGGACACTGCAGGTTCGTGTGTATGCCACTTTTTCTTTTTCTTGAGCTATTAAATATTGATTAAATTAAATTTATGTTACATAATCTTTTAATAATTTTAATAATAAATAAATAATAATCTTTAGGACTATATAATACTAGTTAACGTAATTTCGTTTTGCTTGTTGATGATTCTGGTTATAGGTAGCCGAATATATACAAAATATTTATGATATATGTGTGATAGTAAAAGCAACACCTAATTTCAGTGTCATACACTATAAGATATTAGTAGAATTAAATATTGACAGAGTACCTATTCTACATATCAAATAAAATACAAATTTTAGCCTTTATTTATGTTTTCAAATATATGAGCTAATTATTAATATTTAAGTATAAGTTTCCGAGGTAAAATTACTTCATTCTTAGATTTGTGACTTATCATATATTACTTGAAATAAAATAGTTCTGTTCTCTTATCTTGACATTGGCGAAGTGTTCTGTGCTCAACTGGCACATTCGGAACGCCTTAACCAAAGAACTGAATTGAACTGAATATTTATTTATGTATGATATTCAGAACGTCCAACATGAAAATTTTGGAAGCCAATATTAAAACTTAAGTAAAACTCTTAAAATAGTGAAGCCGTCGATCCTGTTGATTCTACAGTATTTCTCGGTATCACCATTGACTCCAAATTACAGTGGGGACCTCATATGATGGATTGGTGAATGCAATATACACTTAGTTCAGCAGCTTTTGCGCTTAAAAAAATCAGAATAATAACATATGTGGAAACGGCTCGCCTCGTTTAATTTAGCTAGGATATAGCATTTAACTTTTGGGGTAATACAGCCGGTATTAAATCAATTTTTGTCTTGCAAAAGCGGACTATTTGCGCAACTTTAAAATAGGCCCTAAAGATTATTTAAGGGAAACATTTAAAGAAATTATGTATGTTAAAAAATATATTATTTAATGCAGAATCGGTGATATATATAATATTAGACGAATTAGAAATAAGTTTAAAGTTAGTGCACCTTAAACTCGATTGCATCGAATGCGTAACTCTCGTATAAGACAATGTGTGAGCTTTTACAATAGGACCCCGGAAAACGGCCGAGAATTTTCTATTTCGCAAAGTTATGAAAAGACGTTTGTGTGTTAAAGGTTATTACTAAATTAACAATTTTATAAATGATAACACGCCTTGGAAATTAAAAGCTCGGTCTACTCTATTTCAAATGTGTTATTGTTACTTAAATGTTATACTGTAAATAATTGACACAAAGAAATAGAAACATCCTGCTGAGTTTCTTGCGCCAGTTCGTTTCAGGTCTGAGGCAGAAACTTTAGCGAACCCGTGGTATACGAGGTATGGATCACTTGACGTTCAAAAAATGAAGCTTGTACTTTCTTATTTCGAATAAAAATATTTAAAATAGAATTTACATACTTTCCATGATAAGTCCGGGCTCACAATGTCCACAGGTATCGTTTCCAGCGTGGATGTGGCACAGTAATTTTGTCTCACCCAGCTGTATGGTACTGCCGTGAACTATCTATAATGTTAAAATTATTATAAGTACTGATTACTCTACAATACTTCTAATGCATGTTAAATCGTCTAATATAGCTTGTTCTAATTTTCATTCTAATTTTTTTTAAGTTTTAAGGGTCACATATTGCCAAAGGCATTTAGGCATTTGCATTATTTACATCTAGTGCCCTGTGTGACCTAGTGCACTAGAAGTAGTGTAGTATATTATTGTGATTTGTTTCTCTTTTTTATATTGTTATTATATTTTTGGTATCTTATATGACATATAAGAGTATTAGAGGCCATGTCATGTACCTAACATATTTCTGTATAGAATTTATGTATTTTGCTAAAAAGATAATCCTTATAGACCAATTCTAACATTTTATATAAATATACTGCTAACTTCGGTAGATCAGCCTACAGAAATAAATAAAAACATATATAGAAAAAAACGTAAAAAGTACTGTTGTTATCAGTACAATTGTTCTATAAGATTACCTGCATTGAATTACTTCTCTCTTGATTTTCTGACATTCTAGTACCATTTAAAATAGTCCCATTTTTAGATCCTACATCAACCGCAACATATACTCTTTGGTCCATATCATATTTAATTTCTAAGTGATTCTGCAAAATGATAAGCCAATATAAACATATTGTTATACAAAGTAATATTATCTATCTTACATACTGCATATTGTTTTTTTGAAGTGAAAACTTCTTTAGGCGCTTTGAGCGTTTTGGTAGAGGGTAAAATCCTCGGTACGCGTCACCGACATGCTAATGATAATAGTATATCTATCGCTATGGAGACCCAGACTAGCGCACGCGCAGTAGCCTGTGTACACGTATACACTAATACATAGACTATTTCTGACAGTATTATGTACGCGTTGGACGCTTTTTGGATAAGTATAATTTTGTGAGTCACGACATTGATGTAAATAATGAAAATAATGTTCAAACTTGAATTCATTGAAATTCGTGTAAATATAAATACTATAGTATAATTAGGATAATTGTATATTTTGTATATATGTTTATTACCCAACTCCTCCTAAGTGACCGGATCGATTTTAATGAAATTTTATGTTTATATTTCATTGGATGTTAAACTTTCCATGATGTACCAAATAAACTATACATTATTAACAAACTACTTCCAATTTCTTATATACATATATTTTTTACAGCTTATTGTTTATGCTATCTGAATATTATTCTTGAGATTAATTAATTGTAACAGAACTTGCACCTTTTGAATTTTTTTAACCACAACAAATTATATCAAGCCATATATATTTAGGTACTTACTCTAGACACATTATGATCTTTTATTATAATAGCATGATGATCTCCCTCACGTCCTAAAGTCCCGCCATCTTTGGTTATAAGATATAAAGTACCCACTTTCAATTTGGGCAAGTTGGTTTCTCGAACTATTATTCTCATACACGGTGGGTGATGTTTCGCTATGGACTCTGGAACCAAAGATTTCTGATTGTTTAACGTTATAAATTGTTATTATGGTTAGTTCATGTTGATTGATATTCTTTTTTAGCTTCACAGTGTATCCACAGAGGACGGTCAGGCAGGGAGTACTACGATCACATGTTGAGTGGCGAAACTCAACGCCGCGCTTTTTATAATAAATATTTCATTGTTTCGAGTGAGAATCAAACCCACGTTCGTTCACGTGAACAATCGCCACTACAGGATCATTGTTGGTAATGTTTATAATTTTAAAAAATATATGTAACATAGCCTCCCTCTTCAATGCTGTATCCCTCATATGTGAATGGAAACAAAAGCCACAGCCATTGTGTCTACAGTCGGCCTATATACTATATATTTTATTTAAAATAATTAAATATTTATAATTCTATAAATATTAATTAATTCATTAGATCAATGTGACTATCATACTCTTCCACCCATTATTACATCCTTACTTGATACTAGGTTTTTTCTATACAACTATGCAGAGCAAATGTGAAGATTTTTAAGATTTTTTACTGCAGATTGATAGACAAAGCTGTGTGTAAAGTGTCAAAGTCCAAACAACAAAGTGTTCAAGTAGACGGAAGCTAGGTTATCTTAGTATAGCCTGTAAATTTCGTATTGTGGTAACATATTAAATTATACAACCAAAAACTGAAATACAATTAATTTATCAACAAAATATTACAAATTATTTTTACCATGTTTTAAAGTGTTTTCCACACTTAGGACAGAAAATACTAAACTTAAATTTAAAAAGCGTATAAAAATTTTCAACGAAGCAGGATTTGAACCCGCGCCTCTGGAAAACCGTTCCAGCGCTCTGATCAACTAAGCTCTGGAACGGTTTTCCAGAGGCGCGGGTTTAAATCCTGCTTCGTTCAAAATTTTTATACACTTTTTAAATTTAAGTTTAGTAAAATATTACAAATTTTAAGCATTATCATGGTAAATACATACTAAAAACTTTATAAACCCAATATTCAGTTTATATATATTAAATATTTAAAAGGCAAAGCTAAATATCCTTTACCATCATCACTTTCGGTGGAAGTACTTTCATTATCTGCTTCACTACCAGTTTCACTACATTCTCCATCTTCGAGTTCCTCTTGTACTGATGGTGTCTTTACTGAGTCTTCATTTTTAAGATTCTCTAATGGTTCATGTAATGTGTCTGTATTATCATCATTTTTGGTAGAATCTATAGGTTTCGTCAACTTCTTAACTTCAGTTTTTCTTCTTTTAGGCTTGCTTTCATCTTGTTTATCCTGTAATATAATATTTCAGATGTTTGTATTTGGTAGCAACTAGTAGCAATCTATTTACCTAAGGCAGTTGAGCCTCGGAGTGAAACCTGAGTGAATTGTTTCGTCAGGTTTTCAACATCGTCTGATCGGGAGGCCTATAAAAGAAAAAATGTAGGTAAATAATTTTATATGCATCGATTGCTCTGGAATTTGTAGCAATGATTTCAAATTTAATGCTTAAACAAATAACAAAAACAAATTAGTAACATAGTTAATGTACCTTTTTATTTTTCTTTGCCTTTCTTTTTTCATAAGCCTTCAAAGATTCATTTTCTGCACTTTTTTCAGGGTATGAATGAAAAACAAAAGTTTGTTTCTCATTTGAATAGTAGTAATAGCAATTGGTGTCGGTGTGATAATACAAACCAAGTTCCTGCAATAAGAAAAAAATTATGACATTACTACAGTAGAAATGAGAATTATCTGGACCTAACCTGGTCTTATCATGGCCTGGAGTCAGATTATGGCCTGTGCATGCCATTACTATTGTGCTAAATACATTTGGTATGAGTTTGAATTTGACTGTACACAAGTAACATGTAACATGTAACTAAAAATATATATTTGGTTGGGCTACATGTATTCATACTAAAAAAAATCTGCACAAGATTATCTTGCACAATCATTGTCAAATTGGTCTTTAAGCTACTAAAATTATATTTGTCCTTTGAAAATTGTATTGGAGACCTATTGTAGCACAGCGGCACAAGCGTGTGACTGTAACCAACAGGTTCTGGGTTCGATCCCCAGTTGAGGAAATGGAATATTTTCAATTTAAATATTTAATGTTTCATTTCTTCGCTCTGGTAATAAGGCAAAGCGCAGCGTTGAGTTCCGCCACTCAACACGCAATGCCTCAAATTTGGCGGAAAATGGGGAACGGAAGTGGAATGGAGTGTCTTGACACTAGGTTCCCGGGTTTCCTCTGCCTACCCTGCTTCGTGCGGGACACAGCGAGAAGCTATAAAAGAAAAAAAAAACAAAAAAAAATTGTATGTTACTTACAGAATTATAGTAATAGCCAGTCTTATAATCATAGTACATTCCTGCAGACTCAACATACACCATGCCACTTTCTTGAAGAGTGCTCTGTGCAACTTCTTTAACTTGCTCAGCAATGCTTTTCTCATTGTCACCATTGGATTGCAAATTCCATGATTTTGATGTTGAGTCTTGACTATTTTCAATTGTATCTTCTTTTAAAGTATCAATACTCTTTATATTCTGAGTATGAGTGAAGGAGGCTTTTTTATTTTTTATATGAGTGTCTAAGGTAGTTTTATTGCCCAAGATGTTTTCATCAGTTTGAGTACTTGAAGTAGTAGTTGTTTTACTGATTCCCTACAAAAATAAAGCCTTTTTTAAATTATTGATCTTACAAATATAATTGTTTTCTTATACTTATATATATTATTTTTTTATATTTATATATAATACTAATATAATGTGGATTTCAAATTGTTTCTTATAACATAACAAAACTTACCATTTTTAAATTGTGCTTTAAACTTTTTATCAATTCCTTTTTCTTTTTTATGCTCTGCCTCATAGTTAAAACTAACTTCAGTATATCGGGTCGGTATTTTAAGGAGAGCCGAATTTTTCTCAAATTCAACTTATTTTGTTTCTTTCCGCATTTTTTATATTTATTATCATGATTGGGCGTACTTTCCATATTTTTCTTTAAAATTCAACAAATTATCACTTAAATCACTATGTTATTATTATTATTTGTAATGTAATAAAGTTGGAAAATTACATTTGTTATTTTATAATTTTTATATACAGAATTAGAAAAGATTAATGAATACGCTAATGTCATTGACACATGTCACTTGACAAGAGCTTTTGACAATTAGTATATAGGGATGGTCACCAAATATCGAATCTCCAAACTCGAGATTACATCAATCTTCGATTGTGACATAAGTTTAGACTTTAGATCAAATACAATATGTATGCCAATCCTAGAAAAGTTTACGACAGATTGCAGGGCGATCCTTGCCCTCTCGATTGTTCCATCTTATGTAATCGACTTCCTAGCGTATATGTTAAAGTTATTAGTATCAACAAAATCACTTTAAAAATATTTTCCAATAAGATAATAAATATTTAAATACTAAAATATTAATTAATATTTTAGAATTTAAATATTAACTCTTAAATCAAATGGGACATTAACATATTGTCATTATGACTTTTTAACACTGTTTTATAAGGTGGACTTGTACTTAATTCTTTCTAACTGTTTTGTACTATGTAACTAAAATTAAGAATTTGAATTTCAAGCACATCTTATTATACATAAATTACATGACTATAAATTAATGTAAACGTGTTTAGTTCTTAAATTTATTCCTTTTTTTAACCGTGCTTGAAAATAATTATTTATATTGTTTTATAAATTGTTATAAATTCCCAAAAAAAAGCATCTACGATGGATTCCTGCATAGTAATTTATTCCTTTTTTTTAACCGTGCTTGAAAATAATGATTTATATTGTTTTATAAATTGTTGTAAATTCCCAAAAAAAAAACATCTAAGATGGATTCCGGCATAGTAAGTATGTATGTTATACTTTGTTTTATTTTGAATGTTTCTTAAGTATTTTTCTGTGAATTTAAAATGATTTTTTTTCAAATTCATAATAATATTAATTTATATCTATTTGTTTGGCAATATTATTTTATATAAGGTTTCATTATTAATCCTTCTGTTAGTTTATTATATTCAATAACAAAGCGTTTCTGATGACATTTCTTTCTGAAGTAGCGCTCAAGGATTTAATATGTCAATCCTCCTCAGTATCACATGAACGACTTGAGTCAGCTGTAAATTTGGCAGTACCAGATAATATGCAGGTTAACCGGTGAGCATATTAAATAAAGAGTGTTTTTTTTGTCTATTGGTTCTAGTGATGACTATTGGTTCGATTAGATAGTTTCTTTAAATATGTCTAAATAAAAATATTTATCTTTTTACTTTTTTTTCAGCATCACGCTGTATCCCACACGAGGCAAAGTAGGCAGAGGGAACCCGGGAACCTAGTGTTAAGACACTCTGTTGCACTTCCGTTCCCCACTTAATGCATTAATTCTTCACTTAAATTACAATAGTTATAATAATAATTAAAAGTTTTCATTTTAATAATTCTTAAATATGTGTTTTAATAATAAATAAAATAAATATAATTGCAAGATATGTATTAATTTTTTTTTTTCGTTTAAATATTTTAAGATATTTTTAGCTAATTGCAATTTGTAGTAAAAATATCGATATATCGATTTTTTTTACTCAGTATACATCGATATTGTTCCAAAATATCGATACGATGTATATCGTTATTTTTTTTTATTTGCTCATCCCTATTAATATATAATTTTTTATTGATGATAAAGGCTAAGTTCCGATATACACTGTGAGCACTGCGCAGTATAACGGCAAATTAGTATACTGTGATGTCGTTTCTTTAAAGTCAGTTATACTGGTTACTATTTAAAACGAAACGCGGTCCAGTATACTGTCGTTCTTGTTTTTTCACGCTATTTTCAAACTAATGTTTTTAATTTAATGTTTGCTTAAACGTTCTGTTAAATAAGAAAAGTCATTGTTTTGAATATTTAAAATAAAAAATATTTAATATTGAATTTAATTATAATTTAAATAAATTTCTGATATTAGTAAGTATCCATTTTATGTTTCAAAAAGTATTTTTTTTACAAATATTTGTAAACCTATAAAAAAGGTTATGTATAGTTAAAGTTAATATTTTATTTGCAATAAATAATAGTATATTAATTAAATTTTAAAAAATATATTTCGGCAAATAATTAATTAAATTAAATAAATTGGTTAATAATTAATACAATAAACAACAAACTTCTATTTGTAAATAAATAACTGGTGTTAACTACATACAACTCTCGACAGGTTTGTGATCACGTGACCAAAGCACTGCGAGTACCTTACCTCGAAAATGCCAGTGCTCACAGTGCAAAGATGGCGGTGGTTTATGACGTCATATATCGTCGTATTGGCTGTGAAGAGAGCTAACCCACACTTTTGGTGAAATTGAGTTAATAGCACCAACATACTCAAAATAATGTGTTCTATCTAGTAGTGAAGAGATCTAAGTGATATATGCAATTATTCTACGTTTTCTTTGAAATTGTGAAAGGAGGCTAATATAAAAATGGTTGTCTTTTTTTAGGTAGTGAAATATTTGTATGCGGCTCAGCTCTTTTCACCACTCACTTTTATTGTTCCAAAAATTCTGAGGATTTCTGTTTGTGAATGGAGATAAGCCACACCTGCGCGGGTAAATAGTCCATTGTACAAAGGATACTTCTCTATTAAGCTAATTAGGTAATTTAGATAAGGAAATGTAACTAAAGGTTTCTTTTTGTAAGTAGTTATTAGTACCGCGCTGTCCACACGTGCATTGCACTTGTTTGTAATTACCTCTAGCAAGGTGCTAGGTCGATTTGGGCTTATTGTCTATTTTGGTATCTTTGGTAATATAAAATTACTGTTTTGCATGGTTCATCTTCAGTAGTGTTTTGACTTCATTCGTGTCAGTTGTAACTTATGTAAAGTTAAGTGCAGTGCGTGTCAAAATGAGTGACCTGCGCCGTGTTCGTAGTAGACGTATAGTGAATAAGTGTCTTTCAGTATCAAAGATTTTGGATGATAATGGTAAGTCTTTCATTAGTATTTTTGCGTGGTTTTTTTAATCATAAAAATAAAAAAAATCTTGATCGTAAATTGTAAATTTAAATTGAAAAAAACTTTGAATAAACCTACAAACAAATCTTTAAATCAGGTATTAATTTGCACACAGGTTTGGCTACAAAGCCTTCTGAAAATCTTCGGGAATCATCATTAAACTCGAGACAATCTTCGCCTGCACCATCCGTGGATAAACGCCTCTTGGAGTTTTTAGATCCTAGCGACGATGACAAGACCTATGTCCCAGACTCGGATAAAAGTAATGTTTCTGAAACAATATTGGATTCGTTTGAAAATAACCCTACACTAAATATTTCTGAGTCTTTAGTTTCTAATGAAATTTCAACCCCGTGTACACCGTCAACTTTTTTCTCTTCAAAACAGTATGCAAGAAGTAAAGACGATGAAGATCCCTTTTCTGGATCAGATGCAGATAGAGACCCAATTTATGTTCCTGAAACTTCCACTTCCCATTACTCTGACAGTGAAGATTCTACACCTCGAACTAAGAGGAAAAGACAAAGAAAGTGTATTAAAAAAATTATTACACCAGATGAGACACACATCTTACAAGAAATTGAAGAACCTCACGTCAGTCAAAAGTTGTCGAGAAAACGGAAACGTGCTCCAGAAACATGGAAAAGAAATAAACAAAGACAGCTAAGGCTTGCAGGGAAAGAACACTTGTCTCAGGCTGGAAATATTGTGAGAGCTAAGTCAATCAAATTAGTGTCCTGTAAGTGTCATTACAAATGCAATGAAAATATTAGCGAACAGGATAGAAAAGATATATTTAATGATTATATGACTTTAACTGACGAACGATCTAGATGGGCCTACATTAGTAAATGCATCACTAAAAGCTCGCCAAAAAGACGGTATGCAATACCTGATCAAACTACAAGTAAAAGGAAATGCTCATTTGTATATAAATTAACTAATACAAATGGAACCTACCAAGTATGTAAGAGCTTCTTTATGGGCACGTTAGACATTTCAGGAAAGAAAATCGAAACTGTTATGAAAAAGAGCAAATCAGGTGGCATTGTCGAAGAAGACAAAAGAGGTTACAATCCTGCTCCAAATAAAATATCTGAAGATCGGAAAAACATCGTAAGAGCACATTTAAAATCCATTCCAGTAGTGGAATCACATTATTGTAGGAGTTCTTCAAAGCGAATGTACCTTCCAGCGGGACTGTCTGAAAATCGACTATATCGAGATTACCTATTATACTGTAATGAGTATAATGCTGAACCAGTAAGTTCATATTTTTATAAACACATGTTTACCACCGAATTCAATTACAGTGTTCATAAGCCTAAAAAGGACCAATGTGATATTTGTGCTCAATTTAAAAATAAGTCGGAAGAAGAAAAGTTGCAGCATCAACAAATGTACGACTTACATTTATTGAGAAAACAGGAGGCAAGAGAACATAAAAATATAGATAAGACAAGGGCTAAGAGCGATAAAAAATTTGTATGTTATACAATGGATATGGAAAAATTTTTACTTACACCTCAATTAGAAACAGGGCAGCTATATTATAAAAAGAAAATGAAGACATTTAATTTTACTATGTATGATTTATGTACTAAAATAGCTATAAATTATATGTGGCACGAAACTGACGGAACCAAGGGAGCATCGGAAGTAGCTACGTGTATTTGAAATTTACTTTCTGATCTTCCCAAGGAAATAACTGAAGTAACATTCTATTCTGATACAGCTTCTGGACAAAATCGCAACACGATTTTAGCGGCTATGTTTATAAAAGCCTTAAAAACCTTCAGTTTTGAAATTATTAACCAAAAATTTATGGAATCGGGGCACTCCGAAATGGAATGTGATAGCGTGCATTCGACAATAGAAAATAGAGGCCGAAATTAATATTTATACACCTGATCAATGGTTCACCATAGCAAGAACAGCAAAAGTCAATAATCCTCCATATATTGTGAAAGAAATGGATTACAGTCAATTTCAAGACTTCAAATCATACAGTCAAAGTCTAATAACAAATAAAAATAAAACCATTGATGGTGATACGATGAGATGGTTGGATGTCAAATGGTTACAATTCAGAAAAGTTTCGCTGAAATCTATTTTTTATAAAAAACAGCTAAGTGAAAATGAGTTCAAAGAATTACCCATAAGTAGAAAATCAACTCGTTATGAAAATGCAACATTAAATAATCTTTATCAATCCCGATTACGTATTGATTGCGGAAAACTGAAAGACTTATTAACCATGTGCAAGAAAGGGACCATACCAAAAAACTATCATAACTATTATGAAAACTTAACTGCAGCCGAAAGAAGCACTGATTCTAATGATTCTGACTAAATCAAAAATAATCTGTCTTCATTTTTAGTATTATAATGTAATTCAAGTCAATTCACTTTTAGGATTTATAATCAGAACTTTTTTATTTTTAAGACTTGTGAAAGGAGCTAAGTGCAAAATACCTATTTTTCTCACTAGTCTTAAGATTAATTTTAAAGGTTACCAGTGCTAATGAGAGCTTACACAATACTGTACTAGTTAAGAAAATTTCATTTAGTTTACTTAAATAACTATGTAATTATAAAAAAAATAAACTTTTTGTCTGCGCTTTCAAACTTTCAATGCCCATTATCTCAAAACTAAGTGTACGTGGGTTAGCTCTCTTCACAGCCAACACGACGATATATTCCCTAGGATACTGTAGCATTATAGTGGCAGTCCATATCGGAACGAATTATTCACCACTGAGACCACTGCGCAGTGCTCACAGTGTATATCGGAACATAGCCTTTGCATTACCCGTAGGGTAAATGTGCTCTATGATACAGTGCGACTGTTGCGAATTTTTAAATTTAATTTGGCATCCAAAAACTCAATTGACGGAATCACTGTATCTGATGAGAGTACAGAAATTACATTAAAATGCTTATTTAGAATTATTGGAATTCTATCGTAATCTTTTTCAAGAATTTGTGATGCTTCTGTCGTGTATTTAATTTTTTTTTAAATATTCTTTTAATGAATTCAATAATTGTTTTATGAAGAGAGCCACGAACATAAGAAAGTCTGTAAAACACTTTCTCATTTTGTTGTACGTTTAATCCGTTCGTCTCTTTTTAGTTTCATACACTTTCAGATCGCAACGGTGTTTAAGAAGTTTTCAATTCTAAATAGACTGTTCATGCAAGCTGTACATTCGTATAAGTGTAAGGTAGGATAACGTTTACTATTTAACTACCGTATAGACATACCCTCTTCTCTTACGAGACTAACTGTTTATGTTATAATGTCCCCCTGTACCAACCTTAAGGTCACACCAGGAAGGAGGTCAGTATACCTGCCACCACGTTTTACCCCAGTAGCAGGGACCAAACAGGGCTCCTACCACTTTCGTGGTAGAACTTACAGGGTAAGTGGCCCCACGCAACCTCCAACCGCCTACAAGATGGAAGATGGCCTTCAATCACGCTACCTCGGTTTCCAAATAGGCACCGGAGCTGTATGCACGCTCCGCATGCAGTCCAACATGCGATTGACCTCAAACCGACTCCCAATTTCCAGTTGGTACCGGAGTTCCCGACACGCATCACGCAGGCAGGCAGCCGTCGAGGCGCTAATTAAAGCTTCCCTCTACCTTGCTACTGTCCGAACGGCCCCGCCTCTTTGAACACAGACACCCTTCAAAGCAGGTGCTGAAATCAGTTTGCGGCCTCCCGGCAAGGTACAGATGCACCCGGGCAAGGTACAGATGAACCCGGGCAAGGTACAAATGCACCCGGACAAGGATATGACCGTATAGACAGTGTTAAAAGTCATTTTTTTTCCGTATAAGCCTTTTTTGTAACGCTAGGAAATGTAGACTATTCGTGCTCACGCATTTTACTACGCTATATCGATGGCAAATCTGCCACTGTCGTCTTTAGGATGCCCCCATGGTTTCTTTTAAAGCCATTGTAACACGGTCGCCATGATTCTGACTCTACTGCAGTAGATTAGCAGTAGATTTTCTGCTTAAAGGAGTTAGAGACGCATACCTATAAATGATTCGTAGAAGGGGACAGCTGCAGATCCTTTACTTTCCACATTACAGATTTAGAGGTCTCTAGCTCCCTTACTACCCACTAAAGCCATCAAGGCTTGGCATTTTATGGCCCAAACAGGGCAGGCAGCCAGGGTGTGATGCGCAAAATCCATGGAACCATTACACCGTAAAGATAGAAAAAGTTCAAATAAAAATCTTCGCCTTAAATGATTAATATTGATTAATATATTCGTACTTGTGCAGTTATATTAAATATGTGGTCGACACGTATGGACTGTATCTATTTAAAGAGGTTAATATAACGTTGTTAAAATGCTTTGTTAAAATTTAAATAACAAAAAAAAATTCAGAGAATTTCGTGACAAAATTTCAACATTTTTCAGCTTCACGTTGTATCCCGCACATGGCAGGGTAGGCAGACGGAACATGGGAACCTAGTGTTAAGACACTCCATTCCACTTCCATTCCCCACTTTCCGCCGAATTTGGGGCATTGAGTGTTGAATAGCGGAATTCAACGCCGCGTTTTGCCTTTTACCAGAGCGAAGAAATGAAAACATTTAATAATTTAAATTGAAAATATTAAATATTTCATTTCCTCGAGTGGGGATCGAACCCATAACCTGTCGGTTACAGTAACACGCTTGTGCCACTGCGCCACGACAGGCCTCATAAAAATATTTAAGAACCAAAGAACTAGCTAATATTTCAATTCCAGTAGAAATAAACTGGTAAATAAAACAAGAGAAATACTAGACCATTTTATTAAAATAGAAAAAAAAACCTCAATAATTACATAAATTATGTGCGTTTTGATGAAATATGATTAAATAAAATAGCTGTCATAGATAAGTATGAAATAATAATAAAATGGTACGGTTCATGTGGACATTATTAAGTACAACTACTAAGAAATTATAATATATAATAATAAAAATTAAAACATTGTAGCTGTTCTATAAAATTGTATATGACTAAAAAGATTTATAAATGCAAAAATCTAAATGAGTATACAATAGAAAAAAAATACATCCATAAGAAAAAAATGTTACTTTATAGCTCATCTCGTTTAAATTCCTATCGTTTACATAAATTGATTAATCTTAAGTCTATGGTAATAATTAGACAAGTACAAAATGATATTTTATTTCTTAAAAAATATCTATTCGTAGCCTAAAACTAAGGTCAGTTGTATAACACATGTTATTTATAATGTACACGCCAGTTAATCGTATATTTTTTATTCATAAACTAATCGATCGCTAAAGCGTAAAGGAAATTTGCTTTACAACATTTATTTTGCATAAACTCCTTATAAACGGAGTATACAATTAATAATTTTTTTTTGAACAGCGCAATATCGCGTATTTATTTATTTATACATATAACGTGTGCTTTAAGTCTTAAGTCCATAAAGTCTAACATTGTGTTCTACTATCAAAATTCACATACACACAGCCTTACCATATTCGTGTATGGAAGATCTAAGCTAAAGGCTACTGTTACCGATATGTTTATTAAAGTACTTTACATAACAACTGTCGAAATGGCACGTTTAGCCAACACACGTGTAGAACTGTTTTTGGTCTAGACTTATCTTTATATATATTATTGATTTATATCATTTAATCACATCGCTTATTATAATTCAGTGGCAGTCGGTTACAAATGAAAATATTTGCACAACGATGCTATAATATAGTAGAGCTAATGAAACATGTTCTACCTCAACAACATTCTAGTGTAATGTGTGTAGTGTTGCCAGTTCGGAAATTATATTTTTCAATTCGATAAAAAAATGTTTTACTATTCATCTTAAGTCTCTTTTTATATAAAGTTTGAAACGTACGTTATATATGTACGTCCGACTTGATTAAGTAATATTTATTTCCGATAAGAAGGACACTGGCAACACTAAAAGTGACTTAATTTACAATTCAACCGTAAACATATTGTAATACAACTACACCTCCAAAGCTACCTCGTGACATCGCTTAAAATACAAGAAATTCGTAGTCACATTATAATTGTGCACAATTCCTATTTAGTCGTTATGAGGTTCGATCTCGTTATCTTAAATTTATAATAATTTTCGTAATAAATGCATTCATAATTTAGTTTTTCTCTAAATGCTTGTAAAAAAATACTACACGCTGATTGAACAATAATAATTAAAAAAACAAGTTTGCAAATTAATGAGTCGACTAGTTTTATAACAAAAATAAGAAATGTAATTTCACACCCCTTTGGCGCGGTACGTATACGATACGTACGATACAAATACTTTAAGAAATCGAAATTTTCAATATATTTAATGTATTTATTTTAATCCAAATAGATTTCTGGAGATACATTAAATATATATTATCAATTAAAATCTTTTAAAGTATGTGTTTATGACATCATTTTGGAAAATTCCGTTTATATTTCGATTAATATAATATAGTTAGATCACTAAAGACGTAATCATACACACACAGTGTATATTCCAATATAAAAACTAAAAGCAAAAATAGTATTATTCAAGCAAAATCAATGTAAAATATAAAATTACGTCTTTACTGTCTAACGTTTACATAATATGTATTAGTATCTGTCGTGGCCGTATCGTACAATTGGCGATTTTTCATATCAGTTAATTGACCAGATTTTTTTCTCTATACGATCTACTCAACAAAGGATCACTAATGAAATGATCGATTTTTTGTACCAAATTGCAAAATATTCAACATGATAACATAAAAAAGAGCATTTGTACACTACGGCCACAACAAGTGAAGGGGTCGCGAAGTGAGTTAGGGGGGCACGTATGGCGGGGGCTTCCTGTACGTGGGCGTGGCCTTGGGGCGCGGCGGCGTGCGCGAGGCGGCCACGGGCGGCGGCGGGCGGTAGGGCGCGTCGTCGCCGCGGTAGTCGGGCGCGGGCGGCAGCAGCGGCGGCTTCTCCTCGCGCATGATGACGGGGCTCTTGTCGGCCGGCTCCGCGTCCGCGCGCTCCTCCAGCTCGTCTTGGAATATCACCGGGATGCCCTTCGAGCGGAACGCTTGGCGCTCCTCCTCGTCGCCGACGCTCATTTTGCCTGTTCAGTTTTGCTATTGTTAATATTTCAACTGATAACTCAATTCCATTAGACTTACTGTGCAATGGTGCGTATTACAAAACGATTAGGTGCTTATATTTAGATTCAGTGAGAAGTCTAATAGAGCGAGAGAATAATAGTACAAATGAAAACGTATGGCATAATTGAAGTGCTCTACTGTATTAAGTTAATGAATCACCTTGTTCGTGTCAAGAATTTGCATCCGCTATAGTTCAAAATATTTTCTTATTAAAAACAACATTGAAACTATTTCACGTATTTTACACAATAAATAAATGACAAATATTACTCTAAAGTAATTATAAATATAATAAACAAATAATGTATGTATTTCAGTATAATAGCTAAGTAGATGTCATAAATATATCTCACCTGTGCGACGTCTCCTGTACAAGACGCAAGCAATAATACCAGCGACGACGATCATACATACGATGACGACCGCAGGAATGACAAAAGTCACCAAATAATCCGAATATTCAGGACTGGCATTGGTAGCTTTGTTCTGTAAATTACTTCCAGTGTGCACGGGGACCATGGGCTTTTGTATTTTAGTATTCTGATCAGCGCAAAGTCCTAGAGGTATGAGACGAATGGACATAACTTTCAAGTCTTTGTCAAATATTTGATCGACGTGCTCTTTAAGGTTGCCGCCGATGGCCCCTTTTTCGTCTACTATTATCATTCTTCGTAGTTCTTCGATTTCTCGTTGCGGGCATCGGTCCATTGGTAAGCTTGTGTTGTACCTAAAACAGAAAATATCATCATAAACCTTTTGTTTTTTTTAACTTTACGTATAACCTTATGTAACATGTCCATAATATAGCAAAAAGATAAAGGGAACATATTGTATAACTTATCTTTGCCTTCTTTTCAGTGCAAGGAAATCAAAGTATCCCACACAATGCCGTTGCGCCAAGGACGATAATTTTTTTCGCTTAATAAAATTCATCATTTGTACACATGCGTTTTGTTTAAATCATATGAAATAAATTAATGTTGGTATAGTTTTGATAATATAGTTTTTTTTTTGCCTTTTGCAGACAAATATATAACTGCTTTTGAATAATTATATTCTTGTTGAAAGCCTTACCATATGATAGTAGTAGGATTATCAGAAATGCTATGTATTCTTATATTATCAGTCTCTCTCTGTCCGAACAGAGCTGCCAGTTTCTCGACGACTTTTCTTTTATTATTCGCGTTGTCCTCTAAATTTGGTGACGGGTCCATTGTCATCTGGAACTCGACTGTGGGACGGATGGTGGGTGCTTTTGCTACTTCTACTATTAAGCTGTCGTAAGCGCTTTTCCTTGTTGAGTCCTCGGCGATCTAAAATTATACAAATATATTAGCTCAGCTCAACTTCCCGCTATATCTCGCACATGGCAGGGTAGGCAGAGGGAACATGGGAACCTAGTGTTAAGAGACTCCGCTCCACTTCTATTTTCCACTTTCCGCCGAATTTGAGGCATTGCAAGTTGAGTGACGGAAGTCAATGCTGCGTTTTGCATTTTACCAGAGCGAAGAAATAAAAACATTAAATATTACATTTCCTCGAGTGGGGATCGAACCCACAACCTCTCGGTTACAGTCACATGCTTGTGCCGCCGTGCCACGACAACCCTCATTTTCGAACTATACTATAATAATAACACATTTATTTTATAAAAATAAATGATGATTATTCATTTAATATATGTATATATTTATTGAAATCTTTCGAAACTAAAAAAAGATGTTTATGTAAATCATATTACTAGAGAACTAAATACATACATTAAACTAAGCTTAAAATACTATATAGTAACATAGCGGTAATGTAACTGTAAATAAATGTTTTTTTTTAACTATTTCGGTCTCGTAAGACAAAGTGCTGCTATTTAACACGCAATGTTCTAAAATTAGGTTTGTCAGATCTTGACACTATTTTCTCTAGGTTTCATGAGGGAAAAGTACTCTACCAGTTGATAATGCACGCTCCCTTCATCACTAGAGGTGGGCAGCCCATAAAACTCTTGATTCCTGGCATCGAACTGCAACCAGTGGTTGGATGGTATTTCTGAACGATCGCTGTACTTGAGGGATAGTTGCAGGTTGCGGGTGCTACCGTCTTCTGGGTCGAAGAATGTGTCCTGAGGAATAAATTAAAGGGTAATTTATATATATTTTGTTGTATTGATTGGTGTATATTGCGAGGATGTCTCACTGAAGGGCTATACTTCATTTCGTTGTCGGAAGATTATTTTTTATATGTCTAACAGTATTTTGAAGTAATAAAAGTATTTGAACAATAAAATGATTAATATGAATAATTATCGAATGTTGACCCCGCCCGACTGACCTCGGGCACCTTGTAGACGAGCAGGTGTCCCACGGTGGCGGTGAGGTGGTCGACCTGGTTGCGCGTGACGGGCGGGTAGGTGTCGGGCGCGCGCGTGGCGGCGGGCGGCGCGGGCGGCGCGCACCGGCCCGCGCCGCGCCACGCCACGCCGCGCACCTGCAGCTGCGGCGCCATGGCGCGCGCCAGCCCCGCCGACGCGGCGCCCGCAGACCTCTCCGACTCCATCAGCTGCCGGTCGTGTGTTCATTGTAACGATAGACAAATACACATCTTTCAAAGTAATATGTTGTTTCTTTATTATTATTTTATATTTAGCACACATATAGACTTTTTTATATCATATATTTTAAATATCAATCTACATTATTAAATATTCTTACTCAATCCAGATTTATGGAATAGACAAATTAATAATGTTACAAATCAAGTTGGAAACTTAATGGTGGCGTGAATACTATTCGTTGGGTTTCATTACCATTAACAAAGTTCTATTTGCCACTTATTATCCAGAAAATACAATTAAAGTTAATTTATATAACTGCTAAAATTGCATTCTAGTCTATTCTATCTTAAATGACATAGATAATATTTACAAACCAATGTCTTTAAAACATGGAAACTAAACGAATAATATTAAATTTTATTAACAAAATTCTCACGGCCTACCACACTAGAATATAGCGTGAAGCTAAGAAAAAAGAAATTAACAAAATTACCTTCATAAGCCTATTAATATCCTCCATTGGACACGCCGGATCCTTAGGCAAAGTATCATTGGTCCAAACAAACTCGTACATATCGCCATTTTGGGTCGCATTGAGAACTGTCAAGTGGTCCATATCTGTATCCCTGAATAGATTCACTATACCTTCCAGCACTCTAATTTGCCAATCGACAGAGGTATAATTGTACTGTTTCAATAGTTTAAACTGCATGATAAACTGGTGGTTGATGGTCCTGCCGCTTTTGTGTTGCTGTACAGTTATGTCTAAAGGTCCCCGAGCTACGAGTCCTTCGCTGTCTTGCGCTTCTACTATGAAGTTCCAGCGAGACACGTGCGCCTCGAGTGGCCTGGAAATAGATTTTTTTTTAATAATATATGTTTTTTTCAGCGTTATACTTTATAGTAGATATAATGTACTGTTAGGACACTTGCGTGTGGAATAACAGGACTCAACGCTGCGTTTTGTCTTTGTTATTTAATAGCGAAAGAATTAAAATAATTAGTTTTTCCGAGCGGGAATCGTGTATAATCGTTTATTTTTATAGTTATCTCGACTACATTTATTGCCCTAAAAAGTATTGTTTTTCTCAATTTTTAAAAAAATGTTTTTTTTTAGCTTCACGCTGTATCCTGCACGAGGCAGGATAGGCAGGGGCAACCCAGGAACCTAGTGTTAAGACACTCCGTTCCACTTCCGTTCCTCACTTTCCGCCGGATTTGAGGGATTGCTTGTTGAATGGCGAAACTCAACGCCGCGCTTTGCCTTATTACCAGAGCGAAGAAATGAAACATTAAATATTTAAAATGAAAATATTAAATATTTCATTCCCTGGACTGGGGATCGACCCTAGAACCTGTCGGTTACAGACACACACTTGTGCCGCTGCGACACGACAGGCCTCTAAAGAATTGTAACGATATAATTTTTTTTTTTTTTATAACACATAAAATTTAAAAGGCGCGCGACGCGGTTTATTACGAGTATATTCCAAGAACATATTTAACTCACAATCCATATACTTCGCGTTCGTTTGGAATAAATTGTATCCACGAGTTTTTGCTGAGCGGCACATTGTCCGCTTCGTACATCGTGAAAGTTAGATTGCTACCTTCCTCTGGATCAGTGAATAGGTCAGCAGGGATTATATATCTGTAAAAATATTATAATAATAATTAAAACCTTTATGGTGGACACAAAAATAAAAAAAATATATAAAAAAGAAATCAGTAACAGAGAATATAAGAATACAATATACAAAACGCGATTTTATTGAAAAAAAAAATATTTGACTTTTGATTTTTAAACGGCTAACGAGCGTACGGGTCACCTGATGGTAAGTGATCACCGTCGCCCACGGCCCCGTGTAGCAGAGGAGCTACAGAAGCGTTACCGGTCTTTAAGGTAATTATATAAAGGGTTACTTTTTTTTTTAAATAATAAAGCATAACGTTTCTGTTGTTTTTACTCTATATTCCATATATAGCAGCCAAGATAGCCAAGTCTTAGAACACTTCGTTTTCCACTTTCCGCCCTAATTAAGACGTTGCGTTTTAGTGGAACTAAAAGCTGCGCTCTGTGGTGAGAGTGGAGAATTGCCCACTTCCCCGCTCTAATAACAAAGCACGCCATTAAATTTTGCCACTTAATGCATTGCCTCGAAATTGAACAGTTAACGAACAAGAGTGTTTTGTAAAGTTATTATATGTAAAATATAAAATATAAGACTGAAAGATAAAATGTTAACGTCTGAAGACATGAGACCTGGCCTTAATACCTGAAGGCTTTTCCAGCTGTGATAGCTAGTTTCTTCATATGATGTTTGAGGGTTGGTGGTTGATTCACTGGCATTGGGAACGGAACGGTTTCAGTGGTTCTACCTATTATAGTGCTGGAACGGTCCGTTGATGTCATTGTTTCCTAGAAAATATAATTTATTTATTTATTTATGTTTTTATAAAAGGGTAGTATTTTTTAATAGTTTGTACGTAATTATTCGTTAGTTTAGCGTATGGCGTTTGTGCTAGATAGCTAATGGTTGCATTTATTCTAAGTGCTATCAAAGTCAAATGTGTAATACTTAAGTTTTATAAAATACATTAAATATATTGAATTAAAATATAATAGTTACCTCAATAATAAATAGTAAATAACATAAAATATAGAAATATTAAATTTAGAATTTTGAAAAATCCCTTTCAGATTTATAAATACCATGTAATAAATTCCAATCCATACCCATAACTAATTTTTACAAATAAGCCATATTGTAATTCTATTAAAATACTTTAGTATATATATACTTACAATATTTCTTCAATTTAAATCTATACATAATTATATTACATAGTAAAAAACAAGAAAAAATAATCAATGGCGTCCACAAAACTTCTCGAAGCATGCACATAAAACGTATCTTGACAGACCTGCTTAGTTACTTCCTCAGTAGTAATTTCCGTTGGTATTGTCGTTGGCGTGGTCGCCGGTACGGTTACAATAATAACCGGTGCGGGTGTTGTAGTTGACGTTGACGTGGACGTCAGTTCCGTTGTCGTTGACGTGGACGTCACTTCCGTTGTCGTTGACGTTGTTGAAGTCGTTGTACTCGATGTTGTCATTGGAGTGGTTAGCGTTTCTTCGGTAACGGATTGTGTCGTTGGCAGTTCCGAGGAAACGGGCAGCTCGTTGGACTCGCGTATTATAACAGTTTGCTGAAAGTGCCATGCGGACGCTCACAACGTGATGGAGTTCAGATATAGTGGCAACATTTTTACTTATTATCTTTATTTTTACTATAAACTTGAGGTTTAATATTTTAAATTAAAAAAAAAAGTACTGCTATGTATAATAATTGCCATTACATCCTTAAGATTAGTTTATGTATGTACAAATTAAATTACAATGTGATTCGAGATTCCTTGTCTATTCTAACCCTTGTTAAGAAAATCCACTCCCACACGAGATAAAATTAGTGTTTAATAAACCTCTACAAAATGTGAGTTAGATCAGAATGTGATATTAAAAAAACTTGTTGAATGAAAAGTATCGACATACCAATTCTGGTTCTGTAGACGTGGTTATTTCTTCAGGCACTATCACTATAGGGACATGGTGGAAATTGCGATCCATAGCTTCCTTGGTTACGTTAATATTAGTTGACTCAGAAGCTGATTCGGAGTATGGAGTAATTTTCACTTTCTGATCCTGCACAGAAAGAAACATAGTTGAATGGAATAAAATTATGAAAGTACTTTGTAAATTCTCAAAAGAAATCTACCAAACTAAAAAACTAATTGTAAACTAAATGCAAAATTTTATACTTTTATGGCATATGCAGGATAATAAGTACATATACTTATGAAACTATCAAAATGCAACTCTACCTGTGTGATATCAAAAATAAGTATAATATTAAAACATTCCAAGGTAAAAGTAGACTAAAAATACATAAAAAAAATATATAAAATGTATTCATAGCGATAATACATTTGAAATTATCTAGTTTAAACTCTCGAGCGATAAACTTCATGCTACAACAGTATGATAATGTTATCCCTGTAAACGGGACACAGTCTTCCAGCGGCTGACGTGCACAACAGTCAGTAGACAAACAAGAACAAACAAACAAAACAAAACCACCACACAATCACACGACAATACAAGACAAATCACGAACATGCGATGGAGATTGGGACAAACCTCCGTTGTATACATATTAGTGGTTGAGTCAGGGGTATCCGTCGAGTACTCCTCTCGGAGCGGGGCGGCTTGCGAGGGGGTTAATGGCTCGGGGGTCGGGGTCGAGGGTTCGGGTGTATGGGTTTGGGGTTCGGGGGTTGTGGGATGCGGGGTCGGGGTTGTCGTCGTCGCGTCGGGGGTCTCGGTCTGAAACGTGTCGGTGGTGGTGTGTGGCGCGGGGTGCTGGCCGTGGTGGTGGCGGTGAGGGTGCGGGGGGTTGGGGGCTCCCACCTGCCGCCGCGCGGTACACACTACGTTAGTACTGCCACCCACTTGTATACTAGCAATGTTACTTGTCACATATGATATACAAACTTGTGGATTGTGTAACATTACTAATATTACAACATTTATAGTATGTAGTTATTAATTTTAGTGTTTTAAGAAAGGACTTTGTTTAGTGATTTTCTCTCCGTAATAAGTTGTAAAAGTTATGTAGTAAATTGCGTGTGTGGATAATTCACATTTATTTCAAAACCTTGAACATAACAATTACAATTATTTTCTTTCAACCACAAAACAAAATCTACGCTGAAATGTATTTGAATAATAATTTAATATAATGATTAAGTGAGACTTGATAATGAAATAACTGAGAATAACGTCCAAGACATGATGATAATGAATTTGTAGCATATATGTAAGGAAAAAAAATATGTTATGTTAAAGTTAAGTTAATATTTAATTAATAAAATATATTTTGAGGATTTATTATGGACCCTGGGTTGAGATTTTTTTGTTAAAGTTTTATAAATAGAGTAATAGACTGATAGTCAAGTATTATGTTAAACATTCCATGCAGTGGTCCCCTGAAGTTTGTTCTACATTTGCAGTGTTTTTTGAGTGCAAGATTTCCATTCCACATACAATATCATTAACATTTATAACTACTTCAATTTCATATACAGGTACAAAACTGTTTTAATGTAACATACATAAATTCATTATAAATTATTATTTATCCTTGTATTTCATTAATTAGTTTAATTCATTATAAGAAGAAAGATATTTCGAAACATTATATTCGATCAGAAACTATTAACAGAAAATTCAAAAATTATATAGTTTTGTTAATAAAACTGAAATTATTTAAATTTTATTCATTGGAAACCAATTTAACGTATAGTATACAAATGATTACGACTATGAACGTTTTATCTATGACAAAGGAAATAAGCATGATATTCCAATGAATAAATGGATGCAGAATGATAAGATTCGTAGAAACATTTAACTAAGGACTATGCATGACATGTATCATGACAATAATGACTATGGTAGAATTTTATAACCTGGTAAAGATTTAATAAAACGATTTACTTAATACTTGAATGCTAACAATAAATTATATACGATAAAATGAAATGTGTTTACTCTTAGCCAGATTATAATATTTTTCATGCAATATAATATGAACGATACGTAACGTTATGAAGGAATGAATGAATGAATAATTTCAATATTACGATCATTTAGTTAGTAGCCATTCTTTTATTAATACTATTACCAGAAGACTCACTTTACGTTAATTGAGACAGTATCACCAAGTGCCAGTGACATTTAAAGCCAACGTTATTTACATTGAAAGTAATTTTTACTACATGACTCATATTTAAATGTTTCTTTTTATATGTTCATATAAATTATGTAAATTTTGTATATATTTTTTTATTGTCATTTTATTATTTATATTTCAATGTAGTTTCCAAGTACATTTACACACATACAAAGACGCACAGTTGTTTCGTTTATTTTTGTAAACGTAACTTACTTTATATTTTATTTAATTTTCTCAAAATTAGCATTACTCAATATTTTTTGTTAGAGCTTTTCCATTCCTAAATGCAACACCAAATGCTTGCTTTATATAATTGTGAATATGTTATAAGAACAACAACACAATTTACAAGTATTATAATAAATATATATACTGAACTGAAATGAACTGATTACTCACGATATCTGTCACTGGCCCAACGTCTATGTTAGTATAGTCGTCTTCTTCGTCGTCTTCGTCGTAGCCGCTGTATTGGTCGTCGTTTTCTTCGTCGTACATGTCGTAAGTGCCAGACCCTTCATCAATAGGTGACTGAAATATTGCAAAAATCAAAAATAAATGAATAATTTAACATACAAAGCGTTAAGTACTTTACTAAATTTTGAATTCTAGCGGTCATTTTCGCTGTGGTCGATAGTTTTTCTTTATTTTAAACTTTTTACTTTATGTTTTATCCTTTGTATAGATATGTTTTTAGTTTCACGTGAAGCTAAATACATAGCAGGATCGGGAACTCGGTGGAAAGAACTCTGTGAATTCCGAGATCGACTGTTTCCAATTTCCAACCCAGTTTCTAATTTACGCCAATTTCGTGAAGCAATGCGTGTAGCGTGCGTGTTGACACTCCATAGAATTAAATACTTATGGGTCCTTGTCACACCCTAGCTTTTTGTTTACTTTAAATACCTTATATCATATTTATTTTATACTACAACACATTGAGACCTGTCGTAGCGTAGGGGCATGTTAGAGTATGGCAAGCGTGCGTCTTACAACTTAACTGGTTGTATGTTAATCTCCACGAGAGGATATGAAATATTACATTAATATTTTCATCATATCGCTCTCGCGGCCATGAGCGGTATACTTTTTGAGGCTGGAAAAAAAGGTTATAATTTAGAACTTTTTAAATGAGCTTTATTATTTACCTGTCTTTTAAGTCGTGGCAAAGGCTTAATGCCAACGAGCCGCCAGCCAAGTATTGGCAAACGTAGTATTTGATGAAGTGTGCCATCACGAGACTGTTCCCTTAAACCTGCCACTAAGACTTTATGGCGCGACCAGAGCTTTTCGCCGCACCCCACCTACATAAAAGAAACTTAACTTAAACTTACTAATTTAAAAATATGTAATTATAACTAAAAATCGACATTTTAGTAATAATTACATTACATATCTTAAAAAATCATATATCTATAGAAAATTTAAGCATTTAGCTGGAGAGCGTAGAAATCTCGTTTGATATCTGCCTTGGGTGGCGGATGCCAACCTCTACTTAAAACTGGAAGAAATTAATGAAGCATTTCAAGTACGCATCAAATCTACTACTATGGCCTGTAAAGCACAATACTTTCCTGTAGTCACATATTTTAACACGCTTAAAGCTAAATAGCTAAATGAATAATGTAGTAAAACTATATACGAGTATATTAAACTGATGATTCTTTTAACATTAACATGAAATGTTAGAAGAATCATCAGTTTAATTAGCAAATATGGCGAGCCAGTCAATGATAACATTTTTATTAAATAATTATTTAAGTAAGTAAAAGTTTGGTCTTACTCACGTTTAAATAAATAGCAGTAGTTGCCTCCGATTTTCTTCGTTTCGTTGTGCCCACACCGCTCATAAGAACTGTGTGAGATTGAGCAGATTCAGACTTGTATGGTTCCATCCAAAATTCATCCTGTAACATAAAAATTACCGTAAAATATATTTTTCATTAATAAAACATATCCTTTAATTATAATTATACTAATTACACATATTAATGAATATCAAATACTAATAATAATGCAAATTTAGTAATTATATTTAGTAATTAGCAATCCACACTTATTATAAATCTGTAACTGATCATTAAAAATACATGAAAGTTATTTTATAATACATGAAAGTTTTATTTTAAACAATTGCTAATCTCAGAAGCAGCTCACAAGATTTAAATGCATTTCACATTACATATTGGCAACCTCTCTTCAACATATGTGCAAAAATGCTAGATGTTTTTTATTTATTTATTTAGCTGAAATTAATTTAAAATGTAATTAATAAATTAATTTAAAATGTATAGATATTGCCTTAAAAGTAATAATTTAACTTATTGTTATAACAATAAAGTAATAGAGATAGTGTAATTCAAGCGTGGTCGCGGTTGGGTCGTTAGTTAGTTCACAATATAATTACTAATAACATATTATTCATATGCTAATAGAATTATATTGCATGATACAACGCTGTTGCTTATTAATTTTTCATTAATAAGAACATTGTCCCATAATTATAATTTGTTTGCTTTCTAAAGTCACTATTTCATGGCCTTATTAAAGGTATGTAAAAAATTTATAATGAGCACTTATTGTAAGCTCAGTATCGACGGTGGTTTGAAAAGCTCGCTAAGGTAATGAGTAAAGGCATGCGACCTCCTCACGCAAGCTTACGTAGGTACATCAAGTAAGTTTGAGAGAACTAGGCAAATCCGGTATAATTAATGGCACGTTAGAAGTTTTACTTTAGCGTGATTAGTTTTCTAAGTAGCTTGTAAAGTAAAAGAATAAATATTGGGACTTTTTTTAAATTTTTGGTTGAAGATATTCAAAGAGAACGTTGAACTCAACTAAATCACTGCATTCTTAAAATTCTGAAGAAAGTACAAAAGCGTATCTTAAAAGTCACGGGTAATACTAATAATTTAGATAAAATAACAATACTACACTTTAAAAATTTAGTAAAATATATTTAAATTTAATTCTTTAAATATTCTTGAACATGTTCATCGTTTCAGTTTACTTTATATTCCATTTTCCTGACTAATCTCAAATTTAACATAACACCAACTTTTCATATATGAGGCATTCCACGTCAAGCGGGCAGGCCAAAATTTTGAGTTTTCCATAAAATAATAACTACATACTAATATTATACATACATAATAACATATTTAAACATAATTAAAATCGGAAGCATCAAAAATTTTGACATGGAATGCCCTGTATATCACTTTATATTCCATTTTCCTTATATTTAGAGAATCAGCGTGCTGGATAAGCCAACATAATGCCGTATTTGTCCAGCGAAATCAGGGCAACACCTATATAATAAATAACATTTCTTGTCACGTTCTTAAGTACGACTTGTGAGTTGAGGACCTTAAACAAACAAATGGTTGACCGAATGTGATTTCTGTTTGAAGAAAACAAACAGATATTACAGTATGACTTTACTTTCTCATTTTAAAATAGACCGTAAATAATGTTTATTGATTATATGAACATAAAGAATATTAAATAAACCTATCTCTTTCTCTTTGTAACTTAAAACCAAATATAAGCTGTCCAAACACAAAGAATGGCCTTTTTAAAAATGTAATTATAATGTAAAACATTAAAGCTACGTTTAACATGAAAGTCAGTAATGTCATCAACCTTTGTAGGCACAGATTATTACTTTACAAATCTAGTCACGAGCTCACGTATCCTTTTAAAATTATACACTCACGTTTAATCAACGCAAATACATTCTCGTTCATTAAAATGAGGAGAAAATGCTTTTATAGCGGTCGTATTTTACGTCTGATGGATGATCTACTGTTTCACTATTTACGTTTTCAAAACAAAACACGTAGTGTAAAGTATAAAGTAGTAGATTACGTTGTCATTAATGCTTCCATGCTATTTCGGAATTTATAAAAGAAAATTCATTTTCATACTACCGAACTGCACGATAGTTGGTCGAACAGGAAGCGCACTCCCGTCCGTATTTTATAGCTTAATAAAATGTTGGAAATATTCAAATATAGAAAATAGTTATGAGTTATCGGAATCTGATATAGCAGGAATTTTATGTTTTAAATTCTATTTTAATATATGAGAACGAGGTATATAACAATAAAGTCGGCCAGTGTCGATATTATTCACAGGTATTGAAAACAAATTGTGTTAAGATTTTCGGATTCAGTGGATCAAATATTGCTACGTACCTTCAACGTTTATATTCTGACAAACATAATTTCAATATATATTTAATTTTCTAGTAATCCGTGATATATTAAAGAAGATAATTGTCAAAAGGTAAAGCGTTTCTTATATTTTAATGCAATTTATGTTAGAAGAATGTTGATCCACCAGCTTTTATAAGCTGCACACTGCTTTTACAAGCCACAACATAATTTTAAGCGTTTATATTTTTAAATGGTACTGTTCTTTCCATTTTATTGGTTATGAGCTTTACCTAATATGCTAATTATTATAATAATATCGTACTTACCCCATCCAATGCCATAAAGCTAGCGAGTTCCATAAGCGCTCGTATTCTTTGCCGCGGCGAAATCTTGTGGAAGTTGCCATCTATGAGTATCAACAAAACCAGTCTATTTTCGTTGTTCACACACGTTCCGTATTTAGATTGTGGCTTCTCATCTGCACTTTTTACCTGTTATTAATATGCAAGTTGTATTTTATAGTCATTATGCTAAATAGATTTTTATACTTAGATTCCACTGCCTACTTTGTCTATGTCCGGGACACACAGTGTGACATTAATAAGTTAAAAGAACTATTTTTTTTTTAATCGATACTTTACGTTAAAAAATCATATATATCCAATTTGAAGTATTTCGAAGAGATCATAGTTTAATAATGACATCATTGCAATGAAAGACAAATTAGGGCAAATAATGCTTAATCCGTTTAGAACTTGACAAGCTGCGCATTACGTAGTTAAGATAAGTTGACCACACAATTGCGAGTACTCCTACTAGATCTCAATTCATACAATCAACTATTTTCTGAAGTACCGGAAACCTAAGACTTTGAACAACAAGAAATGTAATTCAATTTAAACTCACTTCAATAGTAAATGAGTCGGTAGCGGTCAGACCATGTGTACGACCGTGTGCGACTACAGTGAAGGCATGGGAACCCAAATCCTGCTTTTGTGGCACACCGCTTATTAGTCCATGCTTAGTATCCACGGCCAGCCAGCTTGGCAAGTGACGACCATCTTCTTTCTTAACCTAATAAGTATTTATATATGAAATAAAATATGACAAAGAATACTAATATATACCTAGTTGTATACAACGCCATTTGATGTTGAGATATGGAGTTGTTTATCTTTTATACTGAATTTATATATTAGTGGGATGTAAAATAAAGAATTTCAAGATGTGTATAACTCAAAATTGAAATTAAGTTAATCCACTTTAGGTCTCGCTTTCAGATGTAAAAAGCCAGCTAATCTAATAATAAGCTAAGCCAGCCATGTTAATAATAATATGTGTAGTTTTATGAGTTTTAATTTATTATATTGAGGCCTATTTTAACGCAGCGGCACAAGCGTGTGACTATAACCGACAGGTTGTGGGTTCGATCCCCACTCGAGCAAATGAAATGATATTTTCAATTTAAATATGTACTTAATACTTTAATTTCTTCGCCCAAGGCGAAGGCGTTTACTTCCGCCACTCAAAACGCAATGCCTCAAATTCGGCGGAAAGTGAGGAATGGAAGTGGAACGGAGGGTCTTAACACTAGGTTCACAAGGTCGCTCTGCCTACCCTGGCATGTACGGGATGCAGCGTGAAGCTGAATAAATTACAATATTAACACGGCAGAACACTTTTAACACATACTTAAATACTCAAGGACTACGAGAAAGACCTACGAATTTTGCAATAGTGCAATCCAAAGTCGATTTGTGAGACAAATCAAATGTCGGTACCTTATATGCTAAAACCTCCCCTGAGAAAGCCTCTTTTGGGATTTCCATTCTAAATAAATATCCTACGTAGGCCGATGTGTCCGGAACGCCCCATAACCTTCTTAGGCCATTTTTTGCTATCTCTGAATGATTCGCTGTTAATTCAACCTGGAAATTCAAAAGAAATTCATTTCAAAGACCTATTCGCAGAAATAAAACGAGACTGTATAAAAGACAATTGAAATTTGGTACATTATTTTGTCTTATTATATGCAAAATTTTATTTTTTATTTGTTTTTATAACAATGGCGATATTATCATTGGTAACATTGTGTGCATATTTTGAAACACAACACGCTACTCAGAAGTGAGAGGGACTGACCTGAAACTCCTCGTTGTTGTCGAATGCAAAGTCGTCATCGTGCCGGCTGAGCGCGAGAGGACATAGCAAAAGTACTGCGCACGCCACAAAGCGCGCGTATTCCATCTCGATGATGAAAAACAAGGCGACTTTACAGGTCGCGACGCTCTCATAAAATCATAGTGATCATCTGTTAACAAAGGAGTACCGTAATACAGTCAAAACTCATACAAACGTCTACAATTTATTAAGAAGGCTCGTTAATTTAGACATTGAACCCTTTGTTCGAAATAAGCAATATAATTCACTTTATGCTGGAGTTAACTAATGGCTTAATAATAAATAAGACAGCTAAAGAGTAGGGTGTGCGAGCGGAAATGAGTGAGATACTGTTACACAGTTATAGGCGCGTGGTGGCGCATAATGATCTTACACGAACAGAATAGTCTTTTGTACGGTCCGACCTTCCTTTAAGCATGCTGTCGCGAATAGAGGAAATAAACTATTTACGTATTTTTCTTAGACTTAAGCTATTTAATGAAATAAATTTAACACTACATTTTTTTTTTGTGATAATAGTTAAAATATACCGACAGCAGTTATTTGAGATGTGAGACGTATCGCGGAAAGCCAAACATAATTCACATTTTTAAGACTATTTCGACGTCGACGGAAGAATATAATTTTCTTTAATTTGGTCTTTTGATTGTTATCAAAGGTTTATAAACTTACGTTGAAATATTTTGTATTTGCTAGTTCGTTTACGTTTTAATTTAACGCTACGAATTACATTAAAGTTTCTGTTCAGTTGAATATAAAAAAATATATTGTATAATTAATTAATAGGTAGAGAGAGGCCTGTCGTGACGCAGCGGCACAAGCGCTCGAGGAAATGAAATATTTCATATTTTCAATTTAAATATAATAATTTTAATGTTTCCATTTCTTAGCTCTGGTACAAAGCAAAACGCGGCGTTCAGTTCCGCCACTCAACACGCAATACCTCAAATTTGGCGGAAAGTGGGGAACGGAAGTGGAACGGACTGTCTTAACACTAGGTTCCCAAGTTCCCTCTGCCTGCCCTGCCATGTGCGGGATACAGCGTGAAACTGAGCGAGTGAGTAACTAACTAATAGGTATTAATATATAAAAGAGAACAATAACAACATGAGACATGGGTGAGATTATGCTTTCTGAGGTTATGTCTAACACATTGTACATTTACTCTAAACTCTAAAGTATTGGTGTGTATGAATTATTTAATAAGGATAGAGCATTTAGTGTTGTTGCTGTAGCCTAGTTAATTCAATGGTGTTCCAACTTTCTGATGAGCTATTTATATATAATGCACTTGATCTATCTTATCTTACAATGAATATTACATAATAGGCTGTAATTTCTAGTTATTGACAACAGTACCGATTGTAGTACTTCGACTATACAAGTTAAAACCAAAATAAATTGTATCGTTTTATGTAATTCTATAAGTATTAGATATACAAGTATTAAGTAGTAAGTGTCAAGAAAAAAATTTTGAACAAAACTTGACATTTACCTTTTTGAATTTTTAACCGATTGTATAACCGATTAAACTGACAGGTTTCCAGATTAAATATTTAGCACGAAATGAGGCCGAGGCTTTCTATCGTATAATACAGTCTCGCTACACGTTATTCCTATCTCAAGCACTGCAGACAAAGAATGCCAGCACTTGGCACATACAAACTGATCTATGTTGTCGAATCTTTTGTATCTGTCCTGTGATATAACGCTACTACGAAACAACTAGAGAGATATAATACTTATATATGACCTATTTTTTAATTTATAATATAATTTCCATAATTTATTTAAAAACCAAATAAAGTTTGTGCTTCATAAGATATAAATAAATGTGTATAACTACAACTCAGATTTGTTTGAATCAACCTACCCTACTCCCTTTAGAAAGGGAATAAAGAGGGTTCGCACAATGATTCGACACCCCTGGTGAAATCTGCCGAATATACTTACAGATATATAACAACGTAGATATAGACCTTTCTATCAAGAGATTACAGCTTTTGGATTTGGTACACTCACTTAATATTATCAAAAGGAAGAAATGTCTTGTATTGTCCCCATGTTTTAGTTTCAAATATTACTTACTTGACGTTCAGGCGATGTTTGAAAAGCTCAATTTCAACAATCAGTTAAGTATTTTTTATTTAATATGGTATATTTCATATTTCTTAAGTAATTTATTATATATTGTGGTTAACTTAAACTGATGTCAGTGTTTTAAGACTATTTTGATAACGAAGAATAATGTATTTAATTTCGTCCACAGCTATTCTTATCTAGTGTAACATTATAACATTTATAGTTCCTAGAAGTGAGGTAGTAAAAATATATAAGTGGACTGGGCAGGTGATCCCAACCTCATCGAGCAAAATAGCCTCCCACGCTAGTTTTAAGCGTATAGACGTTTTTCAATGTGAAGTACGAGCATTGTTTCTATTGTAAGGTGTGATAGCGGCAGGTGATACTATATTTTTATTACTTTTACTTCAAATTCAAGCATTTCCAGGTGTAACACAGTGAAGCTTATAATAATTACTGATCATTATTTAATAATGTAGAAAATATAAAATATAAATATTTAATAGATATTGAGGTATTTCTTTCTGTACGGTTTTATTCAGTCCTATATTTTTATTTACTTTAGTGCGCATTAGATAATTAAGTAACATTCAGATAAATGTAAATTTTATTATACAACTTAACTGCGATTATTTGCATATTCAGTACCACTGACATTTTACCAATAATAACTATGTTTCGATAAGTTGAAACTTACTGACCATTAGGCAATGGTTGTTTTTGTACGATACCAATATTTATTCTTGTCGGAGAAAAGTGACACAATATTGACGCAGTTTTAATTATACTATTAATAACGGTGACTAACGGTATAACTAACGAGTAATGACGAGTAACAATATTATAAATATGTGTAAGTGACACACTCGTAACAATTTATTCAAACGAATAGGTTATCTTTATGTCTATTTGATATTTATATATGTATGGGTATTTATGTAAAGCTCCCATTTCAGGCATTAGACATTGAAAGCAAATAGATAACACCAGTATACTCAGAAAATGGTGGTTGGTTTCGCTTTAAGTTTTAAAATACAAATACTTTTTATTAATTATATATACTGAGAAAATTTTATGATTGTCATATTGGTGGTGTGAGATGAATAAGCAGCTAAATATATCAGTATTAGTAATTAGTAGGGTTCTAGGTGGCTTGGAGACCAGCTCGGAGTGCCAAGTCGTTGCGCTATTATTGACTATTAAATGTTTCACGCCAAGACCTAGTTTAGTGTACTAAAATACTAGATCAAATAATAGACGTTGTTAATAATTTTGTAAATTCTATCGTCATTGTACTAATAGTTGGTTGTTTAATGTGTTAATTGTGCAAAGAGTTAAAATGATTTTTATTTGCATTTTAAAAATATATAAAATATACGTATACAGATTTATAATCAAAAAGAGAGCTTCATGGCGCAGGAGCGCAAGCCTGCGACTGTTTAAACGACAGGTTTAATTTTTTTTTTCGCTCTGGTAACAAGACAAAGCGCGGCGTTGAATCCCGCCATTTAAAACGCCATGCCTCAAATTCGGCGGAAGGTGAGGAGCGGAACGGTGTATCTTAAATCTGGGTTCTAAAGTTCCCTCTGCCTGCCCTGCCCTGTGAAGAATTCAGTATGAAACTCAAAAATAGGGACATACATAAATGCAAAAACCTCGCCGTTTTCGCATTTTATTATGCTATATGCTATGCTACAAAAATGTTGAAAAGATATCTCTCTAGAGTATTCCATGTTTAAGATTAAAAAATATAAAACGGATTTTTCAAAGATGGGCGATACAGTGAATTTATGTCATGTTGTAATTACTTTGAGTGACGGCAAATGATTAACATTTTTTTATTTTATTTTAGATGTTCTCTGCGTTTGTGAGATCTGAATCATATTTATTTCATCTTATGAAGTTATAAAATTTAAAAAAGAAACAATAAAATGTATTTTTTATTGCTCAAGGTTATCAATGTTTACAATTGGGGTTTCCCGGTCAAGGTTTAAAATAATAAATTTTTTATTGTTGTAGTTTTATTTAAGAAAGATATTATTTAATAAACATTTTTATAATTCCTGGCCTCTCGTGGCGCAGCGGCACAAGCGTGTGACTGTAACCGACAGGTAGTGGGTTCGATCCCCACTCGAAGAAGTGAAATATTTAATATCGCAAATATTTCTCGCAAATATTTAATATTTTCTATTTCACTCTAGTACAAGGCAAAACGTGGGGTTGAGTTTCGCCACTCAACACGCAATGCCTTGAATTCGGCGGAATCTGGGGAATGTAAGTTTAACGGAGTGTCTTAACACTAGGTTCCCAAATTGCTTCTGCCTACCCTGCCGTGTGCGGGATACAGCGTGAAGCTGAGTATTGAGTATAATTAAAATTGTTATAATCCGAAAATAAATTAATACCATGAATTCAGTGAAATGAAACAAAACTACAACACATACATATAATAAAAATAGCCTTTTTAATAAGCTGGCGAAGTATCGCCATTATTGGCAGTAGCCAATGTACAGAGTTCGCATTTTCGCTGCAGTTGAATTTATAGGCTACAATAACGTTCTCCCTTCACAGATGCAGGTTCCCTCGAGTTTGGGTTTATTTTCATAACGAGAAGTTGATTTAACAAACCACCCCTGACATCCCTCACCCTATTTATAGCATTTTTATATCAAAATTCCATTTCGGATAACAATTTCTTGTGTTCATCAAACATAAGAACGGTTATGTTATAATCGTAATAATTTCAAATGTTCAAATATTATTTAAGATGAGAAGCTGAAATATGATTAGGAAAAAAAGGTTATAAATGTGTCAAGTAGGTTTATTCTAACAAGACCAACAATACATAAAAAAGAAATAAATTCTCCAACGGGACGTCCTCCTTGTAAAGAAAATGACATCCCTAATTGATATTTATTTGCTTTTAAATTTTAGAACGAGATTGGTCGCGATAGCATTTGAGTACAATTCAGAGGATAAGAACAAATCAAATTGTTTTAAAGTCAGCTAACCAAAATACTTAGCAATTATTTGTTACGTATTTTTGTTTATTTATTTTTTACTTTTGCGCTGTATCCCACATATAGCACATATTATTGACTTGTGTGAACCTAGTGTTAATACACTCCGTTCACAATAAGACGTTTCCGGTCTCCACTTAACGCCAAATTCTTGAGGTATTGCGTGTTGAGGTGGAATTCAACGCCGAGCTTTGCCTTGCTACCAGTTTAGAAATTGGCTCTATGAAAAATTTAATAATCTCTATTCATTCACATATGTCAATTTTATTTAAAATTAAAATAACGTCAAATTACAATTTTAATTATACTACTTATGTGTTATGGTACTTATTTGAGATTAATATAACATAATTCTTTTACGTACCTGAACATAACAAATGTTCCAAACTGTACTACATATTAGGCTATAGAGATTTCATAAATGAGAATGAAGTCAGACAGTCGCCTAGTACGTACCTATTACCATGAAATATACTTGACCTAAGGCTGGTATTATCAGTGACAGTAGTTTGGAACCTAGAGCCAATCTGACACTGCAAAAGCTTAGCTTAGCTTCGTGATTTACGTGCAGCCGACTGGGGCCTGTCTAGACAGGGCACTAAACCCTATTGGATGCTGTTTTGCATTCGTATTTATATTTTATAGTATAATTTCATTCAGAAATAAACAAAATTTATGTGAATGGGATGGATCGCCGTGCGTTGTTACCAAAGTCCTAGAAATAATATTTTTTATAAATACGAAATTTTTTATGAGAAAAATCGTAATTAAATAGTAAAGCTATACAATAAAAAATATTTTAAAATATATGGTGTTATTTATAGAACTACTCAATGTCATTAATATTATTGTGTTGTAGAATAATATGTAACTATCTATAATGTATGGTTACCAAAATAATATAAACAATGCAGTAATAAGATAGCTCGTTTTTTATCTCTTCCGTAAGTGAATTATATAGCCATTGAAGAACTTTCAGAAAACATAATTTTAAAATATATAATATATAATAACTATAGATACTCACTATCTATATACTTCTTTTAGTTGGTAAAGCTTGAAATTCATTAGAAAAAATTAAATAACAAAATTATAAAATAAAATTTACTCTAATATAGAAATATATTAAAGTACAAATCTTTACAATATTGGCATGCTTAAAAAGCATTCGTATGGCACATTACCAAGATATTGCAAAGATATCGAATATTGCTTCCATAAGTCTTCAATATCTACGAATAATGTCCTATAAAATTCTTATCAATGCAGTAAATATAATAAGTAATATTATAAAATAATGTCTGTCGTGGCGCAGCGTCACTTGCGTGTGATTCTAACCGACAGATTGTGGGTTCGATTGCCACTCGAGAAAACTAAATATATAATATTTTCAATTTAAATATTGATTGTTTTCATTTCTTCGCTTCGATACAAGGCAAAAACGCGGCGTTGAGTTTCGCCACTCAACACGCAATGAATCAAATTCGGCAGAAAATGGGGAAAGGAAGTAGAACGGAGTGTCTTAACACTAGGTTCCCAGGTTCCCTCTGCCTACCCTGCTATGTGTGGAATAAATCGAGAAGCTGATTATAAAAAATCCTGATTTTATTAAAGAATATACAAGACATTATTTTCACATTATCAATTGTAAACAATATATCTTTTAACACCTTCACGATGTATTCCAAATTGAAGGGTAGATAGAAAGTACCTAGTATTTGTATCAATGACGTCCATGCTTTGTCTAGTAAGGTAGCAAGTTGGCAAAATAGAGCGGGAAAATAAGAATAATTTTTTATCTCTGTTCGGAATTAAATCCGAAACCTCACGTTTAGTAAAACGCCGTATTGCTGCACCACGATTGGTAATGCTAATAAAATATATACCAGTTAAGCATTATTAATAAAAAAAAAATGGATCTATCTACACTTATAAGCTGAACATTTCTTTTAAAGGTAATGAAACCCATATAATTGAAACCATTTATTTGAAGAAAAACTTACTTATTTATTTAGAAGCCGTGGTGGACGGCGTAGAAGGAACTTTGTATGACCTGTAAAGAATACATTGTTGATATTAATTTCAACTAAATACGTTAAAGTAATAAAGAAATACAAACCGTAAGTGATATAAATATATATTAAGTGTTATTTATTATAAATAATAGAGACATAAAGACTTTGTAATATGGAAATTAATAAATTAATGGTTTTCTTTATAATTTTTAAGACATTGTTTTACGCAAACTGCCTAATTTCCCCTTAATATCATCAAACTAGGCAGGTTGCGTGTCAGAGCCCAACGTCATTTCTTCTTCTCCTTTCGCCAAGCCAAAGCGGCAGAATCATCGCATTTAAACTCACAAATTGTTCCACTTAGCTTTATTTCTACTAATGGCATAATAGCGTAATAATATGTTTTAGTAATAATATGTTTTAGTAATAAATAAAAAAATAACGCTATATAATATGATAATAATAACAATTCGATGAACGTTACCTCACACTTTGAAAAACAACTATCTAAGGGACATCTAGAAAGAATTGTTTCTTATTGAATTCTGTACTTTTTGATAAATAAATTTAAGGACATTACAAGGTTCATAAACGATTTAAATTCAGTGTACTTAGTACAGCGTACATTCCTGGTAAATGCGTCGGTTAATTTACATGGCGCGGTTTACATTCAGCAAAGCGGAGCGCTCTTTACTTGCTTGTTTTACAAATTTAAATTTTAGTTTAACATTTGATCTACTTACAAATTAACGTGGATGTGAATAAACATTTCATTTCTCCAAATGATAACAGTCAAAAGCTCCTAATGGTAAAACATTTTATCATTATTAAATGATATCATTATATCGATTTCTTATCATTTCACCAAGCGAAGATAGCGGGTGTTGATGAACAAGGCAAGGACGCGTCGAAACACTTTTACTGTATAATAGTAATATTAATACTATAGAGGAAGTTCTTTAAAAGCTTATGTGATAATCTTTATATCTCAAACAATATGTGGAAATATGTGGAAAAGATTACATTAGCTTGCAGCTTTAAATAGTTTTGATTGATTAAATGTTACAAGCATCTTAGTCCGTCACTCAGTAACGGTTATTATTCAAGTGTAAAAATAATGTATCGGACCAAATCAGTACAGATGTAAAAATATATTTTTACGATTTTGTTCTCGTATAAAGACTATTGACAACTTTTGAATCCAGGTATTTAACATAAAGTGTACTTCGTCTAAAGAAGCATATCATAAAAGTAGCTGCTGAAATTCTACCCAATTATCAAGGCAGTAAGATAAAAAAAACTAAGCCAAATATTTCGTTATTTGAGTTCCCTTATCACTGCCAGAAACTAACATTTAAAAGCATTTCGCATATTCATTTCAAAAGTTTCGCAATTCCCTTTGGTTCTCGCCGCGAAACTCACGCTAAAATGTTTTCAGCATGAACTGCTCCTGAATGAAGAGTTAACTTTTAAATAGCTACCAAAGAATCGTTTTACTGTAACTTTGTTTTCATCTTATCCGTTTTTCCTTTACAGATGTTAGAAATGAAAGATTAATTCTGGATTTGGGAAATGAAAATCCTCATTTTATGTTGTTAATAGCTGTTATTTAAGAGAGAGAAAAGTGTGTATTGAACTAAATTAGACCATAACAATTATGAATGAGACATCACAACAATATGAACGATATACATAATTAAGGACGATTGTGTATTCAGCAATTGAAGTTCCGATGCACCAAGAAACTAACATGCAAACCATGTCACAATGTTATTGACATGTTTCTATAATTTTACGAGTTCAGTGAATTAGTTAATTGTTAAAATGTTAGTACTTTTAATTTTTTTTATATCGATTTAATTGGTTCGTAAATCGATAGCTACGACATCAATAAAATTAAATTAAAGTGGCAATTTCAAAGTAATTGAAATAGGGGAGATTATGGAGCGTGTTACTGCCTCAGTGGTTTTGTGAAATAAATGTTTTTATGCTTGTCGGCATTGGCAGTGATATTGGAACGTCAATGAAACACAAAGGGAGGAGACTGACTATTTATTAACGTTAACTTGTTGGTTAACCCACTATATACAATTATCAATGTACCCACACTACATCTTTCCCTCTCTAAATTTACACAATTTTACGTTGTAACCAATTAGTACATGACATTTATACCTTAATAATCTAACGTCTTAATATATATCTTATATTCTTATGCATACGGATCACAATATAAAATAACTACTATACATTAATTTATGATTTTATTTCTGTTATAAGCACGCAGCGCTCGCGCGGAAGCGCCGGGTGGCGGAGGACTCGGAGTGCGGGTTCGGTTCCTAATTGGGTCATTTTCCCCTTTCGGTTCTAATTCCTCTCCAACTGCGTCTTCTGATGTAGCATTTTCTTTATCATTAACCTCTATCTGTTCAGTTATTAAATTAGGTTTAAAGAAAGTTAACCTATCTTTCTTTGGTTTTATCGGAATAATTTGATCTTGGTGTCTCCGCCATTGTAGATGACTTTTCATCTTAACTGTATATGATACCGGACCTGTTTTATGCAAAATATTACCTTCAACCCATTTAGGTATCTTATCTGAATATCCCCGAACTAGGACAGGTTCGCCTACCTGCATGTCCTTGTCCGTACCCCCCTTGTTCTGCGCTTGTCTTAGCTGGGCGGCGCGTACTACACTCGAAATGTCGGGCCGAATGGCGTCCAAGCGCCCCCGCAACCTATGCCCTAACAACGCAACCGCCGGCGCAACCCCCGTCGTTGCGTGCTCCACGTTACGATATTGAAACAAAAAAGTCGATAATGCTTTCGATATATTTTCACCTTCATGAATCGCCCTCTTAATTACTTTTTTTATTGTTTTGACTGCGTTTTCCGCTGTTCCATTACCTTGTGGTCTATAAGGTGCCGAAGTTATATGTCGAATACGATTTTTTTCACAGTATTTTTTAAATTCAATTGATAAAAATGGTGGGCCATTATCCGTTACGAGCTGTATAGGTAACCCGAATCGTGCAAATATAGATCTTAAAGCCACTATCGTCGATTCCGCGTCAGTTCGATTCATTGTTATTGCTTCAATCCATTTTGAATGTGCGTCTACTAATATCATATACTTTTTCCCTCTATATTCGGCAAAATCCGCATGAATACGCTGCCAAGGTTTCAAAGGAAATTCCCACGGGTGCATTGCAGCACGGGGAGGTGCGTCCCGCACCGTCCCACATGCTTCACAAGCCCGACTTATGTTTTCAATTTCCCGGTCGAGGTCTGGCCAATATACGTAATTTCGTGCCAAATTCTTCATCTTATTCATGCCTAAGTGACCTTCATGAATTTCCTCTAAGACCCGAGCCCGTAAAGATGGACGGACGACTAGCCTATACTTGTATAGTAAGTTAGTAACCAACCTAATTCGAGTAATAATTCGTCCTTACGTGAAAAATACGGTTTTTATTTCTCACAGCTCGCGCTTGAGGGCCATAAAAACAAAATATAACCTTTTAATTTACTTAATAATTTATCTTTATTGGTTTCGATTCTGACTTCTGTAAAATTTACCGGCATGGTATCTTTAACTAAGTCTACGTACTGGACTGTCTCCGTGTGACGTCGCTCGCTCGGCAATGGTAGGCGCGATAACGCATCCGCGGGGGCATTAGCGATTGACCTAACAAACTGTACGGAAACGGTATAGCCTGATAGTCGAGCAGCCAAACGTTGCAAATGACTAGCTGCCGTTTGTGGGATTCCGTCCTTCATATCCAATGTAAAGCTTAAGGGTTGATGATCCGTTCGTAATACAAAGAACCACCCGAACAAAAATTGATGGTGTTTGGTAAGACCAAAAAATATAGCGAGAGCTTCTTTATCTAACTGACTATAGTTTCCTTTAACCGAGTTCAGTATCGTTGACACACAACTAACTGGTCGTTCGCTGCCGTCCGGGTAAACGTGGGCCAGTACAGCGCCTAAACCGTACGCGCTGCTATCGACCGAAAGTACCAATGGCCGCCCTTCTTCATAATGAGCTAACATGTTCTTACTGGTCAGAATAGTTTTTGCCACCGAGAAAGCCTCTTGACACCTACCACTCCAATGCCACGCCGATTCTTTTTTCAATAGTTCGTATAACGGTTGCAATAAAAAACTTAAATTGGGAATAAATTTTCCCTAATAATTAAAAATACCCAAAAAACTTTATAATAGAGTAGTATGTGCTTATGGGCTGAGGAACGTCGCGAATAGCCTGGAGTTTCCTAGGATCTTGGCCTTAAACCGGATTTATCAATAATGAACCCTACATATTTGACACTTTTTTTTAAAAAACTACATTTTTCAAGTTTAACAGTAAAACCCATATTATGCAATCGCTCGAGTACTGATCATAAGTTATTTAAGTGATCTCGTCGGTTCACGCTGCTTACACACACGTCATCTAAAAAACCGATCGTCTTAGGTATACCCCGAAGCGTTTCTTCCATTATTATTTTAAATTTTCGGGTTACACATGACAAACCAAACGGGGTGCGACGATACACAAAAGTACCTAAATGTGTCGTAATGGCGGTATAAGGTTGTGAATCTTTTGATAATAGAAGTTGTTGATAACTAAATTTTAACTAAATTTTAGAGGATTCCTCTCCCCCACTGAGCGTAGCGAAAAATTTCTCAATACGGGGGAGTTAATACGGATTGCGTTTGAGTTATGGGTTAATAGTTATTTTGTAATTCCCACTTATCCGTATATCGCCATTCTCTTCAATCACGGGAACAATAGGCGTACCGTAATCAGACGTTTTAACTCGATAAATATTGCCCTCTCGTTCTAAACGGTCAAGCGCACATTCAACGTGCGCCTTTAACGCTAATGGAACCGGTCTCGCGCGCACATACACCGGCGTATTGTCACACACATGCAAAGTTATAGATTTCTTACAAGTTCCAAGCTTATCAGTAAACACTTCCGGGAATTCGACCATCAGCTGACTCACAAATGGATCATTGCTTAACTGCGATATAATTTCTTGATTTTTTATTATAATATTATCTATTCCTAGAACACGGATCCATTCTCGGCCTAACAATGGTCGACCTCCCTTTTTAATTACATATAATTTACACGATGAAACAGAGACACCATTTAGTTCAAGATATACTAAAATAAAACCCAATGATTCTATCTTTGAGCCTACATAACTACGTATGTTTAACTGATCTACGATTAGATTTTCCCCCTTAAAGTACTGTCTATAACAATCTTCACTTATTGTAGAAATTCGGCTACCTGTATCAATTTCAAAGTCCATAGGTTTTTCATTAACAACCACCGTAATCATGTAAGGGCTATCCCCTGATCCGTTCACCTGCACATTGTAAAAATCCTCACAATCTCCATCACTCACATAATTATGCCTTGACGAAGCTCGCCGATTCGAACGTACTTCTTTGCACATCACTTTTAAGTGGCCCCGCACACCACACTCATCACAATTATAATTCGCAAACCGGCACCGATCGGCCCCATGGAACTTCCCGCACCGCCAACAACGCTGCGAGCTGCTGCCGCTGCCGCCAGCCACCGTGGCGCTGCGCCCGCCGCCGCCCCTGGGTCTTGCGCCCCGTACGTTTGCCTGATGCAGGCCTTCCCCCGCCGCCGCGCCGCCGCCGTCCGCGACCACCTCGCTCGATACCGCGCCAGCCCCCGTGGCCGCGCTTACCTCCGCGTGTCGCTCAGCCGCCTCCAGCGCCAGAGCCAGCTCCACTGATTCTTTATATTTTATATTTCTTTCGGCGAAAATCCGTGACCTCATCGTCTCATTAAATAGGCCTGATACGAACTGATCGCGCAGGTTTTCTTCCAAATTGACGCCAAAATTACACGTTGCGGCTAGATGCTTTAAACTTTGCAAATACTTCGTGAGTGGTTCGCCGCCATTTTGCCTACGTAGACGGAAAACATGTCGCTCGGCGATCTCTGAGCGTTGCGGCTCTAAATGTTCGGCCACCAGTTTGTTCAACTCCTCGAACGTCTTAGATTCCGGGTGTGACGGTGAACATAAATCACACATTAGTGCATACGTGGCTTCGCCAACCACCGTAATGAGCAATGGCACGCACAGTTCATTTTTTATTTCGTTTAACAAAATATACTGCTTTACTCGTCGTATATATGCCGGCCATTGCTTAGAACTAATATCAAATGGCTCTAATTTTCCGATAGGCATATTTAATTACTTTACTGGTACTTCACTAAATCCGCGTAAGTTTTAACCTCGTCGCCAATGAAACGTCAATGAAACACAAAGGGAGGAGACTGACTATTTATTAACGTTAACTTGTTGGTTAACCCACTATATACAATTATCAATGTACCCACACTACAGATAGATGATCATCAAGTTTAATATATTTTCTTTATTAAAAGAAATTAAAATGCTATCAAACTAGCTACTTGTGTCCATATTTAAATTTCAATTGTTATAATTTTACATTTAATTTCATTAAGTAAATCAACAGTCAGTATTTTGTAAATACCTACTATAATTATTTAAAATTTATTAAATTTTAGTCATATATTTGAACAATATGGCTAGGTACAATTAAATGTTATAGGATCCTGCATACAGTAACCGTCCTCAATAAAAGTTTAATAGTGCATGGCGAATTACTTCATAGGAGTGGCCTGAAAGTCTATTAACTCATGATTTCGACACCATCGATTAGTCGGGCGAGTTATGGAGTGTGGAGGTCGTCATATGATGTCATCTGGGCCGGCGGTCAATTGTCGTAGTTATGTGATGTTATTGACGTGAATGTTTTTAGTAAATTTTAAAGGTAACTATATAATGGACAGATTGTATATAACTTTAGTTAGATAATAATGTCTACTTGTAATAAATCTGTAAATACTAAATTTAAATTTTAAAAAGCGTATAAAAATTTTGAACGAAGCAGGAAAATTTTTATACGCTTTTTAAATTTAAGTTTAGTATTTTCTGTCCTAAGTGTGGAAAACACTTTAAAAAATAGTAAAAATCTGTAACTGATCACTGATTATATATGGAAGATATTTAAAAATAATCTTATAGGGAACGTTTACACGAAATATTGATTTTTATTTTTTTGTATGTTTATTTGTACGTTTGTGTAGGCTAATGACAGAAATTAGACATTTGTGTGATAAGCTTAAATCAGATTTAAATGCATTTATATTTTGGTCATCTTCCCTCAATATTTAGTGTCTGTTTTACTTTAACTGATTTTTATTTATTATTGTGAAATTTTAGTTATAAACTTAAAGATTTACGGTTTTGGAAATTAAATTTGTACTCTCTTCAGGAAATAATAAAATAAAAGTCACATAGATTTTTATTAATTGGTATAAAAATTGACGAATACATAACGTGAAAAACATATACAGTCTAAGCTTTAAGCGTAGCCAATATTAAAAGCTTGCACATATTATTATCATTTAATTTAAAGTTAAATTAAATATCTAATATTTCTCTTTTATTTCTGCAAATACGAAATTGTGCTATGAGATAACAATAAAATTGAATTCGAATGCCATATAATATTTGTTTTAATATTAAACACGACAGGTATACGTACATTGTAAGCTAGTAAAAGTTTATTACTATTTTGTTGAAGAATTACAAATTATGCGGAACATAACACAATACATTAGTAAACATGAAGATTGTAAGTAGATAGCATGATCGTTAGAAGTGCTCAGTTGTTGCGTGACAAATCAATTGCATTGATAGGCTGAATCAACTCAGATGCGGAGCAATGTCCTCGGGCTTAGTCACTAGATACTTTCTTGTCCTATTATTTCAAATAATAAAATACAATTATAATTGTTATATTATAAGTTTTTTTTAATAATTTAACATCTTATATTTTACATAACAATATAATACATACATATGTATTAAGCTTAGTAGGGGAAGTACTTTTATAGAGATTTGATTCTAAGTCACATGGTGCCAGATCAAGTGACTTAGATTTCAAAATATATTGATAGAATTAAAAATGGTATGCCATGCGATTAAGTTGCATAATAAGCATATGTTTAGCAAAATAATAATATTTATAGACAATATGGTTTGAACAAAAACCCCCTTTACATTTAAAAAGAATTGTATACATATCAAATTATAAACAACTTCTCGTTTTAAGTAGCTTCCTCTACGTAATATATAACACGCGTGACGATAAGTCTGGCAATTATATTAGCCAGAGGCAGATGAGTAATAATTGTTGATTCATTGAATTCAAATTAAATTTAAACCAACACCATCCTCGGTCGACTTGCAATTAATGGTACACTTGGCAATAAATAATGAGCACTTGTCCTGACTATTGATGGACTTTTGTTTAATGCAAACACAGAAAGAGGAAGGAAAGGCGTATGCGGATATTATCGATAAAGCGGTTTCTTTCAAGCTTCCTAATAAGAGCATTTTATTTATTTATACAATGTGACGTTTGCAGTCTGCTAATTAAACTCTGACTTTACTCTTTGATGTGATGTTTATTAGTAATATGATCAAAGAAATATTTATGTTTATCATTTCAAACAAATACGTATGTATTTTTTAAAATACATTATTTATTAATGTTAACTTAACAGCAGGAAATACGTTATAAATAATACTTTTAGAAATTCGGATTTCAATCTTTAGAATCACTAGTACCTATATGATTACAGGAACAGGATCTTGTGTATAAAAAATAATACAAAATGTGATAAACAAAAATATTTACAAATGATTTTATAAAATAAGTTCCATGATATTAACCAACCAAAGTGCAAAGCACATAAAATCAGAAAGCTAACGTAATTAAACCTTTGGGATGGGCCAGGTTAATCGTATTAGTCAGTCACAATCTAATCTTATTGATGTGACGTATTCAGTTCCGTAAGCGACCCTTGGACACATGCATTATTAAAATACAAAAAAAAACTTATTGTGATATACATGTTCATTTCAACAGCCGTAAATGGTGAGAATACCTTTTACTGGTAATTGTTTAATACATGTTTTATATAAAATGTATGCCACGGTACTTTGCGAAATAAAGATTTTTTATTTAAATATATTTTAAGTCGGACATCCTTTAGTTCTCAAGTTAAAAGTATTGTATAACTATAATAAACTGAACATCTGCATTTTCTATTCATCGAATAATTACCATTCATGTTTGCGATAAGCCAATATGATATGGTATCAAGTTATGTCTTGTGGCCGACAGCCAACAATGCCGAATACAGCCAGACCTTCCTCATGTTATAATACTTGAAAGTTTCCTTGCGAATATACCTACCACAAGTAAGTACTACCAGGGAATTTGTAATTTATATAGTGGTTGCTTTGGCAATTATTAAAGAAATAAGGTACCAAAAAGACTTAACTTTTTTGATAACATTACGCAGCATAGCAGCAGCATAACGACCCAGTCACTTGGCAAGGCTTTAAGCCCTTTCCAGACACTTCTTCCTTATAAATTACAAGCGCCTATAAACAAACAATAGCAAAGTTACAACAAGAAGAATGTATTGTTAATTACTAATGTGAAGATGACCGGTATTTGAACCTAATTTGTTCGTTCATAACTAATTACGGTTTAGGTGTGCCTGGCATGGGGTTATAACAATGGATAACGCCACTTTTAATATCGTTTTCAAATAATTATTACAGAATGGTGCTTTATAAATTAACGATAGTTAGGTACTATTTCATGTATCTTAATTACCTATTAACAGCCAAAGTAACCACTATCCATATTTCATATTTCCTGATAGGACTTATCGTTGTTGGACAGATACGCAGAGAAACTTTTAGATTTTATAACATAGAGAAGGTCTGGCTTAGTTCGGCTCTTGGGGCGTATATTTTCACGGTTGTTTTTCTTCATTAGCTAATTCCTATGTTTTTGTAATGGTTAAATGTTTTAAAGACAACACTTCTTTTTATCGATCTAGTATATTTGATTATAAAAAATAATACAATACGCACAGAATTTTATTTCTTGTTCATTATTCCGTCGACACAAATAAGATTGAATATATTTATGACATATATTTTTAATTTAAAGGGTTCCTAATTAGTTAGTTGAACGTTAAAAACCTCGACGGTTCTTGTTATAAACGGTTTAAATATTAAGACGCTCCGTCCCCCACTTTCGTTGCGTGTTGAGTGGCGGAACTTAACGCGGCGCTTTGCCTTGTAACCAGAGCGAAGAAATGAAAACTTTAAAAATATTTAACTTGAAAATATTCAATATTTCATTACCATAAGTGGGGATCGAATCTACAACCTGTCGTTTATAGTCACATGTTTGTGCCGCTGCGACACGACAGGCCTCGATATAAAGCACTATATATAATAAGGCTTATTTTTATTACATAATGGTAATTAATTTCACATTTAAGAAATATGTGCGATGTAATATAATGATGATCATGAAACTAAGGTGTACAACGTTATATTATTGCAATTCTTTTTTTTTATTTTATATAAAAAACATTGATAAATATGTTACTCGTATAACATTTCGCTCCGCAGTCATAATTACATCTCAGTACAATTGCAGATAGTAAAAATAAATCAGTAACAAAATTAAAGTACGAAAATTTGAGAGAAGCTTTGGTAAAATCAGCACAGAAGTGTGTAATAACATTTATTGATTTCACGGTTCGTCTCTTTAGAAGCGTTCAATTTAGTCTCGCTCGCTAGAATGTCTTTCATATAATGGAAAAGGGTATAAAGGGTTAAACAAATTAAGATTTCTGTCTGTCTGTATACGGAAAGTGCTACAGTACCACTGTTCATGTCGTCACTACATACATATTCCTAATTTCTTTATTTTTTTAAGAAACGAAGTGTTTTCTTTGAAATTTACTGGTGAATCAATGTATATCTAGTAACTGTACATTTACTTGGAAATTTACATGTAACGAATAAGCAAACGACAATATTGTTTTGTTTTAGGAAACGACTTTAAAGAAAAAATCTCAATATATGTTCATTATAGCTTCACGCTGTAACCCGCACATGGCGGGATAGGCAGAGGGAATTTGGGAACCAAACTTGTGGATCGAACCCACAGCCTGCCGTTAACAGTCACACGCTAGTGCTGATGTGCCACGACAGGTCATAAATCTCAATATATGTATAATATATACAGAAAAGTCGTGTTGTGCTCGATGAAATTTGTTAAATTGGAAAACGCTTTGTTTCCTTAAGCAATGTATTGCAATGTATCAATACAATATGTGAAATTATAATCGATCAAAAGACCCAATACAAAAAGTTATATGTTTGAGTGAAATCGAGCTGTCGGTATGATGATACATTATCTATATATTAGATATAATCACGCCATGAATAATAAAATATATTTTATAATATTATTACTTTTAAGACTTTTTAGGAATTGGCTATTGCGAGAGACCAGAGTTATGTTCTATTTTAAATTAATCAAACGTAAAGGAATACATCGCCATAAATCATTTCACACAAAACATTAATTAAAACATTTGAAATACGAATAACTTTTCCCTCGAGTGAAATCTTTGCGTGCGTTGTTTTTATAAAATTATATCATGTTTAAAAAGATTTATAAAAAAAAAATGCAAACATACAGAAACGTTTCCCTCCACTAAACATCAGACTTCGCGACAATGCAACTCTTGAAGTCACTTACAGAGAAACTACAAAGGTGTCAGACGGAACAGCTTCCGTGAACTTAACTTTTAAGATGTACAAGTAAGAGCTATAATGCAGTGAACGCGCGTTTCACGGTGTGACTAACAGTACATGACTAAAGGCTTGTTTTTTGGAGTTGTTTCTCTGTTACCCATTGGGCTAAGAGGATAGTTTGCATAAGAGATAGTGGATATAAGAGAGTTCAACTAGGTATGTTCTCTGAACTGCTTAAGTCATTAACTTACTTTAGGTTTGCGTAAACGATCAGTAGTAGTAGATCAATTCTGCTTTTATTCTGTTTTCTCAATATTTAAATAAAAGTAACGAAATAAGTTCATATAGTAAAATACAAGGATATTAAGTATAATACTCGTTGCCTCAATAGAAATAAAAAATAGGTATATATTTCAAAGCCATAAATTCGATGAGTTTTTTGTAAGTTGACTATTTACGATACCACCCTCATAGTGATATGTTTATAAATAAATTTCTTTCTGAATTCAATATTTACATTTCTCTCAAGTAATGAAAATAAAAACTACTAACTACTTTATTAATTTCATTTCAACCATAATTATAAAGCTCCTCACCAATGCAACAAACAGAAGATTTAAAAAAGTATCATATGTACAGAAAAGACATTCCATAAAGTTTTATCGAGATGAGATTGCAGCAGTATACGCATATATTAATAAAATTGAAACTAAATCATGTTCAAGCTAAGCTACCACATTTTTTTAAATTATACCTCGAATCGTGTTCAAATTCGGCCCCCAAGAGCAAGCTTCCCTTCTTATAACGTATGGTTGTAGAAGTATTCTCAGTGCGTGAATTTTGTTAGGGAATGGAAGCCAAAATCCGTTAAAACTATAAGTCACTAAGTACTTTTAAGAAATTCATATATGACAAATAATTGAGTACGAGTCCGTCAAGATTTTCTTTTAATGTAAAATTACCAAACATATATTTACATACCGTAGTTGTTCTCATAAAACGCGGCCCAGAATTTTTATCCAACAGCACTACACAATTGTATTCCAACGTATATATCACACTAACTTTAGTACCGGCAAGACGCGTAATATCCATACATCCGAAGTGAATGACGCGAGGAAGGCGACTGCACTTAGATGACAATCGACGCCCTCCCCGCTCCTCGTACGCATTTCATTCCCCAGAGATCAGCTGGGTGTTAATTATTATATTGTTGTACTTAACAAATATATTAATTTATTTAGAAGTGTTAGTGAAAATTAGTCTTTTGGAACGTTTTGATTAGAATACTGTGTCAAGTACTTTATCGTCATTAACAATTTTGTGATGATTATTGAATATTTATAATACATTTTATGAACCATTATTTTACTCTAATACAATGAACAGTTAAATAGAGCTTACGTCGCTCTATAAGTCGCTTTGCTATCAATCACTGTCACGCAACAAAGACTAACTCGCTTCATATAATAAAAAATATTCCTGATTGCTATCATAGCTTTCGTTTATTTGTAACCCTTATATAATATTTTAAGGCCAGTCAAAAGACGAAAAAAGTATTATGCTCTTTGAACTTTATATTAATGTTAATTTTATCGTTACATAAATATTTAATCTTAACTTTTCTATGCCTATTGATTAAATTGTGACTAGAAAATAACTAAGCTAATTTTTAAAAATCGCTCACATTTTGTTTTCAGTCATACTTTTTCCAAGTGGGGCCATTTTAGAATGACTGGAAAAACAAAATTTTAATTTACAAACTATAATTGTAAATGTATTTGGATTTACAATGACTTCAGTCGATTCATAATTCGCCGGAATTGTCGAAGAAACCTTTTGAATAGGAAGTGCTGCGATGATGACAGAAAGGCACGCAATCCTGAGCGTTCAACCGATAAAGTTATTTTACATTGCAGAAAAAAGATTATGAAAATATTATGCAGTTAGTAACCAGTAACTTTAGTTCTGAATACTACTATTCAGAAGGTAATAACTAAACTAAAGTAAACTATTCGAAATATATTTGAGACCGGTTGTGGCGATGCGGCATAAGTGTGTCTCTTTAAACGATAGGTGGTGGGTTCATCCCCACTCAAGGAAATTAACTATTTCATATTTTCAAATTAAATATTTAATGTTTTCATTACTTCACTCTGGCAACAAGGCAAAGCGCGGTGTTGAGTTCCGCCACTCAACACGCAATGTCTCAATTTCGGCGGAAAGTGCCGAACAGAAGTGGAACGGAGTGCCTTAACACTAGGTTCCCAAGTTCCCCCTCTACCTACCCTGCCATGTGCGGGATACAAGGTGAAGCTGAGTGAGTGAGAGTGAAATATATTTTAATTTATTTATGATATACTAACAATAAGATTGTCTTTAAAATAAACAATAAGAATAACAGAAACGTAAAGGTTGATATTATTGTTGTAAGACCTTCGTGGCCTCTTTCCTTACAAGCGAAGGCGCTAGCATGTAAGTAATATATTCAGTGCACAGTGATTACAGAAAGTAACAAACGGTCCCCGACGACAGCCCGAGTGAAATTACGGAACGAGAGACGACGAAGCTTTTCATTATCAAGTTGGAAATTTAGGTCAGCCCAGCTAAAGCAAACAAGACGCGAGAGTGTTGCCTGACAAAATTTTTATGACGAGGAATTTATTACTGGCTCATAATAATCAAAAGGCAAAGCCAAAAAAACTGTCCATATCTTGAATGAGATATTTTTTTATCATACCAATAGCGTTTCCATGGCTAAACTGTAAAAATATTAACTAAATAAATAAGTTTTGTAATAACTCTTTAAATTCATACAATTGCGGAAGTAAAAAGTGCAGAGTGATCACAAAGGTAGAGAAATGCAAACTGGAATTGATGTTTAACAAAGGACTAAAACGTTGCAGCTTTAGGATGCAACAGGTCGTAAATGTTGTGGTCACAACTGAAATTACATAGCTTTGTTCTCTTAATGTGTAATCTAATAGTTTTTGGTTAGTGTTGGTGGTAGATTAGAACTTGAGAGAAACAACATACTTTGAGACCATTGTGGCGCAGTGACACTTCGGTTCATTACGGTTTTAAGGTCGATTCCTGCTCGGGAGGTGAATTATTTTATATTTTTATTTTTGTGTTCTGTGACAATAAAAAAAGCAGGGGCTCTATGTGGGTTATTATCATAAAGCATCAATGATTAAAAAAAGAAAATCATTATCAAGGTAAAATAATTTAACAGATCAAAACATAATATATAGAGGATGTTAGCATGAATCAATTGGTTCCATTTCTTTATTGCTGCACTGCATTTTAATCATGTCACAATAGATGTCTGTATGGCACGATCTTATTGAAATGAAACTATTAAAATGCACATTATATGCTACTTTAATATAAGTTATGAGATATGGTAACAATATCAAGCAAGTGTTACGCTTAAAATATATTTTAAGGAGAGAAAATATGCAAAAAACGAGTCTACTTATAAAACTACGTAAAATATAACAATTTCTAATTAAAAATTATATACAATTGTGCCAGGATCATAAAAAAAATAATATATTTTTGATGATACTTATTATATAAAACTAATTTGGGATATACATGACACAAAGGCACAAGCAAGCGTCTCAAAATTTTTATTTTAGTAAAATAAACAGCACATTTAAATAGATTTTCAAATTATAGTGAATGTTAGCACAAAAGTAACCATTCTCTTATTCATGTTTTAATATTCCGAGTTGAAACCTTATTATTACAGAAGAAACTTTTTCGCCGGGAGCCAAATCAATACTTGTGGGGAAAGGAAAAGCGGACGACCTCCACCTTCTAAAGTTAGAATAAGCCATCGCTTTTGGAAATATTTGTTAATTATAAAATAATAAGTTAGTGATAACTAACTCCAATTAAACAAGTTAAGAGGCTAATTTGGTTAAGAATAAAAAAAAGAAATGATTAAAACATAAAAAATATGTATTTAGAAGCAAATTAAATAATTTTAAATAGTAGTGACTTTATAACTTGTTTTTAACAAACATATTGCATGCTGGTAGTTCAATACTTGACCCTAAAGGACCTTCGGAATTGAAAAGATCTATTGTTTGAAAACACGCAAACATTTTATTATATTGAATACAACAAGTACGTATATTACAACTATGATTAAGGTATAATAATTTTTATATTACATAATTATTACATTGATTAGAGAACGAAGTAACTTGACACTATCTTCTATATAACCCACCTCGCTACAAGCTCTATAATATCTTTAAATATATGAATGTAAGTTACTATCAGGAAACGTGCACTAATACAATAAGAAATATTTGTTTCTTGAAAATCTGATTCATCCTGTGGTGCACGTAGAAACAGGTCAACGTCTTCTGTCAGAAATAGAACGCGTTGGTCGTGCTCCTGGCCCATGTCTGTTGTCGCTCACCCTAACAATTCGTTTCGACATGTCGTTAATGTGTCAACGGTTATTAATCTAAAGGAGACTTCTAGTAAAATTCAATATTTATTGAATCATTATGAAATTATTTAGATTACAAATCTTACCTAATTCAAGTATTACGCTAACAAGTTAACCTTTTTACTATTGAATTGCAGGGCGTCGACCGGCGACCCATTTTAACACAATAAATGATATGATAACCCTCAACTCGTCAGGCTTTTTTCTATAATAATATAACAGTGTTGCTTTCATTTTTACATCAACGTAAACACGTATTTTTTATTCAAATTTAAAACAAAAACTAAAAATAGTCAAAAGTTACTAAATCAAAACCAAAATCAAATTCTGTTAATATTATTTGTTCAATTAGGTCATTATAAATAAGCAAGCTTTTGAATCGTCATATTACATAGAAATGTCTGTAGTGTCAGTCCTAGAGGAAGCTGCCACCGGCTCGGAAAACGGGTCTGATGAGAAAAGCTGGCAAGAAACTTAACAGTTACTTTTTTATAATATAAGTTATATTAAAAGTTTAACTATAAATAATTAGGTAATAAAAAATCGAAGGACCACAAAAAGAAGAACAAATAAATCATCGTCAAGCCTTATCTACCATATAATAGCAGATTTACAAATGATGCTTATAATTAGTATATCATTTAATTTACTTAAATCGTGTTCACAACAAAAAACAATAAGAATCAATCAAATCAAATCAAATCAAATTATAAATAAGTTCTTGTTAAGACGTAGGTACTGTAGGACGTTAGGTACTTGAAGACCACAAATTTTATTAATGTGCGTTTCTATTAGTTTTATGTTTTAAGGATGTACAAGTGATTCATATGATGCATATGCATGCTCTGGATTATTACAAGCAGCTGAAATTTATAGAAGTCTGAAAGCAACCACCCATTAATTTATGATGTGATAAATTGACTATTATTTTTGCATTTAAAAACCGATTTCACTAAATATAGTTATGTTTCTAATTTATGAAAGAGTTTTTTTTAGAAAATATCATAATCATGGTCATCATAATCGCAATTTCAATCAATGGGGTTAACGCTTAAGGCTAGAGCCTTCAAGACATATTTTTTTCTTAGTGAATTTTCTATAATATATTATATATACTACTATATACACATATATTATGAGTACATGATGTATAGGAAATTAACTTGTTTGCTCTTAAGAGATAGAATGAGATTAATAAAACAGTGACACATTTGTAGTCTAAAAATTGAATGTGCAATATTTCAGGCTTAGGTTACTACCTAAGCGACCTACTGTTCGTCCTTCAAATGCGGTATTGGAGTGCGATCTCATTTATGGTGCAATGTACATAAGTTATAAATTAACCTTATCTTGACAGTTTGTCTATATAGCCTCAATTCATCACTGTCACCACGTGTGTCTTCTAATAGCGAAAGTGAATTCATTCAATATATTTTTTTGGCCAATAAATTATACGCGTATTTAAGACTTCGGTACAATGAATGTCATATGTGACCCATGTTAAGACTTCGGTACAATGAATGTCATATGTGACCCATGTTAAGCAAAAATTGTATAGTTTCTCATTTCGATTGTGTTGTATTAATATTTAATTGATTACATACAAAATGAATAACAGTACAACAAAATAAAAACTAATAATTGACTTACAGTTAAGCATTTTATTTGAAATATGTATAGTAAAATAACAAAACATGTTTAAAGCTATTTGAGCAAAACTCACTGCAGAGTGGCGTTCAGAAATTGTTTTATTGCTTTCCTGCGTGCCAGCTGGTTCCGAACGAAACACGAAACTTCCATATGCTGTTGGCCACAGAATAGCGGTATTGTCCGAGCCTGAATACTCTATTACTCTAGCATATGTATTTGGTTATTATAAGCGATTGACGCTTAAGAACAATTAACAACGTAACAATAAAACATGTGTTCACATTCAGAAAAGTTAACTAAAGATAGCGTAGATATATGTTAATTGAGAAAACTGTATAGATTTCAAATATTTAGATGGATATAAATAAAAAATTACAAACTTATTATTAAATTATGTGAGACTAATGTTATGTGAAGTAAATTAAATTTATAAGCAGTGTGAAAAACTTATTGTTGCCAATTTGTGAGAGCAATCGACTTGATGCTTTTACTAAAGTAAGTTAAAGGCAGCTACTACATAGAAAGTTTCTCCAGGGACTCATAAAGAGGTTCTTCAGTCAACGCTTTCATAAGGATAAAAAGCTGTTTTGTTCTACCTTCATATTCAGTATAGAAATTCAAAAGATGGCACGGTATTTTGTTTAAGTAACTAGAAAAATACATAATATTAAAAAAAACAATGTTGTTTTGATTTGTTCACAGCAAGTTTCACTTGAACTTTAAATTTTATGATACTTACTGTATCTTTTATGGATATACTGATGTACTAAAAGCCAAAGTATTAAACTTTTATAAAAAATATTGTCTGTGGCATTAACAAAAATATTTTGTTGATTCATTCAGTAAATAAAGTTTGATTTTATACATAATGTAAGGCTGAAACTAGGCACGTCCCACTCGTGCCATTCATAACCGGTTATTGTATGCAAACGACGTCAGGACATTTTTCAAGCCAACGAAGATTGCAGGATTATCGATATTATAATTTACCGTTTAATGTCGTGATTTAAAACGGGGCAATATATAGAACTACATATTATATGTTGTAAACCCTCTAATCTAATGCTCTAAATATGTTAGCTACAATTTGAAGCTCGAGCAAAATTTATTAAACGTTCTTTATTTCTTTTGATATAAACTTTATCTTATATAGAATTAAAAATATAAATCACAAAGTATATCTGAAAGTAATTAGTAGACTAATTACGCATAAGGATGTACTTTCGAGAGAACATTTCCATACATGTTTTATATGTAAAAACATATCCATATATGGCTACTCATGTAATTGGTAATTACATTTTAAAAATTACCGGCAATCTTTAAACACTGATGAGGCTTACGTTGACGGAATCTAGGCTTGAGTTTAATCATCGTGACATCATTTTGACTTCCGCTCCATTTAAATACGTTCCATGGGTGTAATATAGAGAAACTAAACGAGCTTTTTAGGTTTTTTAAAAGGACGATCCTTGAACGAAAAGCGATGGGACTTAAAATGTAGATAGAAACATATCAAAACGATGTCGAACTGCTAATAGGAATATAAAATAATCATACATAGAAAGTTAATTGTAAGAATTCATCATAATAATTAATATCTAAGCATATTCTTTCTTCCTATCTAGTACAACGTCAATGACCTTACTTAAATCGCTCGCGATCAAATTGATTAAACGTTAATATGATATGTACACAGCTCATAGTAGTAACTCCGCCAACGCTCTTTAATTGGCTAAACAACTAAGAGACTATAAAAATTTATTCTCAGTAGGGTTTTAGTACCAATAACAATATCTGTAAAATAAAAAATATATTTAGATATTCTTATGTTTTACAAAAACAATTTTATTTCAAATTAAAATTATTTATGTAGATTGGCGTTATATTTGCCAGCATTTAGTTCAGCGACACATTCAAGGGATATTGTAATTTGTAAATGACATATGGGCAAGAATGCCCAATATCGCCAAATTGTACTTTTTATAACGCTTTATTTAGAAAGTTATACATAAGAAATATTCATAGCGTTAAAATAATCAAATTAGTTTTTTTAGAATTCCATTTCAATTTTAAAAAGATCAGTTTATATCAAATACCTATCTATTATTTATTTATATAGGAATGTTTCTCAGTGATTTTAAAGTAATCGTTTTTTTTTTAAAGTGCATATTATTTGCACGATGCCAAATCAAACACAATTTTTTATCTGTCTGTCTTTCTGTTTGTTCTAGCTAATCTCTGAAGCACCTGAACATATTTTAATGGGGGCATTGAGATCCGTCGCTCACGCGTGATGCCTAAAATTCGGCGAAACTTTCCCAGATTCCTTTGCCTAGCTTGCCATTTGTGGGATACAATGCAAAGCTAAAAAAATCTTATCTCGTTTAATATATACATTTATTTCAAAAGCAGGAGATGAAAGTGCAGCTATAAATATCACAAAACAAAAATAATAGCAATTATTAATATCTTAGTATAATAATAAATGATATCTGGGATGTGACTAGTAAAAGTTCATTAATATTATATTTGTCAAACGAACTGATGCAAGTATTCAAAATGGTCATAAGTTATGAGCGTGATTGCGTTCGCGGCGCACGCGCATCAACGAACCTAAAATAGCTGCTGACTCAGAGCAGCAGAACCTCTGTGCGTTGGCGGTGAAAATAAATTTATTTTACTCTGTTTGTAAATCGGGACGCGCATTGTGATCTTTAAATAAGCGCCAAAACGATTGAGTAACAACTACTAAGCTATTCGGAGGACGATACTATAAAATATATTTTTATCCACCATGATAAAATTACTCGGCGTATTTATGTCTTCTATACGTTGTAGGTATTTTATTATAATCTCTATAGTTTGGAGAAGGTCATTTAGTGGAACAAGATTATATAAATCTACTTGATTCCCTATATGGCTCGTGGCAAGCCAGGATGCCAGCAACTGAAATGAAAGAAATGGTCCTTAACGAGTTGTTAGCCCCAAGGACTCCTAACTAACAAAAAAGAAAATATATTTAATCTGTAGCTATCTCACTCGCCTTACTAATATGGTACCATGGTGCATGTATAAGTGAAAAGGAAAGGTGAACAACTGGCACAAAATGTCTTTTTATAGATCTCAAAACCAGGAAAAATCTATTAATCATTTTAATTACCTAAGAAACGATCTAATACGGAGTAATCTACAGTCAATGTAAAGAAAAACTTGACAATGATAATGGCAGTACAATATTATGTCGTTAGCAACGTCCGCAATGTTTTATAAAAAATCTACGAACCGTCCGCCTTTGGAAAAATATGTTTATTTTATTATTCAACAAGTTGAAGAAATTTTTCTTTTAATAAGTTCCTCCCTTATATAGAACTTGATTAGAGAAATTTATCAACGCACCATGGCTACCATAGAAAATTTAGAATATAGACAAAAATATAGCGTTAAATAGGACTTGAAATCACTACTATCATGTTGGATGAGATACTTTTCTATAGCTAACTAACCTATCGTTACAGCAATATCCCGACAATATAACTTCAATGTATTCTGAGAACTGTTCAATTAAATTGGTACAAGGTCTTTGTAAGCCGATAATTAACTGCATAGGCATATCGTCGTGTTAATAACGTATTGGCATGCGCTATTTCCCTTATCTGGTAGGAGAGTCGCCAGACTTACGGTGACATTGATAACGTCATATAGACTGTTCCTGTTTTGTAATTAGAGTGGCGTCGGTTACGGCGCCAGGTTTATCTGGAAGACGTTATTATCCTTATTATAATAACTCTACACTAATGATAAAGTTAAACAAGTGTATGACATTTTATTTTATTAGTTAATATATGTTTAAAATAAAAATATTTCTTTTTAGCTTTAACACTAAGTTTTCCTTGTCTACCTCTAATAAAAAACAAAGGCAGATGTTGTGTTGATGAGGTCCTTTATCTCTGGAGCTTTTTGGCTATTTATTATTCGATGATGTCGGATTCTAGCCAAGAGAGAGACGGAAGACGTTTACATGACGAGATAGCTACACATATTACAATAAGCAATTACTTTAACGCTTATGAATGCATTACTTAAGCTATGATGTCATATTCTCCTATAACATACCGTCACAGGATGTTGATCGGCAGTTGTAGATTTCGATAATAGACGAATGATACGACGAGGCGCCAATGCATTCCAGTTTAGCCACGACCGGATACAGTGAAATAATGTACCGTACCTCAAGCGGATGTTAGATCATTGTCGATCTTAATATTGTTTAGGAACTTCTTTAATGAATGCAAGAAAATGAATATGTATTGTATTATTATAATGGATTGTATTGGTTTAAATAAAAACCACTAGTACTAATATTATTAATCCGTCTTAGTAAAATATGTAGGTTTTTCGATAACCTTTACATGATAAGACGACCAAATTAGTCTTACTTAAACAACAGTTATTACTAACAATGTAATAAATTAAGGATATAATTAATACATCAAAATATAATTAAGAGATGTAAATTCAAAATAGTGGAAACCCACTTAAGGAAATTAAATACATATTTTCATTTCTTTGATCAGCTCGTAACAAAAGTAAAACGCGGCGTTGAGTTCCGCCACTCAACAGACTGCCTCAAATTCGGCGAAATGTAGAGAAGGAAACGGAGTGTCTTAACAATAGTTTTCAAAGCTACCTTTGATTACTCTACCATTAATACTATAAAAATATATACATTTAAATAGGCATAATCGAGTCAAAGTAAATATTGAAAGCATATAAGAATTGAAATATAAAGATAGTAAAATACAATTGATCATTAATTTACTTTCAAAAGACAAATTTAAGTATAAATTTTTATTTTCAATACTCAACGACAGAACAAATTTATAACAAAGCAGAAAATTGCTCGAGTCCATTAAGCTACGATAAAAAATAAAAGGACACCGAGGAAATTCGTATTTCGCCGTTCATTAGACACGTAACTGTAATCTCTATCTTCAATGCTGATAACATCGGGAGAGACGCCCGGGGTTTATCAAGGCCTTTCTGCTCCAAACAAAAACTTGTTCGTCGCAGCGAAAATTAGTCTCGAATGAAGAGCCATTTAGCTCGGTCTGATTAATAACATAAGGACCGGAATCTACAACTTAAGACTTATAATTACCTGATTTTACGGATTTAATTTTTATATTAAGGCATGCTTCATATTGTTTTTAAAAACATTGGACAGGTTGACAATATTATAAATTTTAATTAATTAATAGTAGAAATGGTTCATAAAAAATATGTATATATATATGCATATATATATATATATATATATATATATATATATATATATATATATATATATATATATATATATTTATATATATAGAATAGAATATATAGAGAAACCGTAACGAAAGGGAGATAAATATTTAGTTGCAATGTTGCAAGTTATCAAAAATAACATTATATGTAGCAAAGTAAGCTGAATAAACATAAAAGAAGACATCATGAAATAATAAAACTATACTTTATTGCTCTAATCATAAAAAGTTGAAAGAACAGTACACTATGAAAAAACAGTAAAATTTAAAAGTTGAGAGAAAACGAACTGTTGTTTAAGGCACCTAAATACAATAAATTCAGGTACACGGAGAAATGTAGAACAGTTATAAATAAAATATAATTGTTAATTAAATTCAACTTCGCTCAAGATAAACTTATGTAGGTATAATAAAGCAGCAACGGGGTCAAGCTACTCTACAGTTTGTGTATTTCATAAATAAAATATCAGCCATAAGATAATATTCGGAGAAAATGTATATGTATAATGTGTATTTATTAATAAAAATAGGTAAACATATTTGTGTTTTTAATAATATTAAAAAATATTTTTTGTTCAATCGATGCTTTGATTTTATAACAAATACAGACATAACCATATTTTTCCATTAATAAATATATTAATGAAAAAATATTATATACAGTGTTATTAAATATTCTGTTACGGTTTATATTTTATTAGGTATTTATATCGTTATATTTATTTTTATCAACAAAGGTTACTCTAATATTCTTACCTTAAATATTAACACTAGTTGTTGGCGTATAATAATTGACCTGAAACCAAAAATAATAGTTATTATATTACAAATTATAAAAATAAATGTAATGCAGCGAGACATCTGACTCTAAGTGCCACAGTCGTGGATTCGATTACCGCTTAGGGATATGATTATATCACTGGGTTGTCTTTGGCTTCAGAATTGTTTTTATGTCTAGAAAAAAAAGTTCTGCACTCAGATTTTACTAGATGGAATATATATTTTTAAAATTACACGGAAATCCAGTAATATTATTAGTGTTCAACAAAAATTTGAATTCATTTATACTATTTCCAACAGTGTTGATCCAACACATCAGTCTTTGTAAGAAAGACAGCAGAGTGTCAGTTATGAATAATTTAAAGTTTGTTATAAATAAGCATAGTAACATTTAAGAGGGCATGAACTTTAGTGGTTTATAATGTATCCACTCGTATAGTGTTACCCGTACGTGGTCTAAAATATCAATGAACATAGAATTAAAATAAGGTAACTGCACTGTATAATATAAAGGTCAATTATAGGTCAGTAAATATTATAAATGAAAAATCGATGCAAAGTTCAATTCACTTACGAAACTTATTACATACGAATTTGTATAACAGGAAAGAAGAAGAAATGACACTCTGGTCCCCACTTTTCGGCAAATTTTCGAATCATTGCGTATTGAGTAACGAAGCTCAATACCATGCCTTGTATTATATAAAAAAACAGAGAAATGATAATATAAAAAATAATAGATAACGTGTTTGTATACAGCAGGGTAGGCAAAGCGTTGTGTTAAACATCCCATTCTCGTCTTTGCCCATTTTGCGCATCGTTCAGAACTCCTCGGACGATCAAATACCGCACTTGATTTTACCAGGAATGAGATTCTTTTTTTCTATCTCAACTTCACGCTGTATCCCGCACATGGCAGGGTAGTCAGGGGGAACTTGGGAACCCAGTGTTAAGACATTCCGTTTCACTTCCGTTCCACACTTTCCGCTCAATTTGAGGCATTGCGTGTTGAGTGGCGGAACTCCACGCCGCGTTTTGCCTTGTACCAGAGCGAAGAAATGAAAACATTAAATATTTTAAATTGAAAATATTAAATATTTCAAATTTTATTTCAACTTTTGTTAAATGAAAAATAAAATATTGTTCTTTTTCATTTGTAACAGCAAAAAAGTTTATACAAAAAAGTAATATACAGAAATAATACATGTTTAAATAAATTTTAACAATAGTCCATGTATGTGTAGGTAGTGGAGACGTCTAAACCTTTTGTCAAAAGGGCACATACAATACAAGTTAGTCTATACACACCTAAAGTCTAAATTCAAAAGGAACTACGCACGAGGGGCACTTGGGGAATTATTTACCTTCTTTTTGCATTAGCTTGAGTGCCCGTAGGTTCAAACTTAAAGCGTTCACTGAGAAGTTATAATTATATATTATGTAGAACAACGAGGCTTTATATCACTTGACTTCAATCAAAATAGCAAAGATTAATAAAGAATACAATAACTGTTTATACATACACTTTGTATGTACTTTGAAGAAGCTCTACTTTTGTATGGTTTTCCGTGCGGTTCGTATATCCATATACCTAAGGGATAACTAATAGTAACGCAAACAGTTATTACTTTTAGTATCTAATTTAATTTCAACATGAATGTTATTTATTTCAATAAATAAACATATGTAAACGTATATATTTATGTAGAGATAGTAAATGTTTTCTAAGTCATAGAAATAATATTTTTATGTATTTAATCACTGGTATAGTTCATCAATATAAACTTCGACACTTAGGTATAATATTAGAACGATAAGCATTCATTATCATTTCATAATTAAGATTACGAATATTTAATTGTACATTCATTTTAATTTATCTTAATGTTACTTCAACATCAATTTTAATTTAAGGGGAATAATTTATGGTCAATTGTTATGTTTTTTTGTTTGTAACAGGAAAATTGTTTTCTTGATTTAAAACGAATAATATTTAAACGCAATTGTCTGTTTTACCGTAAAAGGATTATTCAACTTAAGTAGTGCTCAGTAGGGTCATAGATAACATCACCTACGAAAAAAATAGATACATATTACTTTATTAAAGGCTATATAGGGCGGTTCAAATCGCGAAATTAATGAGTCACAGGTATGTTTGACAGCAATTTATAGCATGCGTGTAATTACAACTAGTGGATATAGATACCTGAACACGTAATGCCGGTTCTAATTACACACTAGCAGGGCTGTTTCGGAATTTGAGACGCCGCCGTTGCCAAGTTTATGCTAATGTAAACATGTGTACACGAATATTGCTCTGTTACATATTACTACAATGTACATATTTTTGAAAAGCACTTTTCTTACGCTACTAGCGGCGTAAGAGTAAAAACATTGCTCACTTCATCAAAGTCACAGGAACATTCTACAATTAAGTACAAAGCAAAAGGTCAGTATGATTTCAATTGTTACTATATCTTGTTTTATTGAAGTCATGTGTATCATTTTAATACGATATAAATTACGTACCTATAGTATTCGGAACATTTACATTTTTAAGGCGTGCCAGTTAAACACAAATTGCTTCTCCAATATCATGTAAAATAGAGAAGTCACGATGAAGATTGATTATTGAAATATACAGAAAATAACTTCTAAAACATTTTGTGGCCTACAGCCAGTATCACATTGATATTTTCACTTGTCAATTAGATTTACCTATTATGGTATTTAATATTTTAACTGTTTATCTCGGTCTGGTAAATATAAAGAGCAGCGTTCTAGTTATCGCCGTGTTGTATTCGTGAACAATCCGCAGTGAGATTTGTTAGTAATATTAAAAAAAAAAATATTTATATAAATATTTTATAATCATAAAAAACTAAATAAAAACAATAAATTAATTAAAATCATATTTCAATTACATCAATATATATTAAATAAAATTGTGATGGCTAAATGTATTACAGGAAATAGGGGAAGGTGGCTTCAGTCGTACTACAGCCTATGTCGTACACTACTAATCAAATGCGCAATCTAGTGGCGATGACCAAAGTTAATTAGTTGGGCAAATATACGCAAGCTGTGTGAAAGAATAATAATTAAAAAGTAAGTTATTGCAGTATTTTCAATAAAATTTATGTCACTTTAGTAAGCTTTATATAACAGGAATAAGGTTGTTATATATTTTTGTAATAATATGTATTTAAAATATTTTCTAGACAATCTTTCAGTTACATGCTGTATCCCGCACATAACATGGTACAGAGGGAACTTGGGAACCTAGTGTTAAGTTAAGTTACACTTCGTTCCCTACTTTCCGCCAAATTTGAGGTATTTCGTGTTGAGTGGCGGAATTCCACGCCGCGTTTTGCCTTGTTACCAAAGATGAAAAATAAATGTTTAATTTGAAAATAATAAACATTTCATTCCCTCGAGCTGAGATCAAACCCCCAACCTGTCTTGCTTTGCATTGCAGTCACACGTGTATGCCACGCCAGGTCTTTTCGACAATCGTTACAAAATATTCAAAGTTAGGTAAGGCTATGTATGTAACTTATTTTAATAAAAACTTAAATGACCCTACTAAACTTAAATTTAATAATTAAGTGTGGAATAACACTTTAAAACATAGTAAAAATATTAAATGACCCTGTTACTCAAGTAGTACTTTTGCAAATTAGCACCGGTACGATTCCTTTGAAGTATTAAAAAAATATTCAATATTTTTTTATAACTTTATCAAGAAGTAATAAGAAGAGTATTCATTCAAATGAAACATACAAGATGAAGAAAAGCAAAAAATGAAAGCTAAATGGTTTGAGGCCTGTCGTGGCGCAGCGGCACAAGCGTGTGACTGTAACCGACAGGTTCTGGGTTCGAATCCCAGTCGAGGAAATGAAATATTTCATATTTTCAATTTAAAATATTTAATGTTTCATTTCTTCGCTCTGGTAATAAGGCAAAGCGCGGCGTTGAGTTCTGCCACTCAACACGCAATGCCTCAAATTCGGCGGAAAGTGGGGACCGGAAGTGGAACGAAGTGTCTTAACACTTTCCATCTGCCTACCCTGCCTCGTGCGGGATACAGCGTGATGCTGAAAAAAATAATAATATGGTTATGGTGTGAAGAAGATTATCAAGAAAATGTAGTGTATGACTTTTGTGCTGATAACTCTCAAGAGTTACCTCCGACATACTTTTCACTAAGACATATTTTTTCGATATCTCTTATCGACAATTTTCTAATGAATAACTTAAGTGCTTGTAGAGGTTCAATTTTGCTACCGAAGTTTGAAGTATCTCAGAATTAATTATTTTAAGCTTATGAGTTGTTTATGTTCACTAATTGTAAAATCCTATTTTACATAGTTTGTTATTATGGCTTTACTAAACTATACTAGATAACTGTTAATTCAAATTCAATTAAATAAAAATATGCTAAATTTTAATTGTACTAAATATTAGAGGGTGTATATACTGTAGCGGACTTGAAAAACTTTACTATGAAAAGAAATGATATTGTGAGTATCAGTATATTAGAACCTAAAACAATATTTTTTTATTTTTTTATCTGTTTGTCCGACTTCAATAACGCGAGTATGAATATTGTCTTTAAAATGATATTATTAGTAGAACACGATAGCAACTCAGAATAGTAAATAAAAATTTGTGTAAGTACAAGCGAGGCCGCGAGCGAGTGGTAAATTTTTTTCAAAAAGCTTTTTGTAAACTACATACATATAATTACAAATCGGAAGTCGTGCTAAACAAACATAAGTGTAATAATTTCTAATTGCTTATGAATTTAAAATCACAAACTCTTGTGAATAAAGATTAAAGTAAATATATCGCCGCATGTTGGGTTGGCTGTTGTTTTATTCGCACGCAAAGTTTCAGTAACAACAGCAAGGCTTTTACTAAATTTCACCCGTTTTGTTGCGATTAGATCATTATCTTGCACGTAAGTAGGTCACTCACACAATGCTTACTGTTTGAAAACGCGATTGGGAACATCTTTAGGCAGTGAGCTATTCAGCTAAAGTGACTTATCTCATGATTCGACTTAAAAAGTTTCATCAAAGTACAGTTAAGTAAAATCGCTTCACACTGTATCACAATTGCGGGAATTGGCAGCGTAAGCGAAGGAAACCTACTTTCCGTCAACTGAAAATTATGAATATTCCTCGAGTGGGGATCGAACCCACAACCTGGGGATCGATTGTACCCCTGCGCCGTGCTACTAATCATCTTTGTATATTGTTTTAAACAAAGCTTAAACTGGTTTGGACCAATTTCTTAGCGTTCCATCAGTCTGGATATGTAATAGTTGTTATTAGGTATAAGTACAAACCTATTTTAATTCGAAAATGATCGAAGTATCATTAGGGGCAGGTACCTAATAGTGAGTTACATTAAAAGGCTTAATGTGATATTATATTGCCTACAATCTGTCTAATATATGTAATACAAAAAGATTTTATTCTACAAGAACCTGTAGTTATGATGTTACTGCAGTCAACTAAACAATATCAGCTTTATACATAATATTTTTATAAAAATAAAGAAACGGGATTTCTTTCTTTTCGTGATCTTGCCTTGAGTTTGTGTACATATATTTTAAAATTCCTATAAATTTTGTAAAAATATTAGTCATAGTTCTGACAATTATTTTGTATGACTTCATTTATACTAACAGGAAAATGTGAAGCAGTAAATATAAATAAATGTTATTTTATTTCACTTTGCTGATTTTCACTTCAATTCTTTATTATCTTACAGCTGGCACACATTGTCATTGTAAATATCCTAACCTCAACCTGTCCACATAATTATAGGAAGATACAATAAAACTTAAAATGTCATGTCTATATATATGTATAATTACACCAACGTTTATTTTAGATGTTTAGCTAAACTAAGTTTTATTTACACTAAACTAGTTTGTTATATAAAGTTTTTGACATATAAAAGTTCAAGTTCATAAACATCTAGCATCTACCCTTTTAACTTTTTATTTTTTTATGCGCTTCACGCTGTAACTCGCACATAGCAGGATTGGCCGAGGGAACTTGGGAATCTAGTGTTAAGACGTTCCGTTCCGTTTCGCACTTTTTGCCGTTTGTAAGTATTCCATTAAAAATATAAATGATCAAATATTTTACGTTTTTTTTAAATTTTTTGTTAAAGTATACACATGTAGTACTGTACTATAGATATAATAATAATATATATAATATAAAAAAATATATTATATGCTTTTTATTAAACAGTGATGATTAATTGACAAAACAAAAAAAGCAATCTTTAGTTGGTATCTATTTCGTTATCGGCAATTTTTTTATTACTGTGGACGCAGGCATCATCGCTGATTCATCGTTGCGTGTGGTCTGGCAAGGTTTGTTTACCTAAACTCATCTCACAAAAACCAAAGTATTTATTAGAAAACAAATGTTTGCTCAACGATACTTAGCTGATAACACCAAAAAGTTGAAAATGTAATTGAATTAAAAAATAATTAATAAAACCTTTTTATATAGTTTTAATAAAGTTATCATATACAATAATGAATACATAACATCATATTTATTTAATATTTCATTATTCAGAGTAATGTCATACATTGTATACCTAAATGTAGAGATGGCTAATTTATACGACAGCATAATTTTAAAAACAATTTATATTCAAGAACAATGGCTATTGGTAAATATAACCGCAAATATCGTCACCATGTCCCTCATATTAATAAAATCTTTTTTCATACCGTTACAAGCAGCTGCACTCCCAACAATCCCTTGCTACACAATTCAAATAAAACAAAACGATCACAGTCGAGTCAATGTCAAACACATGCCTACAAAGTTTATGGTGTAAAGAATAAGCGTGTTGTTTGTATCATATTATGATTTTGAACACGATGAGCGCTGAAGCCCGCATATGGCAGAGTAGGCAGAGGGAAATTGGGAACCTAGTGTAAAGATACTCCGGTTGTCGAATTTGAGGCATTGCGTGTTGAGTGGCGGAACTCAACGCCACGTTTTGCCTTATTACCAGAGCGAAACAGATTACATTTTCTCTTTTGGGGATAGAACCCACAACCTGTAGCGTTTACATTCGCACGCCTCTGCGTCACGACAAGCCAGATGATTTAGTACAATATTGCGTTATATAAACTCATTTATAAATTAAGTTGTTATTAATAAAATATTCATTAGCAATTTCAACCAAATCAATCAATCAAAGCTATGACATGTAATTTCTCAAATAATTAATTTTTGTGTCCAATCAACTCCTTTCGATCTCTGTTGCCGATGGCGGAATGTTTCAATGAACGTTTGTAAAGTAAGAATGTGTCTACAAAGACAAAAGTTGAAATATCATAAAGAAATGCCATAGTGGCACAATTTAATTTGTATCTTTCCAATTCATCCATACACACCAGGGTTATGGTATAAAATTACAAAATTCCAAAGCTTACGACTAAAATCTACTTCTCTTTGATATTTGAATAACTGACACATCAAACCACAATTCGTCACAAAATTGTTTGAAGTCTTTACGTTATAAAGTAAATAACGTCTACGCTTAGCGTGAATCGAGGCCACGGCGTAATCTTTGAGAAGTACTAAAGTTATATTGATAGAAGAAATGTCTTTATTAAGTACATAGGTTTGTATATCTAGATTAAAAGACGTAAGTAAACTCCCACTAAGAAGGGATTTTTCGTAATATGATCCCTAATCCGATGCAAAGGGTTAAAGAGTGATAAGCAGGCTAAGCAAGGCTTCGTGCATACAGACGATAAATAGTCGGCGGAACGGATTAAGCTATATAGTATGTCATTAACAGGTCTCATTATGTACTATGAATTACAGCGTCGAGGATGTGAGTGTTTTAGGCATTTCAATTAAACGTCCTGGTAAATAGTTAAGGATATTTAAATAAGTGCATATGGTTTCGTATTTCATGTATATTATGTACTATTTAGTCATGTAACACTGTGTTTTAATAAATTTTTCATTATTGTATTTTAAATTATTTGTAAATTAAACAATTTATAATCTCAAAGAATTTCTTACACTTATTTCTTACTTCTCAAAGAATTAATTACATAAAGTGCAGCTTCTGAATTTTAACTTTAGTATACCAAGGAAAAAGTAGTAATATCATTGGTCTTTTGTCTGATTGAATTACAACATTTTTATACTAAAATCTTCATGCCAGTATTTAAAAAAAATAGTATTTTTTTAGAACTCATCAATAAATATTTACTATAAAAATAATTCAAGTCTAAGTATTATGGTATAAGTTGCCTATTATTCTTTTTTTTCTTTGTTCTGGTGATAAGGCAAACCGCGGCGTTGAATTCCGCTACTTAACATGCAATATTTCAATTCGGCGGAAAGTGGTGTACAGAACGAAGTGTCCTAACATTTTACTTCACTAATAGATTATACAAAAAAGATATCGTTTACCTACTGTACTGTAGGTGGAGTTGAAGACCTTTCATAAAATTTTATCAAAAAGCCACAGCTGAAATAAAATGTACAATTAGATAAAAGAAAACTCAGGAAAGTCAGTTCCAAGACATAGGAATTAAATGAAACAAAGTAATCAAGAAGACTCGCTTTAGATGATTAAATTTCAAAGCTCAAGACCATAATTATTTTAACGAAAGCGTTAATTGTAAAATGTTGATAACAGATGTAGTTATAGGGTGATAAATTGTTTTCATCTTGAAATATAGCATTACAGTCAGAGAGTGACATTTTTAGTATCTTGTGAGTAAAATCTGATTTTAGATGGCAAAGCAAATGTAATTATTTTACCAGTTAATAATAAACATGTAGGGGGAAAAGTAACATTTCAATTAATTATTATTCTAGCTAACAAACTCATCACTGCCACGTTTAGTCAACTAGCGTTGTCACGTAACGACCGTTGAATCCCATTTGGGAAAAGAGTTACTTATTATATAATCGCTCTGATAACAAAACGGCGGCGTTATGTTACGCTATTCGTTAATTAATTGAGATTAATTTAAATTATATGTCTTCATTATACACGAAAAAAGATCGTAGGATTATGTTAACAGAATCTGAGAGTAGTAAACACAATTTATAGATTGTTACAATGGGGATTTTTTGGACAACATCAATTAAACGGATATTGACGTTATAAGCATCTAATAGTAAATATAGAAACTAGAAAGTTTTATCACAATATTAACACTGTATTTGTCAGAAATAACATGTTTCACTGGAAGAAATCTGGTCCACGTAGGCGGTGTATGTGGGCTAACTTGAAGTTAGAAAGGTTTAGAATTACAAATTTACTTACTTACATTATTAATAGTACGTTATATACTTAATAAAACTTTAAATATATATTTATTTTAGTTTAACGTTGTACCCGGTACATGGCAGGGTAAGCAGATGAAACTTGATTATACCTAGTGTTAAGAGACTTCGCATTGCGTGTTGAGTAACAGAACTCAACACAGTCTGTGTCACGGCAGACCTAATATCTAATCAAATCATTTAATAAAAACAAATTTAAAATGCATCATATATTACGTAAAAAATTGTAAATCATCATACCATACTTTTATTCAAATTTATTCCATACTTTATAGAAGATCCTAACTAACCAAACTGTATGAATTATATTTCATAATAAATGAAGGTGAATCTTTTATATCTGGCACAATGACAACTTTTCTACTATGATAAACGTTACTATTTATTACAATGCATGCACGTAATCTTAAGAGTTTATTGAACTGTGGCTCCGAGATATTATTCGACGTGTTATACTTATATTATGTGTGGGGTATTAAAAAACTAAATTGTATAATTTATATTTTTATGTAAGTAAACATGTAAGGTATGATATAAATATTTATTTGAGACTGAGACGATGAGATTTCTTAAGATGTATTTTCTGCTTGTTTTTTTTTTTCTCTTTATTATTCTAAGGAAAATATTTTAGTATAAATTGCGCTTGCTGCGTAGAAGATTAGAGTAGAAATAAGTAAAACAAACTTAAATTATAATTCATAATAATTAAATTTGTCAGCACTAATAAAACGTTTCCATAATAGACGAGGTTATTTGGAAATAACAAAAAGTTTTATGATTGAACAATCCACATTGTACTACTCTAGTTTATTAATGGGTGTGGATTGTAACCACTGACGTGTTCATAGTTTATATTGGCCTTAATTTCAAATGGATCGCTGGACCACATTGTCCTGAATTAATCACTTTATTACCCGAACTGATCAAGCAGATATTTGACTGCGAGCGATACAATAGAATAAAACTAAAAAAGGCAACGCATAGTTAAACACATAGTACTCGTCATATTATTAAATTAAATGAACAAGATCATTTTATATAAATAATACTTTTATTTTATAACACTTCTACTTTTTTTACAGGGGGAACTTGGGACTTCCGTTCTCCACGTTTCGCCGAATTTGAGGCATTGGGTGTTGAATTGCGGAACTTAATATCGCGCTTTGCCTTGTAACTAGAGCGGATAAATTAAATTATATATTTCATTTTCTCCAGTACCTTGGGGCACACTTACCCCAAGCCTCATTCAATCTTTTTTATAACAAAACACTTCTAGTTCAATTTCCTCTCTGCCTAAATAACTATAATTTTTATCTAAGCAGTAAGCAATTAAGATAAAATTAAGGTACCATAGTATGTGTTTTTCTTTTTTTAATCATTCTAGTGGTACTGAAATTTATATTTTGCTTCAACTCAGAAAATTTATATCTATTGACATAGCTTAAAATATCTTCGTAGTGAACAGTTTGCTTTAAGTTTGGAGGTGGTAATGGCCAAGAATCTATTGTGGTAAGTGGAGCGAGTGTTGGCCCATAATTGCTCAGAGTAAACAGGATTGTAAAAATAAATAATGAATTACTTGATCTATTCAACTTTACGACGAATGTACAATTTATTTTGTAAGTATACCATACAAGACTTAATTCATTTTTTTTATTTCCATTTCTTTATCATTTCATTATTTAGAAAAGAAAAGGAGCTATGTTGAATAATATTAATGTAGACTACATATAAATAGGCTTATGAATCATAAAGTTAACGGATTGCAAAATACAAAACTTAACTTGGACGTTATTAAGCCTTATAAAATTATATATTACTGTAACCTTATAAAGTTACATATATTTTTGTACTCAGGTTTTGACAGGAAGTGACAAATATAACTGTTTATTTCCCCCGATCAGTGACGTCATATCGGATGGGCTCGAACGTGTTTAGTAGATATAATTTTCATTTAAATATAATTTCTATGCCATGGATGCAACCATAGTGCAATACTTATCAAGTTAAGGTATTTTTTGGGTATTCGCAAGGTTTAAAAATAGACTAAGAATAGGGCTTTGTAGCAAAGCGTCAACTTCTAATGTGGTAGTTCTGGATTCAATCTCATGGAGTGGTACGATTTTTTTCAACTACCCGTTAAAATTTACATTTTGGTTCGGTTGGGGTCAGTACAACCATTACCAGCGTAGTATCACCACGCAATGTTTTGCTCTAATTAGGTGAAAAACTGGCATATTTAAAACCATGTTGTGTTGTTTGACACCATGTACCTGCCTTATGGGATAAAGAGAAAAACCAACAAGAAAACTATTATTGTTGTTACATTTTATACGTCCAGTGACCTCTTTATGTAAGGTTGGTAAAAAGAATAGCATTCAAACAGAAAGTCAATACAAATGCAATTGAATTATGGATTCGCACAATCATTGGTAGTGCCCCCGGCAAACATAATAGTTTTTTTTGTACAGTACAACGACTTAGCATATATAAATAGTAATTTTAACATTACAAAGAAACACATCGTCTTCATAATTTTATATTAGATAATTATGCTGTATTTTTCTTTTCTGTCTAGTCTATCCATACAAAAAACTATATAAATTTACAGAGAGATACCTCTTTATGGTTTAATATAAATTTAAAATATCTGTTTTTCTTCAGTTTCACGCTCTCGCCCATGACAGGGTAGGCAGAGAGAACTTGGGAAACCTAGTGTTTAGACACTCCGCCACGTTCCCCGCTTTCCACCGAACTGAAGACTTTGTGAGTTGGGTGGCGGGACTCAACTTTTTAACAGAGCAAAGAAATGAAAATATTTAACTTTCACGAGAGGATCGAACCCACAACCTGTCGAGTTTACAGTCAGACGCTTGTACCCCTGCGCCACGACAGATCTCGACTACTAAAATTAATTCATATTAATTATACATTTACAATAACATGAGGAAATATTACAATAAATAAAAATCTAGACACAGGATAATTATATAAATATTTTCAGAAATGCTAATTAATAATCATTATTACGAACATAAAATTATATTTTATAATACGATAATAATTGAGGAAATAATTATACAAATTAAATACGTATACTTAATTTAATGCAGCAATGTCTATTGGCGCCAAAAGGCCTTATCAAAGGATATAAAAAATTATTAGAAATAAAATTATTGAATTATGAATTAGCATTGAACACGCTTACAGCCATGCATGACTTGAATAAGTTGACAAGTAAAGAGATACTTAGACAGTCTGATTACTGTTTTTATTAAATATTTATTAGTTTATATATAAAAAAAAATATGTATCGGAATAAGTGCAGTGAAACGGCAACATGGTTAATATTTAATATATTCTCATTTATAGACATTGTGGCATTTTTTTTTAATTTTAGTTAGATTTTTTTTTAGTTAGAATACATTTATTGGACCATTTTAAAAAATATGTTAAAAGTGTGGTCAAAAATATTCATTATTAATGAGGTTCTGTCAATAAACATTGAATTAATATATATAAGCTGTTCTCTAGTCTCTACCAATTATTATGAAACGTTTGTTTACACTTTTTTTTAAATATATAAAAATTAAACGCAGCGGGATTAGAACTTGCGGTCCTTATCAAACTACGTCGAATTTTTTTTTGCAGTTATTACTATTATATTGTTAACATTTTTCTTACCTAAGAAATACAGGCAAATATGTTAAAATTTATTTAAATATAATGCAACAAATATATGAATATACAACAGTGCACAATAATAGATTAAATAACAATTACCTATTCGACAAAAAACAGATATGTCGATTGCATTATTCAGATTTCGTAAATAGACGATGAAACGTGCAAATCATTATTATCCTACTCTATCGTACGTTGATATTGTAATATATATAAAAGAATTTTCAATATTAAAAATAGGTTGAGCAATCTAGGGCTATATACAGAACGGAAAAGTAGTAAATTACTCGATGGTACTTACTACTAATATATAGTTATTTCTTGAAAAACGAGTGTCAACAGTAACTGTAAACTGTAAAATCACATATTGGAACCGAACCGACAAGAATAACTAGGTACTATTGTATCGTGGGTGAATAAATGATTTTACAATAGACCAGTATGGTGAGTACCATCAGATGTTACAAAAATTGTACATACTGTTTCTTATTAAGCATTTTGGTTTTTTTTTTATTTATTTTATATTTCATAATTATGTAACATGCATTGAGGTCTGTCGTGGCACAGCGGCACAAGCGTGAGATTGTCAACATGTAGTGGGTTCGATCCCCACTTGAAAAATTAAATATGAAATATTTTCTATTTAAATATTTAATGTTTTCATTTCCTTCGATCTGGTAATAAGACAAAGGCGGCGTTGAGTTCCGCTACTGAACACTCAGTGTCTCAAATTCGGCCGATAAATTGGGGAATGGAACGGAGTGTCTTAATACTTGGTTCCGTAGTTAATTTTGGAAATGAGACAACAGGTTCGAATAAAACAACCTTCTGGCATATTTTCGTAAAAGTATTAAATGTATAAAAAATTTAACAAAGCAGGACTTGAACTAATGCCTTAGTTGGCCAGAGCGCTTGGACGGTGTCCAAGAGCCGCGGGTTCAAATTCTGCTTCGTTCAAATTTTTATACGTTTATAAATTTAGTATTTTTCATTCCTAAGTGTGGAATAACACTTTAAATATAGTAAAAATAATTTCTGTTGATTATGATATTTAGCTCAAATATTGTAGGATTTGCATACATTGCACATTAATAATAACATTTGTCACGTATCGACCTCGTATTCTTATGCAGTATAGCAACAGACCGATCTCTGAATCACCAAGTAAAGATATGCAAACGTACTTTAGTTAACGGAACATGACTTACGCTCAGCGCGCTGGTAGTTTTTACTTACTTATAATAAAACAATAATATTTAGGGGCTACAGCGTACTTATTGAATAATACGATTTTTAATTTTAACTTATATATTTTGGTACAATATTATTTAACATTTTTGTAATTACTACTTTGGCACTATAGAAACTTCAAATATTATGTACGACTACGGTAGAAATTATTCATTTAGTAATGCTTCTGTATTGAAATGTATATAAAGTAACAACCTATTCATATAGTAACAACCTTTAGATATCAAATTTATAATATAATTATAAATAATTTTGAAACACGCATTAATTGTGGCAGATTAGTGTAAGTAAAAAAGTTGTCATTAAACACTAACCATAACTTACCTAAACTTTTCAACGAAATATAAAATTTTATATAGCTAAATATATTCAATGAAAATCACTATAATAAGTTTCAGAATGTTAACTAGTGATGTAAATATTCCGGTTGTAAATTTCTTAAATAATTTAAAAGGCATAAGGCTATATTTTGTATTTAACGAAAAATATAAGTATGTAGTATGAAAATCGCTGTTCAATCACTAACACTACATGCAGCAACGACTTATTGACGTGGCGTTAAATCTTTTAGACACTGAACTCTTAACGCTTACCTCATACTGTAAACAGATTTAGCAAAAATAGAATTACAATCTACCATTATTCATTTTAACAAGGTTGTTAACTTTTTCAAGGTAAGAACTTTGCACAACTCTACTCAATTAGATGCGACAAATTTAATTACTATAATAATAAACGAAAGAAAAAATGTGTTTTAATATTTTCAAACTTTAGATGCCTATATGCATCTCATAATCAATAACTATGTCAGTGTTCGCGTACCAGTTGTTTGAGACACGTTTAAAATGGCAAGTGTCCGTAAAAAACTTAGTAGTTGCGTTTCTGGCGCCCTTTTCACCATAGTTATTTTTTGCTTATAAAAAAACAATTATTACAAATAAAAAAATGTTTTGTTACAGATATTTTATGTTAGTGTTTATTTAGGATTTTAAAACTTGTAAAAGGGTATATTTAATGGAACAGTGTGAGAAAGATCGTTTTAAAAATCTCTACGATATACAGTATGTGTCCTTAGCCTAAGCGCTCGAGGGATAGAGAAAAACGAGAATACTATGCGTTACGATCTCGACATAACTCTTTCGCTCCTTACCAAGCCATCATTATTTTGAAGCACGCACATTGGAGACCTTTCAGACGTGTTTCCGTTTTTCACCCTTTGCCGGTTTTCACTTTTAATATAATTTAAGGGAGTTAATATTTGTATAAATACTATACATTAATATTTGCATCGAATACAAAGCAGATAGTTATATCGAAAAGAAGTCAAGAGATAATTCTATGTCTATTAACTTCAGTAGTAATTTGTATTTGGACAATTAATATGATAAGCAGAGAAAACTTGAAAACCCTCCTTTTCGTGCCTCACTTTCCGTTGGACTTGAGCCACTATGTGTTAATGGCTAGATTCAATACCACTCATGCATTGTTAACAGATCAAAAAAGAGAAATGGAAATATTAAATATTTCATTTCCTCGAATGAGGATTGAAACCGTCAACAAGCCTAAATTATATTACTCAGTGTAATTAAGCATAAAATAATTACTTCAACACAAACTGTTAACTAGAACTTTAATTTTACATAGGTCCTTAATGCAGAAGAAAGTAAGTAGGTTAATAATTTAGCTAATTCAATCTCAAGTGCGACAAGATGCAGATGAATGGGATCAGTTATAAAAGCTTAAATTAAAATGCGGCTGTAATTGAAACCATTTTTGTCTAACGGTCCCACAGTTCTTATGTGGCCTAGTTATTTCATGATAGTAGCGAGACTTAAATTTATCTTTAATTTTAAACATCTAAAGTGATACTTGGTTGCTTTTTATTTGGTCATAAAATAAGTTTAAAAGGTTTAAATTGAATTTAAGGTTACTTTGTTTTCACCAGGGGTAAAGACCCCAATGCCTTTCATTGACCTTTCTTCAGCATCATAAACACTAAGTTAAACTGAGTCTTCACCATTTACTCTGAATTTTCTTTTTCCAAGTGAATATTGCATTTCTGTTGCAAGCCTAGTTTTTTTAGTTGTGTAAAGAGTGTGATATCTTAGTCAGAACAGATTTATCTGAGATTTATGAACACTTAAGTATATACTCAACACACTCAGGTATATGACATGATCTTCATATTAAATTATTGAATTAAACTACCATACAGCCATACCATATTATTGAATATTCACTTTAAAATTCAATAATAATTTGTTATTTTTGCTCAATGTTAATTTATTTAGTTTTTAGTTTTGAGATACTTATCTCAAAACTGTTTGTTGTTAAATGTTAAAATAAATTTTGTGTTATAAAAATATTTTTTTTTTAATATTTTTATAATATTAAGTCATATTTATAGTTTTGAATTGTTTTGTCACCCATAATTATAATTTCAATATTAATTAGTATGACATAATGAACATAATTCAGTGGTACAAATTATTTAATTTATATTAAAATATTCAAAGACATGAATAAAAATATTATATTTCATAAATTGCAATAAAAACAAAGTAATACAGTATAATTTTAATATGTTTTTTTTACATTATATACAATTTGTTTATAGTAATCACGTGATAAGTAATAAAAGTAGTAAATAAACTTAGCTAAAAAGTAATTGTGTTATTACAAAATATATCCAAGAAGTTAACTCTTTCATATATTGTAAGGTAATATTAGAACGTTCAACTCCTGGCAATTGGGGCATAGTATTCCATTCATGTTTTACGTTTAACTTAATTCTATTTTAAGCATATAGTAAAACAAACTTTACATACCTCTTCGTTTGTTTTCTATACGAACTAAATGTAAAATAAAGTAAATTGACTTAGTTTAAACAAAACACAACACAAAAAGTATCGCACAGACAGACACACACCACATTAGACACTATTGCCCGGCCGATTTACAAGTTTAGTTCCCGGAACGCGTACACCCAGCCAATAGGCATTGACAATCCGGGCATTGGGTTGTATTCATTCAGGTCATTCGCTCATCAACACAGATTATCAAATATACATGGGAGACGCCCATATTGCATATTTTATCTACATTGGCAACACTGATAAAAATATAATGTGGCAGTGACATCTACCGAATAATTAAATAAAAAATGTTTTGTCTAATATGTCAATAGACAGCGTGGTTGTAGCTGTTGATAGTAATATCTAGCGTTGAAAAGCTTTAAAGAATATTTTGATACTGCAATAGGAGATGGCGCTAGATATCAGTAGATATTATGAAAATGCTATTCCCTAACAGATGTCACTAGATGTTTTTGAAAATTGTATTACCCGTGAAATTGTAACAACGCAATTATAGCAGAAACTAATGTAGTTACGTATCAAATTATTAATGATGTCTGATAAAGACAGAAATATATTAATTAAATGAGGCAATTCATTTACCATTATTTACAATTTTATATTTTTATGGTTTTACGTTGTATCCTGCATATAGTATACAAATGAATAGGTAGTAGTGTTAAGACACTCTGTTCTCATTAAGAATTTTTTTTTCCTCGCTTTCAGGCGTCGCCACGCTCTACTTATCTACCACAACGAGAAATAGAAAAATATTGAATATTACATTTTCCCGAGTGATAATTGAACTTACATATAACCTATAGTGTTTGCAGTCACATGCATCTGCTCCTGTGCACTACAGGAGTCAAGTATAAGTTCTATATCAATACGCTCTCTCAAAAATATTACAATGGTATCGTGCTAATAACAAAAAAATAAATGTGTTATATTCAGGACGCACAAAAGGAAATTTGTGAAAACCGATGTACTCTTGAATGGCGAAGCTGTGAATTCTGTTAATTCTAAAGTATTTATCGGTATCACCATTGACTCTAAATTACAGTGGGGATATCATATTGATGAATTGGCGAATAGACTTAGCTCAACAGCTTTCGCGGTTAAAAATCAGAATATTAACAGACCGGGACACGGCTCGCCTCTACTATATACTTTAGCTACATTCATAGTATTTTGTCCTACGGCATTTTACTTTGGTGCAGCCGGTATTAAGTCAATTTTTGTCTAGCAGAGGCGACCTATTCGCGCAATTTATAAATTAGGCCCTAAAGAGTTTTTAACGGACAAATTTAAAGAAATTAATTTAAAGAAATTAATATATTGAATTATACATTTTTAAAAATGTTATCATATTTTGTACATATATTATTATTTTATGTATGCTAAGAAAAATATTAATGAATAGGAATGGATAAATATGAAATGGATCTGTATTAAAATCGGTGATACATAATATTAATACTGAAAGTAAGTTAGTGTACATATAACTCAATTGTATCAAGTCTGTATGATGTCCGATGGCATTGGGAATGAAATGCTCGCTCCAGGCTGTTTCAAATGTATCATTATCATTTAAAATAATATGATGTAAACTTTTGATAAAAAAAGAGATGTCTCGCTAAGTTTCTTGAGCTGGTCTTCTCAGGTCCGAGGCAGTATCTTTAGTAAACCGGTGGTAAATTGTTTGACGTTCATAAAAGGAATCTTGTAACTTCTTACTTTAAATAAAAATATTTGACTTTGAATTTGAAGTTAAATAGTTTAACATATATAAGTTATTCCTGAATGATCTGCGACGGTATTGAAATTCAAAAACATTTCAATTTAAATAGTGTAAGAACATTGCTACCACTTACTTTCAAAAACTTTGAAGTCGAAACTCACCATGCCAGAAGGAAAGGTCAGCTCATCTAAAAGAATCAAGGGCACTACCCGAAGCAATTAAAATATATTGGCGGTATTTCGATATAATAATTTTGTCAATTGGCACACAAATGTCATCTCTCTCTGCCCCTGGATCGTGACTATTGAGTATTTTAGGTAAAAATAAAGCAAAGTTTTTTGAAATATGTTCGGTTTTTCAAATATGTATAAAATTATACGCGATTAATCCAGTATAAAAGTTAATACAATAAAACACATATATTTATAACAAAATAAAAATTGCTAAATCTTGATAAACATATACACAATTTATATGTAGCGGTCACTAAATAGATTTTTCAAGGCACATGTTACTATTCCCACTGGCTTAACGAGTTGTCACATAGTTGACAGAAGACGAGGATATCTATCTGCAGCTTTCATCAGTAACGGGGACTCATTATTTTTACTATCTCATATTAGATTTACATCTCGACAGTCCCCTGTGCATGTCAAATGCTGGTTAAAAATATTGTGTAAAAAAGAATGAAATAAATTTCTTTATTTCAACCATTACAATATAGAGTTACTTATAAATAAATTATATTTTTATAAGATTTTAATTATAATTACGGTATGGTTCTTTAATTATGGCGTTCCGAGCGTGCCAGTTGAGCACATATCAGTATCACTTCGCCAGTGTCACGTTGAATGGAGAAGACACGAAATTATAATTAAAATATTTTCTTAAATTATTATCGCAGAAAAAATTTAACAGTGTTTTATAAAAATTAAGTAATTATTTGTGTTAATTTGTATCGATTTATGCTATATTGTAATAGCTATTATACAAAAGAGAAAGGCTCTTTTACTCAGATCTCAGAATCTGCAAGTACTAGGAGAATTAAATTTAGTATGGGGGTGTTTTTTAGCTGTTCTAAAAATTATTTACGTGCTTATTAATATTTTGTGAAATTGAAACCCTAAAGATATGTTGGTGTTAACAAGCGCTAAGAGACTCAAATTTTGCATGGAGTTTTTTTGTCTTTCATATGATTAAGTTATTATAATATACACGGAATTCATCCACAATAATAAATAAATAATTGTGAAGTTCAAGCAGGCAAAGTCGCGGCGGGTCGCTGCGTCAGTAAAAAGGTGAAATATGCTTAAAAAGATGAAATATGTTTAAAAAACATGCTGACATTGTAAATGGACATATGACTTTAGATATAATATTTTAATGAAAACAATTTGTTACTTTTCTATTCTAATTACTAAAATAATAGGGATATTTAATAGTTATATCCATATATGTTTAACCTCAGTTCTGATGAAGTGCTTCACCATATACTAAAAAGTAATGACATAAAGAAAAACAAACTTGTAAAATGTATACTTAAATATATTTAAAGAACAGACGATATTTATGGCCCAGCAAAGTTGGCTCTTGCGAATACCTTTTTACATTGACGTAATGGCATGGTGTCACGTGGCCGTTAGAGCTTCCCGTTAGCGAGAAAAGAATAATTCACGTTTCTCTTTGAGAAATTGTTGCACAAGTCACTACTTGCTTTATTGTTTGAAAATTCTTTGTAAATGACCAAATAAAAATAAAATATAATTGCAAAAGTTTATAAACTAAACAATAGCGTTTCAATGGATTCAGTGTTAGGGCGTAAATAAAATTAAATCGCGCGTGCGCTGCCATGAATTTAACTAAACGTTTTGACAGGCGTATTGGTACATTTGCATTATGTCGTCGCGAGCTCATCGGGGCAGAAAACTTACAATTAATATTAAAACATGCGCAATAAAATAAAGCCAAGCAGTCGGAAAGTATTCGCGTCACTCCGGCAGTGCTTTTGACATGGCTATTATATTACTACACGACGCAAATGGCGTAGATACAAGCGTATAAACTAACAATTATATACCTTATTCTGTTTGAGCTGCGGACGATTATAGTGCATCATATTTTGTGTAAGACGTTGGAAATATTCAAATATATCGCAGGCGATGAATACAGCGATGCAAATGATGAGAGTATTCGGTTTTGTTATACAAAATGTACTATGGGGTTGTGTATATAAATATACTTAGTGGCGTTAAATCGCCGACGTTAACGTTGTACAATAATGATATTTTAGAGGTTACAACATACATGTCATCACATTTTCCGTGTTTTGGGAAGTAGATAAGACTAACACACTATTTAATTTACTAGCTTAGGACAATTTTTCAATGGGTTTATTTTTATTATTTTGAAATGTTAATCCATTCTTAGAAAAAAAGTAAGTAAGTAAGTTAGAAACATATAAAAATTTGGACATATGGAGATTTCAACCCGCCTCTTGACATCCGTCCAAGCGCTCTGGCCACTAAGCCATTCTTTCTCACGTAGAAACGTTACATACGTGTGCTAAAACTTTAATACGTTTTCTAAGCAAGTAGAATAGAGTTTTACACGCAAGGACATGAATTAAAGCTATTAATAAATCGATTTAAAATTTCACAAGGACAAAATCCTTATATATTAAAGTATAGTGTTTTAATTTGTACATACTATGGTGAAACCTATTTACAAATGCGTTGGCATAAAAGTAATTCACTGTAATAGCCAAGTAAGTTGTGTCAGGTCACCTCCCATTTCATCTTCATCTCGTAAGCAATCAGGGCGAGTGCATACATCGGACCCGCACTGCTCGTACTCATATGTAAATGTACCGGGAGAATTCTAATGAAATTGACGGCCAAAACGAGATTGTTTCCACTCGCTTTCAACATATGGACCAAGAGGGGTTTGAACGATTTTGAAATGGGCACCCACATATAAACTAGTTTTGTGTGTAGCTCTCTTACTTACATTCATATACAGTATTCTTACAGTTGCATCACAGGACATATATAATAATAAATAACAACTCCGTAATTATAATTACAATTACTTAAGGAACAGCGATAGACATGATATAAATTAAGAAATAGAATCAAGCTAACTACTTCTAGTTCTCGACTTCAAAAAGTTAATATTTTTTTATGGGACATTGTACACGCATATATAAATAAAGTTAAAAATATACTATTAGGTAAAGTTTTTTATTTAATTCCAGACAAGTGTGTGTGTGGGATTAAACGCAGTAATGAATATCACTGACTACTCATTTTTTTATACGTAAGTTATGAGTTACATTTTGAAAAGAGCAACTGTTGAGTTTCTTGCCGGGTTTACTCAGCAGACCTGTCAACCGCGCGGGTGGTAGCATTCTGTAGGGCTGTTACTATAGATATTTCTATGTAACTTGGCAATTTAAAAGTTCTTGTAATAACTTAATTGAATATAGATTAATTGATTGATATAGTGTGCGAATCTATGATTGCATTAAATATAGCAATATTTAATATTTATACTCCAATTAATAAGTAAAAACTATAATAAAACTCTTTACTGAAAATCTATTTTATCTCTAATTACAGAGAAACTATGCACGAAAAAAGGACAAAATTAAAAAAAATGTAACAAGATAATCTATTTTCCCAGTGCAATATCTATTTAGCGCAAATTAGGTATAATTGGTCGGTTTCCGTATGGCCGTGCTACCGACGTTTCAGACAATCCGATTTGAGTGGATGCGTGATACACGTATTGATTTGCAAAGCTTTTAGTTATTATGCACTTGTTGTATTTATGTTATTTGGACTTTAGTTCTAAATGATTTTATATAATATAATGTATACAATATGTAATTTATCTGTTTAAAAAAAGATTGATCATTATTTTTTTTTCACTTATTCACGTATCCCATTGACAAAATCTGTCCTTGGGCCTCGACGACAGTCAGTCATTAAATCGTAAAACAAAATATATATGTTTTGTCGGTCTTGTTACTGATAGAACGGCTATATATATATATATATATATATATATATATATATATATATATATATATATATATATATATATATATATATATAGATATATATATATATATATATATATATATATATATATATATATATATATATATATATATATATATATATATATATATATATATATATATATATATATATTTGTTTTATATTATAAAACCTAAATAGTATTGCAAACTGTGAACTACTCGAACGATACTCGAACGATAATCTAGGGAGATATCCAAAATTATTATATCATAAAATTGCAATGAGCCGCTACACAAAACGTATTACGCAATTAGGCGTTAAACACGTTTCTTCCGTTTAATTTTTTCCCTTTTTTTCACGAGGAGAAATTTATTTTCATAACTGATAATAAATGTCAAGTCATTGTAGTAATAAAGTAAGTAGGGCTCGGAGTCGCTCACCCTTCTATGTCGCCTCGACGCTTTGCCGGCTTGAATTATTGCGAGAATGTATTAATAAACGCTAGCTTTTTATATTTAAATTCGCTAATATGCTTCGGATTGGATAGGAAACAAAAAAATAAATGGCAATAGACTATTTATTTTGCAAGGACTGAAAAAAAATATTTGAAAATATTTGCAATCACTTTATTACCTTAAAATACTTGCTTTAATGAAAAGACACTCGCAATGATCTATAACATATTTAAACGGAAACAATTCAGACACACATTACTCTACAGAATATTCAGTTTATTTTGTGATGTGATCTGCACTTAAATAATACTTCCAATTTAATTTAAATCATTTACCCAATTATTTTAAATCAAAACACATCTGTAGTTTCATTTTTATCCCTCATAGAAGGGTAGGCATAGAGAACTTTGTAACCTACTGTTAAGGCACTCCGAGCACATTAACTTTACGTTTGCCCACTTTGAGCCGAGTTCTGGAGGCATTGCCTGTTGTGTAGCGGAACTCAACGCCGCTTAACGTTGGTTATTTCATTGTATAGTTATATAAAAAATAAATTTAAAATCTTTTTGCTTTAAATTTTTACAGACGTCAGACACAAGGCGGCTATTAACTATAAAATTGTCAATCAAATAAGAAGGCGTTGTTTGTAGATTGAAAATTTACAAAATTATTTTTTATTTTATCATTATTTTTATAAAGCTTTTGAGCTTTGTACGAAAAGTTCAAAGTGTTTTAAATTCTATTAAATTAATAGTAATTTTATTTATTACTGTAACTTGAAAAATCACTCAGAATCGGAATCCATGTTTCAGATATTTGAAGATTGCAGGAATATGTAAATATTATATAGTCTTCTATAATATGGTTTTACAATTATTTCTCAATATATATTTTTTATTTCTACATCGTGGTCAATAACAGAGCTTTCGTGACCACTTCGTGTTTGTAAGGTTTAACGCCTTATAAATCAGATCGTAAAATATACAGTGTTGCTTCCAGTGTTTCGGCTCTGTATTACATTCTTGCTTTTGGTTTTAAATTAATAAGAGCACCAAAGTAAGCAACAATAAAATTGTAGTATTGTATTTTATATACTTCGCGCTTTTATATTATATTTGTACTTTGTTCTTCAGATTTAACAAGTAGGTACTTGATTTTTTAAAGGCCGAACCTACGAGTAACAAATACTACTTAATATAAACTTTTTATTAGTTTCACGCTTCATCTTTTTTCTGCTTTCTGCCCAATTCCGTTTTAAACACATGAAAATATAAATTCGTTCCCCTAGTGGATACTGATACAACTATAGCCTTTTTTAACACTATTAATAGGGTTTATGTGGGTATTTTCATATTTCAATAACTTCAATACTTTTGCGCGATCACAAGTAAATGGTCATACCAGACGGATAGCTTTTTTTTATCCATTAGAAGTACGGAATCCTATATATGCGCACTAAAGCTTGCTATGTAACATGTGAAATGTGAATGATTGGTACATCAACAAAACTTGAATTGCTAATATACTTATTTACCGTAGTAATATAAAATATCGTTTAAGGTTAAAGACTATTTAGCAACAATTACAATTTTTAAGATTTAATAATTCACCCAAATGTCACAAAATACACTTTAGCACAAATTTTACACTAATCCCAAGTTGAAAGAGCAACGGTTTGCATATCTGCATATGCAAACCGTTGCTCTTTTAACTTGGCAGTTTCGTGTTATACAGACGCCAATTATTATCCCAAACTTCTATTAAGATATCGTAGCTAATATTGTTACAGCAATAGAACCGATAAAAATGGTATACGGTCCCATATGTACCGTCATTAGGCGCCTTGTAGGGTCCCATGAATGAATGTAGCTTATCCGTCTAATGTTAAAATATGTGTAACGTGTCTTAATAGAAATTGTAAAGTGTATAAACAATACAAAGTGAATGCATACGCCACTTGCCCCTATTTTCAATAAAATGAACTTTAAATAGAAATTTACAAAGATTTTTTTTATAATAAATAATTTTTTTAATTAAATATTAAATAAACTATAACTCTTCATTTTTTCTTTTTTTTTTTTTCCAGCTTCACGCTGTATCCCGCACTAGGCAGGGTAGGTAGTTTCATTTTTTCGATTTCATTTATTTATCGAACTTTGACTTTTATTTATTGAATTCAGGAAAACCGTTGCATAAACGCTGTTCGTATCTTTTAATTGCTTGTTAGATTTAGAAGTTACATTTTTGTGTGTTTTATACAATATTTTCCACAGTATTTGATTGCCTGTTAATATTTTTAATTTATATATATATATATATATATATATATATATATATATATATATATATATATATATATATATATATATGTATATATATATATATATATATATATATATATATATATATATATATGTATATATATGTATATATATATATATATATATATATATATATATATATATATATATATATATATATATATATATATATGTATATATATGTATATATATATATATATACAGTAGTATAGACAGTTATTAGATATTACAAAATTTTCTTGTTAAGCCATTTTCAGCTAAGTCTAATATCTTAGATGTAAGCCAAGGATTATACGACTCGTGAATTTAGTAGAAATGAATGAAATGAATACATATTTATTTTTGATCATTTGAAATGTAAGATGTTTCACTTTACATTTTGTTATTCAAAGATAATAATTCTAAAAACACTAGAATTATTACTATAACAACTGTAGCAAAACATATCTTTCTATGCCGTGTGATCCCGGCTTAGAATAGGATCACCCTGGTACTGATGGTGTCGTAAGAGGCGACTAAGTGTGCGTGTGGTAGAATCACGTTGCCAGCAATGGCAACACGCATGGGCAGACTCGACCGGATTGTTACCACCCCCGGCATTTTAGACCGGCGTTAAGTAGTGGCTTTGGCCACTGCGTTTCGCATTAGGTAATGCCGGGCCCCGGTGCCCTTCCACCTTAAAAGACGGCAACGCTCCTGTAGCTCCTCTGGTGTTACTCGGGGCCGTGGGTGACGGTGATCACTTACCACCAGGTGACCCGTACGCTCGTTTGCCGTCTCTTCCATAAAAAAAAAAATATCGTAAAAAAAGTACACTTGACAGAAATGTGAAATTAGGTGGCAATAATTTTTTAGTATGATACATGTAAATAAATGATGGATAAACAATTCCCTATAATAATTGTTAAATTTTATAATGTGAGCTACAAATGTATTTGTTTTATTACATAATAATTTTAACGAGAGACAGTATAATAGAAATCAAAACCTTAAATAAAATGTGGGTATAATAGTTATATAGATAGCTACAGATTATATACTAAGATAGCTAGTGTAAACCAAAGTTATATAAACTAGTCAAATATGCATCCATGTTAAGCGAAAGCGGGTTAGTAATTATTTCATCAATTTTCAAAAATGTAAACATTGAATATTAAATAGAGCATGGAATTCGCATATTTAAAACGAAAAATACTTTCACTCTAAAGTTGAAATATGGTTTAGTATTTCAATAAATAAGCTTTTCACAGTCAAACAATGAAGAGCCTCTGGCATGGAACAAACTCTACATAAAGCTGTTTGTTATATAAGAGAATTTTTCATTATTATTATACTGAAAGTATTAGATATTATGTTATGATGAAACATTATTTTACAATGATTTATGATTATATTATAATATTCAGATTTTATGAAAAGTCTATGAAGAAAAGATGAACAAGGCCTACTTACGAAGGCTTATTGATTAATGCCAGTTTTCTAGGAATAATGAGGTGGGAAGGTCTGAAATGTTATAGTTCTTTTGCTATACTGAGAATTAGTATGAACAAAACATAAATAGACCCACTTTACAAAATAATTTTATTACTCAACTTACGTTATTAGGTAATGGACTTTCAAATAATATTTTGTTAACTACTACTATATATATATATATATATATATATATATATATATATATATATATATATATATATATATATATATATATATATATATATATATATATATATATATATATATATATATATATATATATATATATAAACATACATACATATATATGAGTACATATATATATTTTTAAAAGTAAGTATAATAAAATGTTGTATAACAATTTTAACGAGTAACAAAGGGTAGTTCCGCTCCCATTTAATAGATCGTTTTAAAGGCAACCCGATTTATAGCACAGCCTTTGGCCTGTCCGAATCGGAGGGGCCTAACAGTTTTTTTGTGTAGGTGTAAATCTTAATGCGAGTTTACTGCCTTCGCGTTACACATAAAGGGATGTGGTGGATTAAAGGATGATACATTAGATATATATTAAAATTAAAATAACCTTGAAAAATAAAGTCAATATTTTTAAATATATTAAATTCCTTACTAACTCGTAACATAATCAGTTTATGATTTGAATTGATTCAAATTTATGAAGAATAATCATTTAAATATTATGGTTCTTATAAAAATGTGCAGTACACATACGATTATGCTATTTTTGTTTATATGTAAAATTGACTTATATAGTGAGATTTGTTTCAAATATTTAGTTAACAATTGATGTTGTATTCAAGTGCGAGCACGCGTAAATACGAAGGCTCAGACAAATACTCAGGCGAAAACTATAAGTTGCTGATGATTCTTTCTAGCCTAAAATTTCTAGCAAAATTAATAAGTGCCTATGCTTTCTAGATACGCTGTAGCGTAGCCGAGGAGCGTTTTTGAAAGATGTGTAAGACCTCCTTAATACTGTAACGACGAAATTTCTTAGTTGAGTAGCTGGAAAAATAACGGTATGAAAACACTGATTTTGGATATGGTCTTCGCAATGCATAAGCGGAAAATATTTATTAAAAATTGTCTTGTTTTTGATCTGGTCCTCAAGAATACATTTTTTCAAAAGAATCATTAGCATCTCATAACGTTTATTTTCTCATTCGCCAGCTGAGTGGAATCCAATCCAATCTTCATTGGGTACCACTCAGCTCAATTGATTACTTATTGGCCAGGTGGTGCTCACTTGACTATTCGTGGTGAAACCATTACGCTCTAGCATCGACCATTACGCTCTCATTGTCATGGACTATAAGAAAAAGCAATAAAGAAAATAACAGAGTACTGTAAGCCTAGGATCAAGTGCTGGAAGCTGACAATAGACAGATGTAGTAGATGTAGACTGTTTCACAGACATATTCTGGCTGTTTAACAGATGTAGTCTGGCTGTTTAACAGATGTGAGGAGAGAGGAGGAGATGTCAAAATCTCTCGACTAATACTAAGACTGCTCAAGTTTTTTGTGATGAACCTCAATCAACAAACACTAGTGTCTACTAACACTACGACTACTTCTAGTATGGTCAAGTAATTTGTAGGAAAGGACGTATCATTGATTAGGAGACACGGTAGTTTAATGACAAGGCGTAGGAAGAGATTTGCGAAAAGAAGCCTGTTTTTAAGAAGAAGAATGGCAGTAATCTAACTCTTCTGAAGTAAAATTCAGAGTGCAGAGTAGCGGAATATGCCAGCTTAAGACCTGTAACCCCAACTGTAGATGGGTGGAATCTCATATACAAATTGGCACGAGTCCGTCATATACCGACAGATGTTCCGTTGATTTATCATGAGATTATTTTTCTTATCAAATAATTTCAAATTATCGTACAAAAGTTCTGTAGATGTTATTAAGCTGTTAAAATGTTGATTGTGCGTTTGATTTATACTCGAATGAATAATTATATCCTTAAATTATTTTAATATCTACGCTCTTGTAAACGTGGTGTGGAGTTCCGACTAGACCTCTGATTTTTACATCCTTCTAGCACAATAAGGTAAAAACTATAGAAAAGAATTGTCACAGAACAATTAAAATTATATAGAAACTACCTGAATATTCTATATTTTTTGAGATTCACGCTGTGTCTTGCACACGGTAAGAAAAACTCAACGCCACCAATTTATCTTACCAGAACAAAGAAATAAAAATATTAAATATTTAATTTACTTGAGTGGGGATCGAATCAATAACCTGTCCTGCCTTCCTGAGCCACGAAGGGCATTTCAATATTCTAATCTTATCAAAAGTATGAATGTGCGTAGAAAAACAATATGTCTGTATTTAATTTTATTTATTGCAATATTATTTCTGTGTATAGTGTGTCGAAACAATTTAAAAAGGTAGTTTTACTATGGTTTCACAGAAAATAATATTTTTATTGTTTACCATATACATTACACGCTGTTATTCAAGAAAAGGTAAAAAATCTTGTTTATGTTATATGTAACGCAATTGATGTTAATACATCTAATTAAATCTTATGCTCTTTGGATCAAAATTACTTTTATAAGCGCATCAAAATAATAAATTAGAAAACATGAGCATTATAAGTGATATCGTAATAGTTATTACTCGAATTACTTCAGTAATTACTCATTTTATAATACCATATTAATTACCAAAGTTTTTTTACTTTTTGTATTAATATTTTTTTAATCTTGCTTCCCGCAAGTTAAAACTCATTATGAGTTAAGTAAAAACTAAGTTTCAGGCGACATGTACAAATTATTTGTTATGTAATATTTACAGATCACAAAAAAGATGACTTACAACATTGGTAAGATCGGTTTTCTTTTTTGAACTTGTTATATTTTCAAAACGAAAATTGACTCGGTACACAAACTTCTTGTAAAGATTTACTTAAAGTTCAAATATTATAATAGGAAGCCGGTAGCAAAGTTTGATGAAAAAACTTCAAAAGGTCCAAAAATTCTTCGACAGCACAAACAGAAATCGTAAGTTAACAGTAATTTAATAATAATATTTTGTGTATAACTGTTTCTTTTTGATGTATTGATGAATATTGTAGTACAACAATTTGTATATGCATTTTAATTTGTATATAGAATCGTATTAAAATTCGATAAAAAATACATTTTGAAATTTATAGATTACCACGCATAACTAAAATGAGTATGTTACAAGGAAAATTAACTAAGTAAGTAGCCTTTTTTTAGCTGTTTTTAAAACATTCATAACTTATTTATACGTATAGCAGAATAGGTGGAGAGTAATTTCCGCACAATGTTCTTTCTATACATTGTGTGTTAAGTGCCGTGGTTATTATTGACAAGAATGAGAAAATAAACATCATTTAATAATCGAAGAGGGTGTCGAACCCACAACTATGCTAACGAACGGTTTGTCGCTACGCTTTCAATTTATGTTTTTACAATATAATAACAAAATCTATCATTTCCAGCCAAGATGGTGACGATGTCGAAGCAATGGCTGACGAAGAATATATATACTTGAGTCCGTATAGCGTAAGTTACACAGATGCTAAATATCGGCTTATATCATATGAGCTAAATTAAATTAAGTGGACTCGTTTTTTATATTTTTTCAGCTTCACGCTGTATCTCGTACAAAGCGGGGTAGGCAGACGGAACCTGGTGATTTATTATTAAGAGACTTTGTTTCCATTAAGACTCTTCCGTTCCTCACTTTATGACGAATTCTAGAGGCATTAAGTGGTGCGTGGTGGAAATCAAAGCTAAGAAATGTAAATTTTATTTCCTCGAAGGGAGGGGAGAGGATTGCGGGTGGTTTATAGAATCCGCGACCTGTTGCCGTTTTTCAAAACTTGTAGCAGATGTGAGAAAGTGGAAAAATAACTTTTATTTTTTATTTTAACTATGGCCTGTCGTGGCGCAGTGGCACAAGCGTGTGACTATAACCGACAGGTTCTAGGTTCGATCCCCACTCGAGGAAATAAAATACTTATAATTTTAATTTTAAATATTTAATATTTTTATTTCTTCGCTCTGGTACTGAGTTGAGTGAGTTCCGCCACTCAACACGCCATGCTTCAAATGCGGCGGAAAATGAGGAACGGAAGTGGAACGGAGTGGGTTTCCAAGTTCCCCCTGCCTACCCTGTCATGTGCGGGATACAGCGTGAAACTGAGTAAGTGAGTGAGTGAAATAAATGATTGAATTACTTATTGCAAGTCTATGTAAAAATATTTACAGATTAAACAGCAACTTATGCGTTTGAAAAAAAAGATACCAAACGCAAACGTAACGGCAGAAGTAATAGGAAGAACTGTTGAATATAACGACATTGTGTTACTCAAAATGACGGAAAAACCAAAGCAGATGAATACTACAGTTGCACTTCGCTTTAGAACTGGTGAAAACAAATATGACCAGGATGTTGACGAGAAGAAAATAATATTTATAGTACATGGTCTTAATGTTATGGGCGCACGTGCTCTTAGTTGTCTCCACGATGAAAGGAAATTTTTAGCGCTGTTAACAATGTATACAAAGAATTTACATTTGTTCGACATATATTTAATACCTATGGCGAACCCTGATGGATTTGCATATAGTGCTGTGCGTACATAAATTTACTGTTTAAATTATTTCAGTGTCTATAGAAGTTGTGAAGTTTAATTTATCTATATGCTTTGTACATTTTATATAATAGATAAATTTACGTAGAACTGTTGAATTTTAGATGAATCCATTTTGGAACAAAAATGCCGCTTTACAAGGTGAATGCCCGGGAGTTGCATTGGACCGCAATTTTGATGTATCATGGAACAATAATCACAGCTTAAACTCTTGTCACCAAGAGTATCCTGGACCAGTGCCTTTTTCTGAAGCCGAAACGAGAGCCATTCGCGACATTTTCCACAAATATTCTCATAAAATTGTAGCTTATTTTAATGTTCATGCAGGATCGTATTTGGCTCAAACTTTTAAGGTAAAATATGGCAACATATAGGTAACTTTTTGTCTTGGAACTCCCGTGGGATCAGGACTTACGCATATGTCTATCACCTACCTAAATAGATCTGAAATAACTAAACTTTTTTCTATTGAATAAGACAAGTTTTGTTAAACAATTTAGTCTTAAAAGCTCAAAATTACGACTATTCATTCACACATTCTTTACATATAAATAAAACTGGAGCGGCTGTCTGTGATTTCAAGACAATTGTGTTCATTATTTTCCAAGTACATATATAACATACACGATACCAGGACATAAATATAGAATTTATTATTTTTTGTGTCTGTCGCTTTGTATGTCCGGGGTAATCTCTACAAAAGTTTAACCGGAATGAATACTGGGAAATGAGATATATATTTTTTTACGGATGATTCATTAGTCAGAGACAACTAAAGAATATATCAAAAACTATAAGAAGATAAAAATGTTTTTGTTTATTTGGTAAATAAAAAAATAATACCAAAGAAATATTTGGTATTATTTTGTTATTTAACTACTTGTCGTATATAATGTAGGGAGATGCCGTGCTATACCCAAAAGGCTTTACAGATACAGGATTAGATGATGATAAATATATAGATTTGAGAGGAGAAATTGAAGAATCCATAAGGAACGCTAGCTTTCGGATACTCTCCGTTACTGTCGATACTTTGTATAATTGGTATGGAAAAGTTGGTGGATCGAGTGTCGATTATGCTTCTACTGTAAGAACATTTTAATAGAATTTACATTTTCTTAATTGAGTGTAAATATAAGATACGAAATGAAATATTAATTTGTAAAATATTTTTAGGTTTATGGAGTACCGTTTGCTTTAGAATTAGTTATGCAATTGTATGATTCTGAAAACGCGCAATCATCAGAATCTTATTCATGGAATGCTCTTAAAGAAATATGGGGCAGAGTTCTTGGTGTTATTTTTGAATATATTTGGAAAACTTTATATGCTAACGAAGTATAATGCCTATTTTCATATAAACTTCATTCATTTATCACATGAAATATATTTATAAAAATATTAATTACTATTAATTAATTGTTCCAAATAAACTAAGATACAGGAAACTACTTATGCTTACATTTATTTTGAAAGACAAAAACCGATGATAGGAAACAAGTTTTTATTGTATGTTTAGCAAATACTACGGAAATACTTTCACCTACCGGCGCCATGTGGCACGATCTGTGTCATCATTTTATGGAAGTTACTGCCATTTTTTATGCATCTATATATTATGTATATACATCTCTTTTTTTCAACGGGTAAGGTAAATGTTGTAACGATAAAAGCGTTCAATGTAAATTGTTTTCAATTGATTCTCTCACCTTCGTCATATGTAGGTCAGAAATGTTTTTGTTTGTGTTTATGTGGTCACGCATACTAAAGAAGCTTAAAGAGAATAAAGAAAGTGATGTTTGGAGCTATATTATAACATATTTATATCCTGGTCACATATAACATATTGGGCTATTTTAGAAATTGTTATTTGCTTTTCAAAAAAGTATTAAGTTTTAAAATGAACTCATGTAAAAGAACTTACTATAAAAATGGTTTTAACACAGTGTAATGTTGTTTTGATGTTTGAATATGTTTTCATTTTATTCTCTCTGGTTGCAACACAAATTCCGGTGTTGAGTCGCCACTCAACACGCAATGCCTCAAATTAAAAATGAACTTATTCCCGAGTTCACTCAGCCTGCCTGCTATGAAATATACCGCGAAGATGCAAAAAATATTCAACTAGTAATAAGATTTTAGTAAACAAATACAATTTCAAGATCTTAAACACTTTATATAAATATAACCAGTGTTAATTCATAGCTTATAATAAGTATGAGCTAGGAAAAGCTGGTTATATTTACATATGTACCTAAGGCGTCTTTGACGTATAACACTATTAAAGACTACAGTAGAATTTGAAGTACCTAATATTTTTTTATAGAATTTTACTTAAAATAAAAGTTAATACATGTGTGGCAATACAAAATTAACGCGTGAAATGCCTAGTTTATTGGTATTATATATAAGGATAAGATCGGTTTGTATTGTGCATTTGAAGAACAATGATACAAATAAGACGATCGATGTAACGGTTAAGAAATTTGCAGGTAGCTGAGCATAACATTAAAATGTTGACAATTTAATATAAATTAAAAGAAAAAAGTATATCAAATGTCAAAATCTACATAATGATTATAAAATTTATTTCAACAAAAATTGAATTTAATATAAAACTTACATTAAATACAATTTTAAATTGAAAACAACAAATGTTCTACGATACAATTTCCGACTTTCTTTATGATAATATGATTTACAATGGTAATGATTCAGATTATTATATATTAATTTAGTTTCATGTCTTATTCCGCATAAATGGGTAGGAAAAAAGAACCTAATGTTTTAACATTGCTTCATTAATTTCCCCGCTTTCCTTATGATTTCGACAGATTAAGCTTGAAGCGCCTCCTTTGCATGTGGTAAGGAAATAAATAATTGCCGCGAGTAGAGATCGAACTCACAACCACCGTTGATAGTAAATATAAAATACATATTACAGTTCATTTGAGTGGGATGTCACGACATCGATGCGATTTCAATCAGTGTCACTCTAGTTCGTTAAACTCAAGTTTTTCTTGTACCGTAACCGATGTGACTATTGAGATTGTACAGTGTGGCTAAATAATTATTAATGCTCATTCGTTTTAATTTTTAATGTACTATTTTTAAATTAGCTATTAGCTGCGGTGGTTGTAATGAAATGATGGTCGTGTGAAGAAGTTATTTTTTTGCTTGACGATGTATCCCGCTTATAAAAAAATAGAGTTGGTAGAGGGAGCCTCATGTTTGTGGGAAACAGAGAGCCTTGAGGACTCTTTTCCTCACACACTGTCGAATTCTTGAGTTATTGTGTTGAAGCGGAACTCAACGTCGTGCTTTGCTTTGTTATCAGGGTTAGGAAATGATATTAAATAATTTACGCCCCCGAATGGAATTCAAATTCACAATCGTCTTGTCTAGTCACATTTGCTCCAGGGCGGCCGTAAAAATAGTACCTATATAGTATGATATTGTCATTTTATTTATGCAGATTATTATATAAAATATTGATCTATTTCTCTTATATTTCTTTTGTTTTTTCTTGCTTGTTCTTGTTTATAAAACCAAGAAAAAAGCAATAAAAATACACGCATGAGACTTTAATCAACTATTAATTTATATTTTATAGCGTTAGCAATTAACCCGAGTAACATAATTAAGCACTACCTATTTTTTATTAAGCAATACCATATAATGATATTAAATAAAATATGATATTATAATTGAAAACAAGGTATCAAACACAAAGCAAAATAACACGACGGGGCTTATAAAAAATAATATTTATAAAGGGTTATAACAGTACTCTAATAAAGTCAATATTACAAGGGCAAAGACCCTTAAGGTATTGCTCTTTAGGATAAACCTACTTTGTTTGGATACTTCTTGATTTAGGATCTTGATCTCGATTGAAGATCGAAGACTGCGCAGGCGACCAGTGCGCGGCGGTACGGAGGCTCGCGTGCACGGGTGCGCGTGGTCGACTAAAATTATTTAATTATTTATTTAATTAGTGTTAATATTTAAATATAAATCTAATTTAATCTGTAACAATATAAATTATTAATATTAAGAAATAAAATATTAGTTAACATGGCATCTTGGATCATATTCATTATAGGTAAGTTTTAAAACATAAAAATATAAAATATATATGTATGAATATTTTTTAAACATATTCATCATAGAAAAGTTTAATTCTATATTTATTTTGTCAATAATAAAGTACTTATATACCTTTAGTAGAATAACTTGCTCTCATTACGCATTGACATTTCTCCGCTAACAATATACCACTTTCTCTGATATACTGCAAGGGACATTTGAGGTTACACAAACCTACTTTTAAGACATCATTGTAAGAATGTAAAATTGTACGTGTAAATTTATTTTTCCAAAAGTAAAAGACTGCAGATACTATCTTTAAGTTTATAATCAAACTAGTCGTTGCCCGCAACTTAGTTTGCTTGAATGAGATGTAAAATGGAAAATCCCATTTCTTCTCTTTCCCGTAGGAATTTCGACAAATCCGTTTTTAGTATTCCCTTACAATTTTTCATAATAGTTCTGTTATCTGTGAGTCAGATAGTAACGGAAGAGTTATATACACAATCAAATAATTAAATTTAAACGTCTATATACAAAGTTACTACGAAAGAACGTGTTAGAAAATAATAACTTTTAAATTTTTCCTTGTACATATGAGCCATTAAATACGCAAGACTTTCACGCACTAAAAAAACATCTTCACTTTCCTCATAGAATGGTAAAACGTAACTTCAAGTTTCTGTTACTTAATTAATTGTTGTGTCGGTAAATGGCTTTACGCTGTATCCCGCACTAGGCAGGGTAGGTAGGGGGAACCCGGGAACCTAGTGTTAACCTTGTATCGGTAAATGATTTTTAAAATGCCTTTATATTCACATAATAATATTACATACTTTTCATTAGTGATACCTAAATTTAACATAAACGTATCATTAATTTGTTAAGTTATAAAACTGTACAACGTAAAACAATAACGACGAGTAACAATATGCAAATTATCAAATAGTGTAAATTTAAAACGTGAACGAAAAGTGGGGAACGGAGTGTCATAACACTAGGTTTTCACTTTCGTTCCCTCTGCCTACCCTGCCTAGTGCGGGATACAGCGTGAAGCTGTAAATTTAAGACAACCATATCATCAATTTTAGTGTTATGTGAAGATATCTATGTAGTAAATACGTTAGTTCCTTTTCTGGACTACTTTGAGAAAACCAGCTTAAAAGTAAATTTCAAGCGGCAAAAACGTCTTAATTGCTTTTTATTTAAATTTAGTTTTTTCCTGCGAAAGAGCAGTTTTTTCTAATAACGTTATTGGTAGATAAACGCATCTTGCGGTATTTCAATATGTAACTTTCATATGGCAAACAAGTGTTTTTATGTTATAGATTACATTTATAACATTACAAAATATTTGTACATAATAATTAATAATGTTGAAGCTCTTACCCTAAATTATATATTATAATAAATATATTTGGCAATATAAGTATAAAATACTTTTATATATGATATAAGAAAATATAATAAATTTATTTTCGCGGCGTTGAGTTCCGCCACTCAACAGGCAATGCCTTAAATTCGGCGGAAAGTGGGGAATAGAAATTCATTAACAAAGATTTTTTACGCCAAATTCAATAGAGACCGACTCGTACGGTTTAAATAAATGATTAAATCGTTTTAATTAATTAATGGGGAACGGAAGTGGAACGGAGTGTCATAACACTAGGTTTCACTTCCTTTCCCTCTGCCTATCCTGCCTAATGCGGGATACAGCGTGAAGCTGGAAAAAAACAATATTTTGTTACTGCAAAATATCTTAACCAACTAAGTAAAAGAATAATATTTTATTACAAAAAAAAAATGTTTATATTCTTACTATGTTTTATCTTCTTGTTGAGATAACTTTAGTTTAAGGATTTACTTATAGTGTTTCCATAAATTTACATAGGTATCACTAAATTGTGATTTATGTATATTAAATTATCAACTAATACGTTTCATGATAAACGACTTTTAAAATTACTCTATAATAACTGTAGTGTATGGCTTTATAGACACTACACACTCGTAAAGGATACTGGGATCACTATCACTGGCTCACCACTACACCAGGTAGCAGCGGCGCGGGAGCACGTCCGACCCGTACCGTGTCTGTCACAATACTCCCCCCCTCTACTGGTGTACATGAGACAATGTTACGTATCTATTAAATAGATACAAACACTACATCCCTTCCTTTTTAATATTTGTTATTTATGTTTTTTCTACCTCATTATTATTTTAATCATACACAATTTTATATGCCTTATAGTATAAATTAATTATCCAATTTATTGACACAGCAATAAAGGCCTGTTTATTATTCTTTTAAGTTATCCTCATCTGAATCATTCAATTCCTCTACTGACTTCTTTACTGATATTTATATTTCTCCATTATCGCATTTCCCCATTACATGAGGTGCGGGAATATTAGTCTTATCCATTTCTTTAATATATACTGTATCACCTTTTGTAAGTTCTATGTATTTTGCTTTTCTCTTCCTGTCTCCATACTCCTTTCCTTTTCCTTTTTCCGCTTTATCATCTCTTACATCGGTGTCATTTTCCAATTTATTTATATATTCATATCATTTTAACATCGGGATTTTATCCCTTTTTATTGGTTTTTAAAAAATAATTCCGGAATTAATGAAGCCTTTCCCGTTACGAAACGAGTAGTGCGGATGTACATAATTAGTTATTCATATACAGCTTCTTTAATATTTTTCTTGTCACTTTTACTTATATGTCTTTTTAATATTTCCTTCTCGTTGTACTTTATTCTTTTTTTTTTTTTTTGTGTGGCTAATATGGCACAGTATTAAAAAGTCTGACATTACTATATATACATAGATATAGTTTTTCCCAAAAATACTAAAACTCTTCGCTGAAAACGGCCATTATAAGCGGCCACAGGTTTACTAAAGATTTCTTGCATTGTTTTTTATTAATGCACTTGATACGTTCGATTGATCTATTGTTATTTTAATATGTTTATAGCGAATATAATGATCAATAACAAGTAAACTACAATCATTACTTAGAATGGTTCCAATATATCCATTGCAATATCTACCCAGGATTCAGATGAAAGCTCCCGGTGTTGCATTGGTGCTTGAAGATTTGATTAACTGACTAACGTGCACCCCTTGCAACCATTCACCATAAGTTTAACGTCTTCGTTCAATCCGTCAGACGTCTTTATCAAGGCCACTATACTTTACAGCGAAAATGGCTTTTCATGCCAACAATCTCAGAATTACTTTCATGAGCTGCACATAATATATGGTACCTGAGACCTTTAAGAATTCCTAATCTGTACCCTTCTAAAAGCATATTATCATAAAAGAATAATTCATCTGATTATATTTTGTACGATTTAACGCATTCATCCCATTGATTGTTATAAATTACTTTTTTATTCCTCTTAATGTCCAGATTCGTTTCTGAAGCTTTCATTTTATACATTGAGTTTGCTAGTTCAACAATATAATGGACATGGCTTTATATCGATGGCTTAATAGATTGATAAGAGTATTCACAAAATCATGATAGCAGGTCTGCGAGATTAGTCTTTCCGCGTTTACATTTATTATAATAGCGATATGCCTGCAGAAGTAAAACCTCTTTATCAGAGAGAAATACTTTCGACCTCCTTCTGTATTTGACTATATCTATGACTTTTATCTTATCTTTAACATCATATCCTTTGTTTCAATTTTTGTTAGTGCCTGCTTTAGTCTTTCAAACGATTTATTAATCACTATTCCAGTATCTTTTAATTAAGGTTAATTATTATTCCTAATTTTTGTCTTAAGAGTCTTAAAGAATTTATGAAGTTCAGTCAACGTAGCCAAAATAGGGATCCATTTATTTTTATAGTTTACTAACATTTACATTTATTTTTATAGTTTACTAACTGGAAAACTTTGTAACTCTATTGTTCTTAATACTCTAACTTCAGATATACCTTTTATATATGCAAAACGGCTTCACTCCCTTTGCTTTGAATTCATGACCTTAAAAGTCCATTTTTTTTTGCGTTTTAAAGTACATTTTCATTTTAATAAAAATATTTTCCTTCAATACCTTCATCACTATGGCATGTCGCAAGTCACGTTCTTTTTTTTTTTTGTACTTTCCCAAATTAATATGTCATAAATAAAAAGTATAATTCCTTCATTCTGTAGCATTGCATAAGTTAAACTTATGTTAAGTTTATATCTATATAAATCACTTGACGTTATAAATGTGTTAAAAATCTTGAATTAAGATGAAGCTGATGGTAAGCGTTAATTATGTCAAAGTTCGAGACATTGTGCCTTCTTTATTTTAGGAGACAAACTTTCACTTAAGATAGCAGCGCTTGCATTACGTATTTAAGGCATAACCGAACATCGCCATCATTTTTAAGAATTATAATTATTGGAGATACTCATGGTGAATGCTCATGTAACTCTTCTTTATCTCAGCGTCAAGTAATTTCTTGATTCTTGAATATATAGGTATATCAATCAAAATTTCTACATTGTCTCTGTCTATTCCTAACTTTAATACTACCATCTTTATTTCTGTTATTTATGCAGTACATTTCCAGATTCATTTTCAATAACATAAATAGTATTACGTTCCCTCTTTCCATTTACATTTATAGTAGCTTCAAATGACACCTTGATACTTTAATATGATACTTTAATATTTTTTTTTTTAGAATTGCTTTTTGATTATAGCAAATTATTTTGTTTTTATTTAGCTTTCTTTGTTAGATATTAAATTCATCTTGCATCCAGAATCGATAAGAATATTTAAGTATACTCTTCTTATTTCACATGTTATTGTTGCATCATTATTCATATTGAATATATACTGAACATCTTCATTTTCAAGTAATTTTCTATTGGTAGCTCCTATATTTGTTGTTTCTCTAATTTTACCTTTTTTATTTGTTTTAAATTTATGTTTCTGATTCGAATATAGCAACATATTTGATAATGACCTAGTCTTCCACACTCATTGCATTTATTACCCTTTGCTGGACAGGGTAGATCTCGTAAAAGATGTGCAGAGGTTCCACATCTAAAATATATTAGTTAAATGTTATCTTTATTATTTTGTCTATTCCACTTATTCAATCTTAAATCTTCTTTATTTTTGTTTCTTGTTAAGTTTACAATTGTAACAATTTCTAATGTATTTCGTCCAATGTGATTTCGTCGCCTACATCTTCTGACGTCTAGCTCTGTCTATCGACATTGTCCAATAATTTGTCCATTTCTTATAGGATTGGTTACCTCAGCGGCCTTAAAGTATATTTGCAGAGACCGCTTCCCTTATTGTCACTTTCATACAACTGGTATACCATTGCCATCTAAGTCTAATTTCCGATAGAAGTAATTGACTCTCCATGGCTTAATGGGGCGATCTGAAATCTAACTGATAATAACTTTTGAGACCTTTATTTACTTTTATTAAAATTTAATGGAATACCAATAAGTAATTTCAATTTATTATAATTGGGAGGGCTAATTCCAATTTAATGGATTTCGTTGAGCAATTCTAATTTAATAGAATACCAATGAGTTATTCCAATTTAATGGAATATCGAAGACTTATTCCAATTTAATGGAATACCGAAGACCTATTCCAATTTAATGGAATACCGACGAGTTATTCCAATTTAATGGAATACCGAAGACCTATTCCAATTTAATGGAATACCGAAGACCTATTCCAATTTAATGGAAAACCGAAGACTTATTCCAATTTAATGGAATACCGAAGACCTATTCCAATTTAATGGAATACCGACGAATTATTCCAATTTAATGGAATACCGAAGACCTATTCCAATTTAATGGAATACCGACGAGTTATTCCAAATTAATGGAATACCGAAGACCTATTCCAATTTAATGGAATACTGAAGACTTATTCCAATTTAATGGAATACCGAAGACTTATTCCAATTTAATGGAATACCGAAGACCTATTCCAATTTAATGGAATACCGACGAGTTATTCCAATTTAATGGAATACCGAAGACCTATTCCAATTTAATGGAATACCGACGAGTTATTCCAATTTAATGGAATACCGAAGACCTATTCCAATTTAATGGAATACCGACGAGTTATTCCAATTTAATGGAATACCGATGACTTATTCCAATTTAATGGAATACCGAAGACTTATTCCAATTTAATGGAATACCGACGAGTTATTCCAATTTAATGGAATACCGAAGACTTATTCCAATTTAATGGAATACCGAAGACCTATTCCAATTTAATGGAATACCGACGAGTTATTCCAATTTAATGGAATACCGAAGACCTATTCCAATTTAATGGAATACCGACGAGTTATTCCAATTTAATGGAATACCGAAGACCTATTCCAATTTAATGGAATACCGAAGACTTATTCCAATTTAATGGAATACCGATGACTAATTCCAATTTAATGGAATTCCGACGAGTTATTCCAATTTAATGGAATACCGAAGACTTATTCCAATTTAATGGAATACCGAAGACCTATTCCAATTTAATGGAATACCGATGAGTAATTCCAATTTAATGGAATACCGATGACTAATTCCAATTTAATGGAATTCTGATGATCAATTTTAAATTAATAAAATTCCGGTGAGCAGCTCTAATTTACAGAAATTCCTATGTAATATTATAATTTATTATATCAAACGAGAATTGAACCTAAATCTCAAATTACTCACCTGTTCCAGAGCAATATTACTTAATTTACAAAGATGTACATTTTAACTTATTGCAATAAGCAGGAATCGAACCCTCAGCTCATTGTACTTATTCATATAAGGTAAGTGACACTTAGATCAATCAGATAAATATCATATATATTTAAAAGTATTTCGAATTAATAATAATATTACATATATTCTTACTTGTAATTGAATATACATTTAATGTTTAGGTAATTATGAAAAATATAGCAATTTTATTTTAAATCATTAATTGAATGTAACCTTAAATTTTCCAAGTAAAACGTTTTAATTATAATCTTTCCACCGTGTGGGAGTCGAACCCGCACCAACCATCCGCCTCCACAATCAGTCGGCGCTGTCCAAGTGTGTGCCACTACGACTACTGTCTATTTAAATTATAATTTTCTGTCTATTTAAATTATAATTTTAATTTTAAATGGTTAAACAGAACGTATCTACGTATAGGCAATAATTTTATGATACTGGATAAAGTTAAGCCATTTCGCAACATCTTAATAAAGTAATATTGTGAATATCCTTCCTCCTTTCATCCTTTTCTTTTTTTTTTTTGCGGAAGAAAATTTTGACGGGATATTCAAAAATCAAAATAAAAAAAAATAAAGTGAAAAAAATTAAAACAACCTAATTACTTTAGTAAAATTGAACTCGTCGTAAACTAAATATATATGAAAACTAATATAAATTCAGCAAGATAAAATGCTGTGATCTTTATATAAATTTATATAACATCCCATGCAATCGACGTATGACCTAAACTTAATTACATTGCAAATGTTATATATTTTATAAAAAAGGATCTGTTTAATCATTACAAAATTTAACCAAACCTCCATACATCGTTGTTGTCGTTGTCTTTGTAAAATTATTTGATCACCTTTAATATTTATCGATTACATTTTAATATTACATTAATAATATTTATCATTTTCCATTGTTTGTCAATTATATTTAGAACAATTAATAAGAAAGAACCAACCTGATTTTTTTTTTTTTTTCTAATGTTATTTCAATAAATAATTTTTCTGATTTCTACCCTCATTGCGCTTTTTCTTCCGTATTTTATAATAATTAAGCTTTCATACCTTTATCCTCGTCGCCACTTGTAGTGTATGGCTTTATAGACACTACACACTCGTAAAGGATACTGGGATCACTATCACTGGCTCACCACTACACCAGGTAGCAGCGGCGCGGGAGCACGTCCGACCCGTACCGTGTCTGTCACAATACTCCCCCCTCTACTGGTGTACATGAGACAATGTTACGTATCTATTAAATAGATACAAACTCTATAATAACAAATGATATATTCATATTTTTATAAAAAGCCGTGGCGTTGAGTTCCGCCACTTATCAAGCAATGTTTCCAATTCGGCGGAAAGTGTGGAACGGAGTGTCTTAAAACTAGGTTCTTAAGTTCCTTCTGAGATCCTACCGTGAGTGGGATACAGAGGGAAATCAAAAATAATTGTATAATAATAAATGAAACTTAATCATAATAAACGTATGTAAATGTATGTAACATCATAAATATATAACATTCCTACAGTTCAGAAGGTATAATTGTATATAAGAGGACGTCAAAGCGTTGACGCAGTAGAAACGTTACAGATAATTAAGAATTTAATATAGACTTTCCAAACACAATTCTGATCAAATAAAATAGAGTAATATTTATTCAAAGGACCGACACGGCTTCCTTCCATAGAACGTTGCAGTTAATTTAAATCGAAAAATTCCGTCTTTATTAAATTAAAGTGATCGGGGATTGGGCGATCAAAGAACGGTACTAATGACATAAATTGCCTCGGAATTGGTCCACGGTGGAAGCCAGATCGAATCCTGTACAGCTCAATTACCCGAAGCCAAAGAAACACGATAAATGTCGCCGCAAATTAAAGAATCGTCCCACTTTCACGCAAATGCTGCCTTACAAAACGTCGCGAGCTCCATTCTTAACGCGCTTTAAAAGCCGACGTCTTATTCGCTGATTCATTAATTAAAACGATTTAATCATTTATTTAAACCGTACGAGTCGGTCTCTATTGAATTTGGCGTAAAAAATCTTTGTTAATGAATTTCTATTTATCGAAGCTTTCGAAGTCTATTGAAAAGTGAGCATGTCATAGGAGGTTGCAGGTTTAAATAAAACATGAAACATATCTATTGTGCAACTAGCGACAGACCCCCGGTTTTCCTCTTTTGAATTACACTATTGTATTAAATAATCAAATTACTTTCATAATATTAGCACTTTTAAAACAATATGTAACATTAAAAATTTAAATTTCAGCTAAACTTAATATTTTGAATTGTCTTTTTTTTTTAATTTAAGAACCAATTTTAATAATACAAATTTTAAGCAAAGGTTCTCAAAATATAATAATGAAAACTGCATTAAAATCTAAGATTGACGCGTACAAACGCACAGACAATATTTTAGGTTAAAAAAATTTTGAGTTTAAAAATATATCGTCCATGTCCATGTACCAACAGTGATCAGTTACTAATTTATTATTAGTATAGATGTACATGCTTTTAAGTAGTAAATATCCATACATACCTTAGGACAGAAATAAACTTCTTCTCTTATTGCATTCAGGAAAGAACGAAGACGTGTTTGATGAATCGATAGTAAATCTACTAAAAGAAAGTAGAAATACATACAATACAATGTATTTTACTTGTCTAATCAATATAAATATCATTAAACCAAAAGTATCTGTTATGATATGTGTACATCGTGTTTGTGAATATTTTTATCACTGAGGATAGAAGTAGAAATGAGAGTCACGACAACATCTTTTCCTATAAATGTATACCAATTAGTTTAGGATTAAAATGTGGGTGTCGATTGAATATTATGAAATTTATTGTATTTTTCAGGTCTGTCTGGTTTCTGGCAAGTAGGATGTGAAAGCGAAAATACCAATTATAATGAGTATGTATTGTCAAAGTATTTATATATATCTTAGACAATTCAAATGTGTATTATATACATGCAAATATTTTGATATTATATACTTTATAAAATTAGAGATATTTCATTTTAGGCATACCCTGATAAAGCTATACCCCTTAAACCGTGTACAAATTGAAGCGTTGTCAGATTTAGAAACACCTAACCGTCACGTAGAGATCTTAAAAAAAAGTCACAGTTTTAATGACAGCACTGATGTTCTGGTGCCGCCCACTGATATAGAATTCGTTAAAGAATTTATTGTTAAACACAAACTAGAATATGAAGTTAAAAGTAATTACGGAAGGTTAGTAAGTAATGTTTTTGTAAGTATTTTTTTCATCTTCTTATAATTTAGGCTTTTCTGTAACAGGTAGATTTGAATCTCTTATTTCTATTCCTAATACATTGACGTGTAATGGAGTGATGACATCTTGGTATCGTCTTTTAACCTACTTTAATAAAAGAGGTTCTTAATTTGTATTTACATTGTGTAGATTCTCACTTTGAATACAAATATTAAGGATTGCACTAATAGCCATAGGGCCAATCCGGCGTGTCTCAACTGCAACGTGCAACGTGTTGACATCCATTTTTTTCATTTTTTTATAAAGAAAAAAAAATAATATATAAAGTTTTATGAAATAAAATATTTTCATTTATTTTTTTAAATTTATTTTTAATTTTTTTACGCTGGTAACCAAAACGCGGTGTTGGGTTCCATCACTTCTCAAAATCGGCGGAAAGTAGAAAACGAACGATCCATTTACACTAGGTTCCCAAGTTCCTTCTGCATATTGCGTGAAGCTGAAAATAAAAAAAAAACATGCACATTATTTTTTACTTTATGGCGTAGGAGCACAACTGTTCATTTAATAACACGACGATTGTGCGTTCGATTCTTACTATAAAATGAAATACTTAATATTAGAATATCAGGGAAATATTTCATATTATCATTTCTTGGTATTACTAGAGAGTAATGAGCCAAAAGTTGGCGTCGCCCATCTGTATAATACATTCATTGTAATTATAAATAAATAGATAATCAATTTAAATTTATAATTTATATAAATACAATATTTGAATATTCATTAATCTGAGATAATGATACACATGGGATGGCCTATTTAACCTCATAATTCCTATAATGATGACGTTTGAAATATAAATTAATAATATTGCGGATTTCAATTGAATAGTAGTGATTTAATAAATAAAGCTTATTAGTGATATATATTATTATGCAAAGGAACGCCTATGGATTTATCAAAATTCATGTCGGATTCGAATAACAATTTTCCTAAATTAAAACTAATTTTGGGCTTATTAAGGACTATTCAAACCGTAGTTCAACCCCAAGTAAATTAGACAGTTTGGTTCAGTCTTACTATGAATATATCTCTAAGTTTTTTTTCGTGGTTTGTAGAATGTTCGAAAAACTCGAGAGAACACCAAAAAGGAGACTTCTACGAGGATTTAGTATTTATGAATACCATTCATTTCAGGCAGTAAGTATTTATTGCGTAACTGTACATATATCGATGATATAAGGATACTTAAATCAATCACACTTTTGTACACGACTTTCAAAACTAAAATTATATCAAGTAATAAATTATTTTTTATTATAATAGATCCAAGAGTACATAGACAGCCTGCCGAAAAGATATCCCGATTTAGTAAAGTTGCAGAATTTAGGAACAAGCTATCAAGGGAGGAGGATGAAACTTGTGAAGATATCATCGGATCATAATGCTGGAAATCCTATTATATTTATAGATGCAGGTAAGGAATTTTAATTAAAGATAAACAAGTATACCTCAGTGTTACTTTTTTTTTAAAAATAAGCATCTCTACATTATAATAAGCTTAATTGTTTTTTGTTATGATCGAATAATATTCTACTAAGACCAGCTAATTTCTGAGATTTTCTTAAGTAAACAGGAATTTCAAGACAATGAACATTTATAATAAGGCTTTTCCGGCTCTCGTAAATATGTAGCTAAGCAACTGAACAGGAAGATGTTATTTTTGTAAAAGAACCTTTATATTTCACGAAGATGTAGTCCTTTGTAATAAAATTAATTGAGATAGTTAGATGACAGTCGCCAATTTTGTAAAAATCGGAGAAGTGATAATATTTTCAAAATAGTAATTTTCTGGAGTAGACATAAAAACACAAAGATCCGAGTGAACAGGTAGACACTTCCTGGGGAACGGAACGGAGTGTTTTCACAATGAGCACCAAGATCCTTAATGTTATCATTAATATAAAGATTGTTTATTCAAAAAAAATCTAATATCCTTATTATATGACAGGAAAAGGTCTGTAACGCTTTATTGCGTTCTTATAGATGTCACTTACCTATTGTGACATGTTTTTATACGAAATCAGTCTGCACGATATTTAATTGCTCACAAGATAATGTAACCTTTATTTATTAATAATAAAATAATAACAGCTAAATATATTTTTTTCTGATAGGTACCACTGTTAGGTTACGATAAAGATTCTAAGTTTTTTCTCTTCCGTTATATTTTTTTGGTCATATTTAGAAGTTAAAAATGAGCGAAGAAATAAGGCGTAATGGGGGACCAAATCTTAACTTTAAATTAAAGATAAAGACAAAAAAGGATTTGCGTTTTTTTCCCGCCTAGCAGGGTAGACAGTGAGAACTATCTTTTCCGCTGATAAATTGCGAGTTGAAAGATTTAACTTGTATTTAGCCTTGCCAGAATGAAGTAATAAAAATAATTAGCATCGGTCTATAATTGAACCTCTAGTTAGCAGACAGACTTTAGTATAGAGCTCAACCACGACGTTTTCAAAACTTTAATATAGTTCTTAATAATTCTATATATAACAAATTAACTCCTACTATTTTTTGTAAAACATGTATTAGATTTTTACACATATTCATTAACATTAGGATAAGAAAACTTATTAAGCTATTTTTTCTTTAGGTATTCATGCTCGTGAGTGGGTGGCGCCTGCAATGGCATTATACTTGATACAACGGCTGGTCAACGACCCACAAGCACGGCAGGAACTGGACGGTGTGGACTGGTATATACTTCCGGTTGTCAACCCTGATGGCTATGAATACACTAGGTCCAATAGAGCCGTGAGTTTATATATTTTATAATTTTTCATGTTTCACAAATAGTCTTGTAATATAATATTAGAAATTTTATTTTTATTTAATTTATAATTGTTGAATCTATTCACCAAACAATTTGCCTTATTTTTCATTTTTCAGAACCGTTTGTGGAGGAAAACTAGATCAAAAAATTCAGTTTTAGATTGCTTTGGTGTTGATGGCAACCGCAACTATGGTTTCAAATGGGCTGTTAGTGGTGTATCTAACAATCCGTGTGACAAAGAAACTTATGCTGGACCTAAGCCATTTTCAGAAGTAGAAACGCAAATGGTTAGAAATATAATGATGGATAATAGTAAGCGACTAAAATTATATGTGTCCTTGCATTCATATGGTCAGTATCTGGTATACCCTTGGGGTTATACTGGGGATTACTTACCTAAAGAATGGAAAAAATTGGATTCTCTAGCGAGAATGGTTTCAAGTAGTGTAGTAAAAGCAGGAGGAAAACCATTCAAAGTTCTAAGCGCCGGTAAATGGTACCCAGCAGCTGGCGGTAGTGATGACTTCGCGTTTGGAGCTGTTGGCGTTCCGTATTCTTATACGATGGAATTAACAGACGGTTATGAGTTCATATACCCTGAAAGGTTACTCCGTAATATTTTGCCACAATATTATGAAGGATTCAGAACTTTTGGGGCTCAAATAAAAAAAGAATTTTCCAATCAAAGTGACGAAAATAGATATAAAGAGGATGATGGAACAAATAGCTAGAATTCATAAAATGAAATAAAATCCAATATAAAAAAAGATTGTTTTATTTATATAGATAACAATGACTAGAAAGTTCTCATTTGTATTGACTAATATGTCGAGGCTTTTATTTTATATCGTGTCATACATCAAGGTTCAGATAGTATTATTTTGTGATAATTCAAGAAAATATTTAATAGAAAATTATGTACAATGTATTATTAATCATATTATATATAATTTTCTCTTCTTATTCTAATAAAAAATAACTCTACAATTTTATTACCAAATGAAAACATTTCAATAACGTATTCGATAACAAATATGTAACAAAACCGTATTCTATTTCCGTCAAGCACTTTCAGAATGAAGTAGATTCAATATTGCACGGATGCAATATCGAGATATTTCGATGATATTCCGATTTACCTTTAATTTTATATTCCAATACAAATCACATGCGATTTTAATATGTTCCTGGAAATTTTATTAAAAATTACTTCAGCTTATATATTAAAGAATATTAATATTCCGTAGATAAATATTTAAACTCTTACTTCCCAATGTATCCCTGCACATGACAGGGTAGACAGAGGGAACTCGGGAACCAAGTGAAATATCACGAATTCATGTATCACGTGATGGCCATATTCAGGATAGAGAATTCGTCAGGATGTTTTATCATACCGGAACAATAATATTTATATATTAATAATAATATGAATTTATACATTCTGATGGTATTGCAACGAGTATTGTTTTTAATTAGGCACATCTTACCTAACGTAAATAAAAATGTTGCTATTACAATTTAATTATTCTGATCCTAATGTTAGTCATTGTTGTGATTCATGTGTTTAGTGCATCCAAGTTGCTACTAACCGGTCTGTAGGATTTAATTTATAAGCTCTGAGGCGCACCCGAGTGGGTGGTGCCTTGTCCATTGGTCATCGACCCTTAATATCAATAGGTTCTTAGGATATTAATTATATTTTTCATCTATTCTTTAGATATGATTTATGATTCATAGTGTTTCTGCCTACCTATGTTGAACCTTGAACCTTTAGTATAGAACTGCCGAGTATGTAAATAAAATTATATTAATTTTTATTTACATATTATTTATTTTGGTAATATTCATTCCTTAGTTTACAAAATACCCTAGGTTTTTTGAAAGATGCTGTACACAGGAAAATATAAAAAAATATACAAAAAAAATGTAACGACCACAGATAACACTAAACAATTACAATACATAAATAACCTTATTCAAAACTATTTCTTTCAATTAAGAGTTAAAAATTGAGGAAATTAAAGGCTATAATGAAGTTACTAATTTTAAGAAAAAAAACTGCATTTATTTGTCCGTAACAAATTTTACAGCCCATATTTTCTTGTGCAATCGCAAGTTGTAAAACAGAAATAAAGTGAAATTATACGAGTATTCTTTGAGAACAATATTTTATTTTTTCTAAATATTTGCGTGATTCTATTAAAGGTTAATACAAATTGAATTTAGCTACTAATGAAGCATTTTGAGGTTTTATTATTTATAAACATTGGTAGGTGTTATGTTAATAATATTAAAATCGTATTGTAATTTCAATATTCATTCATTTTATTGGTCCTTTTTTTAAGTTATGTTGAAAATGGCCAGCGTCGAATATTGTGGGTATGTAAATATTTTTTTTATATATAATAATAATATGTTCTATATTTTTTTTCGTTATCATTTGTTTTGGTATAAAAATATAATACTTTTTTAGATGTAAATACACGAGGATGTGTTATAAAAAAATGTTAGAAGACTTACTCGTTGACGATGAGGATCCATGTGTAGAAAATGTTGAGGCTGGATCAAGTACAGTTAAGTAGAAATTACTTTTTTAAAATCATAGTCTACATAAATGTTTTATATACAAGCCAATTTAAAACATTATTAAAAATAAATAAAAACGAATAATGTACAAATTTCTTATGACCAAACATGTCAGTTTTTATTTTTAGACAGGCAGGCGGAGAGCTAATATGTTGAGACTTTGATCTCCACTTTACGTCTAATTTTCGAGACAGCGTGTTGAATAGCGGTAGTGAAAATAATTCATTTTTGAAGAAAAGCATATCCACTATCGCGTTTATAGATAAATATATAATGTACCATGACTGTATGAAATATTTCAAATATTGATCATGTTATTATTATATGATTTTTGCAGGTTACGATATATTTGCAAGCATTAAAAAAATATTGTAATAGGTTTATACATATCAATGATGGCAACAGTACATTTGAAGGTAGAAATCTATACGAGGTAACCATATCTATAATTTATGTTAGTGAAGTTAAAAAATTAAGTAATTATAATTAAATATATCGATATAAATTAACAGGTTATCATAAATAATACTGCGCGAGAAGATAAAGAAAATAAAAAGATACCTATCGTAGTAATCGAGGCAGGTCAAGATGCGGGAATAGCACCAGTGTCGTTCGCTCTATACATTATTGAGCAGTTAGTGGTTTGTAATGAGAATAATGATATGATACGCAATGTGAACTGGGTTATCCTTCCCTCAACTAACCCAGATGGAATGGAAATCATAAAATCGGTAAGTTCAATACTATTTTATAACCTTTAATACTCTTTATACAGTGTGATGTTTATTGAACATAGAGCAGCGTAGTCGTTTTCCACTTCCCTCAATTTTTTGAGATATTGTATATTTACCTTAACACTGCGTTTTGTTTTCTCAGTTAGAAATAGCTATAACCTTAAAAATATATATTTTTGAAGATTTTATTTATTATCTTGAATATTTGGTATAATATTTGGTGGCGTTAAATTGTATGGACAATAGTTGTGAATATCCATTCCGCACGCAATGTCTCAATAGTGGAGAACGAAGTGCCTAAATACTACGTTCACTCTTTGTTATTAAATTACGATCATGGAATAATTCGGATGAGTATTAATGAACCATTACGGATTCCCATTCCCCTGGAGACAATATTTATATCTTTAATTGTCTTTACTATTGAATATACAATCCAGTCGGGCAGCAGATTTAATTTCTTAACTTGAAACGTAATACCTTACTAACTAATAAATTAAAAGTATTGGCTTCTGTAAGAACTAACTTTAGTTTTTTTATCAATATACATACATTATCGTATACATCTTTTAATAATATTAAAAAGTAACAATAAAAGCGTAAAAAAACATCACAGATGTGCCACTATAATGGAATAGGTTGGTAGAAGCTGCGGTTGTTAAGACAGTCTGTTCTTATTGGGTTCGCATCTTTGAACCACTTTCTGCTCCTCAACTCAACGCCTCACTTTGCTTGGTACTAGATCGAAGAAATGAAATTATAAATTATTTCATTTCTCCAAGTGGGAGTCAAATGCTATTTAGGGCGTAAAACTATTTGTTTTTTTTTGTAGGATGGAGGTAGCTGGCATAAAAACTACAGGCCTGTGATGAACCAGTCTAACGGTGTTGACATTACAAAAAACTTTGATGTATCGTGGGATCTCTGCCCAATAAATGACAATATATTTTCTTTAAAGTATCCAGGTCCCAAAGCCGCGTCTGAAATCGAAACAATTTTTGTTGCAGAAGTATTAAAGAAATATAAAGACAAAATAAAAACATATATTTCCTTAAGACGAGATGGTCATGCTATACTTTATCCTTACGCGAGTAAAAATAGCAAATTCCCTTCGCTAGAAGAGGTTAAAAAAAGAGCATACGCCATTGCTGGAAAAGTTAATCAAAGGGCCGGCGGCATACAGTGGTTCGTTAATGAAAGCATCTACAACATGAATGGGATGGCTCAATGTGGCCATAGCGTCGATTACGCGGTTAATAAATTAAACATTCCTCACGCTTATGAGATGCGTGTTTTTTCAGAACAAAGTAAAGATATTTTGTCAATGTTTCAAACTTTACCCAAGGGACATGAAGCCTCGCTTAGAGCGAGCTATTTCAGTGGTATACGGGAACTCTATAATTCTATTATCAACGAGAGCAAGCAAAAGCCTACAAAATAAAATGTTTCGTTATCAACCGCAGTTTTTATGTAACAGTTTCTAGTACATATAGGCGTAAATAGGTCAAGGGAGTTGCTTAGCTCTCAGGAATCATTCAATATAATCATTCTATACACACAATTTCAAATCAGGTCAAGAGTGTATGTTTAAGGTGGTATATATTTTAGTATAATATTTATTTACTACATAAAGGTGTATCTACGATGTAGGAGTCACTTTTCCACTTTTCGGTAGGATGTCGGTCATGCGCCGTGCTGGGCGGCCATAGCGCCTGCGCTAGGGGTGGGGCCCGTGTCCGTTCAGCCCGCTACCACTCTGTAGTCGGCCGCGGCGGCGGCGACGCGTCTTCTCCTAACTCCTCTCAACACCTGCACTCTACACGCGATAACTGAGCCGCCACTCGCGATTAAACTAAATATTTTTTTTCTTCGTTGGTTTTTTTTTATTATCAACTTGGTTTATAGTTACTATAATTTTGAAGTGATTTCCGTACTTTACGTTTTTTTTTTATCATATACAGAATTAACAATATTTAGAAAGAATATAAATTTATATTTATTTGTTTTGGTAAAAATATATTTTTTTAATTTATTTTTGTGTATCAAAATTGATGCCGGTATCGAGCTGCACAAAGGTAAAAAAGGTAAGTTAGTCAAATATTTAAAAAGAAAAGTCAGCTGTCACTGCGAGTCAAGCTGTCAGTACTCCGTTGCGCTAAGGTTTGTATCCGTATCCGGAAAAGGTTCAGAGCGAATGGGCGGAAGGCGGTCCCGTCGGCAACAGGTTGCAAGGCTTTGCAGGCGTCGGGAAACGGTTAACGCCCGCTTTCCTCATAATTATATTTAAATGTAGTATATTATAAGGAAATAATAGAGACAGACGAAATTAGGTCATTTAGCGAAATAGGAAATTATATAAGTTATATTATATTATATTTTCTGTTTTGATCGAATACTCGATACAGCCTTATTAATATTAAAGAAATATTCTTGTGTAATTCATACTTAAAATGATGTACATACGTTTTATTAATAGCAACGAAAGAAAAATATTTTTTTCTATTAGCTGTTATTTTTATTTTTGACAGCAAAAAGTAAATATACTTCAAATTTATTAAATGAATATAATACATCGCTATTTATTTCACAAGGGTTTTCGTCGTTCACATAAAAATTCTAAGATAATAATTAATATCTATATCTAAATAAACTATATATCTATATCTAAATCCCGTTTCGTTATTTATCGAATATTTTAAAAAATAACGTATTAAATAGAAATTCTTAAACAAAATCTAACAGAAAGTTATTTTAATATTTTCACTTGTCATGCAAGTTTTTCCAATTTCAATATGAGCCACAGCAAGATAACATTTTATGATGCAGGTCACTAAATCGATAGAAGCAGGTATATCTCGATGTTTATTACGGGACTAATAAGGGGCTTTCATAACCAAAGTTTCAAGTGTTGATAAGAGTATCGATCGTGCACATTACATACGTGTGATAACGCGATGCGGGTGCTTACTAAGCGAGCTACCCACATTACACTGACTCCTTTTAACGCGAATATGTTAATTAATACGGTTTAATTTATAATTCTCATAAATAAAACGAGAATAAGGAAATAAGTTAATAATTTTGATATTAACAAAAAAATGATATAGATAAGAATAAAATATAAAAAAAAATATATAAATTGAAATTTGCCTGTTATATAAGAGGCTTGTTTTAAGATCATTTAAGACAGATATTATGAACACTCAGAACTTGAAAGATACACACTGTGAAAATCAGAATAGAAAATCTGTGTGATTAAATTTCGTCAGGAATAAAAGAAATGTGTGAAAAAGACATTACAATAATTATGTCTTAATTTTTTTACCGAAGCATATGAAAATAAATTAAGAAATTACAGATAGTTGCAATATTATTAGTTGTAATTCTTTGTAGTTACTTTAAAAAATTAAATACTCTCCCTAATTTTTTGTAGTTACTTTTACGTAAGAGCGCTTCGTGGTGTACAACATAGTATCTGACTGTACGCGTGATAGTAGTGGATTCGACCGTCACTTGGAAAATAGATTATATTAAAATAATTTTATTTTACTACTGTGGAAAAATAATCTCGTTGAAAGCACGGTGTAGAGTTTCGTCCCTCAATACGCAAAATCTCCAAAATTCTGTAAAAAGTAGGGAACGGAGTATCTTAAAATTAAGTATCCTGCAATACGCAGGATACAGCGTGAAGCTATAAATAAATAAAAGAAAAATTGAAAGAATTACCTCAAAGAAACCAAAATCATTTTAACTTAGGACATTATAAATGATTTATATATTGATTTACTAGATAAAAAATTGATTTAGTATTAATTTGAGGCCTGTCATAGCCCAGAGATACAAGCTTTCGACTACAAGTTGTGGGTTCGATCCCCCTCGAGGAAATTAAATATTTAATATTTTCAATTTTTTTCTCTGGTAGGCAAATGCGTTACGCCACTCAACAATTAATGCTTCGAATGCGGCGAAAAGTGTAGAACGGAGCGAAGTGCCTTAAACCTAGGTTCCCAACGTCCCCAACGTGAACTATAAAATAAAGAAAAAGGAAAATTTAGTAATACGTATGTACATAATATCTTAAATTAAAATTAAGGGACTCATAAAGTACCTACTATTTTATAGAAAAAAAAAACGATAAATTTTAAAATGGAAGTATTCACATCGAGAAACTGCTTAATGAAACAAAAGTCAACTATTTCCACAATATTGGTTGTTATTGCCTCTCTATGGAATTTAATTCGAGAAGTTACAATATAGCTCACTTGTCGACCCCTTTCACTACTTCAAAGGGTTTCGGTCGCAATTTAATAATAAATTTATATTCGGGGATATCTGTTGGACTGTAAAAACTTTTGCAACAATATCCTCCAATGATAAGAATACGAACAGTTAGCAAAAATGGGGAACGAAAGTGGAACGGAGTGTCTTAACACTAGGTTCCCAAGTTCTCTCTGCCTACCCTGCCATGTGCGGGAAGCTGAGAGAGTATTTATAATGTGAACAGCATTACAAGTATGTTAAGTAATTCGATATTTATTACTAAAATTCATAGCAAAACGTTAATGATTTAAGAGTCAGGTTTCCTTGAAGTTTTAAAATTATTTTTTTTCTCACATTAAAACTTGTAAGCTTCGTACAACTTTTATAGTAAAATTAAATCATTTTTATTTTTTATGTTAAGGTCTTTCTACATACAATATCTTGCAAGGCCAACATAATCTAATGACCATCACTCTATTTATTATTCTTTATTTCATTACTGTTATTCTCGATTTTATATACACAATTAAGTGTATTAAGTATAAAATATTAATCATTTCCAGGCGTAGAACGACAGTATTTAGTTTCGCTTAGATATTTTGATGGTATTTTTTGTTTGATCTGTTAATAAAACAATGTGTTAATATTCACCTTTAACTTACAATTTCTCTAGTGAAGTAGAGAACGGAGTGTATGAACTCTAGGTTCTTCTTTAATAACAAAAAACTATAATAAGCAAGAAAATACACCATATGCACAGGACAAATAATTATATTCATGACAAGATCGATCCTTCTAAAAATATTTAAGATATATTTAAATTACTTCAAACGAAAGATAACACAATATAATTTTTTTAAATTGTTTATAAATACCATTTGTACACTCGATTGCTCTTACATTTGTTTAAGGCGTATGTTAGGAATCAAATAATTCAATTGTGGAAAAATATACTTTTACAGGTTCTTTAAAGAAATGCTAATATATATATTTTTAGCTTTAGTTTAGCTCTCAGAGAACTTGGGAATCTAGTGCTGAGACACTCCATTCCCATTAAAACACTTCCACTCCCAACTTTACGCGACCTTTGGGCGTTGTGTGTTGAGTTGCGAAATTCAACGCCGTGTTGGGCTTGTTACCAAAGTGAAGACAATGTTAATATATTATTTAAGTATATATAAAACATCGTTTATATTCGGAAAATTCCCATGGCAAATATATAAAAAATAGTTATTTAAATTAAGTTTTCGTAAGTACATGATGTTTGAGAGCAGTAATTACGTAGAGAATTCAAGTGCCAGACAAACACTAAAGTTTGCTAAATGAACTCGACGGATATTGGATTTCTAACTGCTGGTTACGGCCTCATATACTAGGTTTTATAAGAGCGTTGTCACATTGCCCTAATACTGTGACTAATGTTTTGATTATTTTATTATTTCGAAATTAAAATACTTATAAACCAAAAATAATCTATTTTATTTCTCAGCTCGTTAAAAAATTGTTGACAATCAATGCTTTAAATTAATTAAAATCGATACTACAACTAATAAATGGTTAGATTTTAAACTATAAAAAGTCTTTCATGAGCAAAATCTGAATGTCCGTACCGCGGTATTAAAATTTGAAGCGCTCAAACTTGCCTTCTAGCTTCATTACGTTGGAAAGTTGGTGAAAATTCATACAAGTCTAAGTTCTAATGAACACCGGGCGGGGAAGTTGGCCGTAGCTATCGCTCACATACCGCCTTTTTGTGAACAATACCGCAAAATTTCAACGCCATTATTTAGCAAATTAAAGTAACTTATCAGTGTAAGTGATGAAGTTTTACATTGTGTACGTTGCGATCAATCATAAGTTGCACGTTGTTTAGAGTTTCAGTTAAAAAGCATTTTGCGTTATTGCATTTATTTGCAACAGATTTCATAAATGTATTAAGTAAACGAAAAAATAAATCTGCTATGTATGAAGATAATTATGCAAACCTATGTACATTATTAAATAATAAACAGTGTTAAAACATTCTTATACCAAAAAAAAAAAAAAATAGAATCTATCTCATAAATTCAATGTATTAAAATTTCCCTGAAGGTATATCATATTAAAAAATAAACTAAATATTAATATAATACGTATGTAAGGCAGTCTTACATCCACGTACCGCCGCATTTTCGCGACATTTCTCTCCTCTGTATCATCGTGACACCGTCTTGCACGGCCCCCGTTGGTGACGGTGATCACTTACCGTCAGGTAACGTACGTGATCACCGTCACGCTCGTTTACCTATGTTTTACATAAAAAAAAAATAATTAAAATCATGTGTGCGGTGGAATTTAACGCCGCGTTTTTACTTATTATCAAAACCTAAAAATTCAACTATTTCCCCGAATGGAAATGCCACTACGCCACGGCGTCATCAACAAATATATTATAATTTACGAAACAAAAGAAGAGAAAATATATCCAGTAAAAAGATACAAACTATGAAAAATTACTAAGATAATATAACAGTACAAGTAAATAACGATAAATCACTAGTATTACACGAAGGCATTTTTAATAAATCGAGTAGGAATCCTAGCGTAAGGAACAGCCGTCGCGGTATTAACCGTACTGTTATTCTAAGTGGATTAGGGACAACGCGTTTCTGGATAAGTCCAACGTAAAGTGAGGTTGCGCTCCGCTTTTAAATCCCCGAAATTTATTTAATTTTCCTTTTTCTAAAGTCTTAAAGATAAAAGAAATTGTATAAATAACGCTCAGCTTACAAGATATTTCATAAAATAGTTTTACTACTCATAATAGACGAACGAATAATTATATTCAGTAACTTGTATAATTATTCAAGTTTCGAAAAAACAATAAACAAATAAATTGACATTTTCCAAATTTGTCACAAATTCTTCAATTTTTAATGGTATCTAAAATAATATTTTTATATTAATATTTTTAATTATAATATTAACATTTCATCTGTTTAGATTTTCTTAAATGCCAAATTCTATAGAACATTAATCAAGAATCTCATTAGATAAATGAAAGAGTTCACAAAACACGATTATCGGTCACAGATGATTGATCGATGCCTCCCCTCATTCACGAATAGTAGGTATATATATAGAAATAAATTGGAGTGTCTCTTTATTTCATAGCCAAAACTTTTCAAAAAGTATTTCTTTTATTTTATACTACATCAAATAAACATGAGTTTTAATTAATTCATTTGTTTTATGATTGTGAAATGTAGTACATTTTTCCCTTTAATGCCTTTGTGGGTTGATACGAAATACAGACTATATTTTTTACTCTTCTAATCTCTAATCTTAAATGATTACAATTTCTTTTCTTTTAAAACTATAAAAATAAAAATTTCAACGTACGATCTACTGCATAGTGCACTAGACACTACATATTACTAACACGTAATTTCTAACCGAGTTCTCACTCCCTCTCACCGTAAGGAAGTTCGCAAGAAATATTGGAAAACGTCTCGAATTACCTATTTACTCATTTACGTCGAGTGTTCGTTTGAGTTGTGACACGATACGCTCCGATCACGATGAGAGTAATAAATTAGTCGTCACCGTTTTGTCGCTCTTGGGTTACATTGATAGGTGGCGTGTATTCTTTGTTCATGCGTATACTTACATACATATATGTACGTAGGTGAACATGTGCTATAGTATTAACAATTCACTCACTCACTCACTCAGCTTGGCTCTGTATCTTTTATATGGCAGGGTAAGCGGAGGGAACTTGGGAACCTAGTGTTAAGGCACTCCGTTCTTTTAATTACCTACTGTGACAATTAAATGTAGATAGTTTTTAAAAAATTTAAAGATAGTGTAACTCGAAGTCATACTTCTTGGTAATCGTCTAAGCGCTCTAGCCAATTATACCATAAAGCGCTACGCAGAAAGTTCATAAGCATATTCGTTACACTTTTTATTGTTATTTGCATCTCTTTATGGAGATTTCTACAAATGACTGCGATTCTAAAACGATTTCTAAGAAAAATAATGCTAATAAATGATTTAATATTTTATAATAAATATATATTTTTATATCAAATACTAACTTAGAAGGTTTTAGTTAACATATTTTGTCTATTGTCTTTAGTCATACAGTATATACTACAGAAGAATACTTCTGCAATCTTTATCAGTTTTGATTTTATCTTTGCGGGAGGGAACAAATCAATTTGACTAGTGACATTACACTTTTCGGTCGTCACATACGTTCCTAGGTTATTAAGGACAGATAAACTGTCAATTTTACTTATAGTTAGTAACACTGCAACCGGAAATGCAGTTGAACTTGGTCGTAACTATTGTTACGAAACATTTATACCGGATCAAAAGTGAATTCATACATTGACTCGTACTTGCCCTATGAAATGTTGCTTTGCTTGTATTTTTTTATAAGGACGGTTCCACCACCTCTAATCCATACGAAATAATCGTAAAGATAAAAACGTACGATAATTTTTACGAGTATTTTTATTATTTTGTTAAACATGTAAAATGTATCAATTTATTTATACGTTATCGTTGAGCTGACTTGTTATTTTACCTATATATTCTAAATGTCAGTATACCTTTATATTAAGCTAGTGAATAAATGATATTAGTAGGTATGTACTGAATGTTCCAAAAGAACGACTCCTCCGAATCTGACCTATTTTATTTGTTTGTTTGGGACTGCAAACATCTATATAGCATACCCATCTACATCGCCGTATCTATTATTATTGACAAGTATTTTTTGAGTAAGGTTAGAGTATCTCCTCAGAAACTTAGTCCACCCTTTTTAACATCCAATTATATTTCTAAATAAAATAGTAAAATGCGTCTAGTAAAACCACTTGATGACGTAATATATGGTTACCCTATAATAGGCCCTTACATTTGGGGAACAATTCATATTTCACCATTACTTTCGAGTAAGGTTGGTCCCATCTTTCGATATGCGTCCTTGTCTTTTTAGAACAAAATATATATTCATAAATGTCTGTAGGTTGTTCAAAATAAACTCAACGAGCATAAACGTATATTTTGTTATTTATTAAATAATTTAGATCTTTAATTTATATTATAATTATATACATAATACAAGGATAATGACCTCATACACATTATATTTTTGAGTTTTGTCATGAGAAAGCCTATCGGACAGCCAACTAAAGATACATTATCATATACAATCACTCTTTATCATTACATAATCATTCGTTTTTGTTGTATGTCTAAAAAGGACTAATATAAAAATCAAGTTCAATTCTAAAAAAAATATTGTAAATAGGCTCTTAAATCCATTTCGAAAAAAATATTACTTATTAGCCATGAGGAAGTTTTACTCTCCCGTTTTTGGAAACAAACACTATAAATATATATGTACTTATATGTATATTTGAATTATCGCGTATTAAATTTGAATAATTTACAATAAAAAAGCTATATCTGTTAGACATTTACTGCTAAAACATTACTTGGTCTGGACAGTACTTCCTAAGTGAACTGGGGACAAGTCGTAAAGTAGAAACGGCAATCTGTACTCGTAGTGCGAGTTTAAAAGCCGTGAAATAATTCAAAAGAGCACTCGCTAAAACGCAATGGGAATTTACAAACCGCGAGACGGACTTTATCACCTGAACTCAGCTGTTTTATAGTATAAAAACCATTTTATTATGGAATGGTAGATGCAGCTATAAACTTCACCGTAAGTAAACGCGCACTTTCGCTGACATGAAAAATAGTTTACAAGCTGTCTATACGTTACAGACTCTGTTTATCTCTACTTTACTGCTCCACAGTACCGCGTCTCCTCTAATCTGACGAATAAAAGTTTATGCCATTTTTAGGGAGCGTTTTATGGTTAACACTTTGTAGACAGAATTAAACCTTAAATGCTTAATGAGTTGTTTGCGAACTGTGCGATTAAAACTTTTTAAGATGTTTTTGAACGCTAAATCGTTATTATTTGAAAATTCTATCAACTATCTATACACTTTAAAAGGTCTCGACAATGGTATTAATATCTAAAGTTGATAATAACTATCGAAATCAACTAGTTTTGTTATCGTCAATTAATAATGAAAAGTATAACATTAAGTATATAAATACATTTTTTAATACACCATACTCCATATTAAATCCTTAACATAATATTAAATCCTTTATCTGCAATGCTTAAAAGTAAATGTTCAGTAAAAAATATACTACGTACAATCAAAAACATTACGCAACCCAGACTTCAATATCTGGGGCCACAATATCGGAAAACAACAATATCAGAGAAGTTTATTCGCTCCCTCAACTCAATAATCGCAGTTTCTAAGTCACTTAACCTGAACGAGGCGACCGCAGTATGTGCCACTCTTGTTCACTCGTGGCGTTATCACAAAACTTATTTGCCATTGATTTCGAACACTTTTATTTTAACTTTTATATTGAAAAGTCTATTTAACTGTTATAGTGCTATTTTATCATTACTTACAATATTAATTTGTTAATACATTTAATTTAATTAAAGCAATATATTTAAAGAAATTATTTGTAAGATTTATTATGAATTGTTACAATATCTCAAATTATCTAAAATTTTCTAAAGAAAGCGTCTTCTAATTTTGTAATAAGCAAAAGTAGTTTATTGATATGCATCAAATTTATTATTGCATTTTATGGTCTTATATCGGCCGGCGCTCATGACACTCAGATTTCGCAAACGGCATGAACGGGGTTGGACCCCTGTCGGAAAACTCTTATTGTTCAATAAAAATGTTATGAGGTAACTCTATTCAATGAACTCGTCTGTTATTGAAATCGGCAATAAAAGGATACAGATGGTGTGTAAGGAATACAGAATGTATAGATTAATAGAAATTTTGTTTTTAAGGTTAGTGTTAAAATATATTTTTATGCTTTTTTGTATTTTTTTTGGTTATTTAGAATATCTTTTTATACTTTTTTGAACTCTTTAGGCGCGTTATGAACGAATTATGAGAGCGAAATTTTAAGATTCGTCAGAAATAGGTACAGTATGAAGTTGCAGTCGTATGATGTTGCTGCGGTCGCCTGTGTTCACTGTTTTCATATAAGTACGATTTATGTATATGCTGATAAATTATATTCAGAAGTGATTATAATTCAATATTTTGATTAATATATTTACTATTCATAAATATTTGTCCAAATTATTTGCCTTTTTCAAGTGACATGATATTTATTAATATATTTACTATTGACATTGATTAACATATTTACTATTCGTAAATATTACTGAAAAAAAATGTATTTATAGACTTTTTGAAATGCTCAAATATAATTGAGGTTATCTATTCGTATGTATTATTAATTAATATAAATTTAAATACGATTATTTAATACTAAGTATAATTAAATTACTTATGTTAAATATTTATTTGGGTTATTTAATATTTCAAAAGTAAATAAATAAATTTATTAATAATTTCAATTTGAATTCATTGAATTTAAGTTTATAGTAATTTATTATTTATATACAATTTAAAACTGTTTTTATGATGACAAAGAAGTATAACAGGTCACGCGCGTACATAAATACACGTATAATATTTTTTTAATACATTTTTTACATAATTTTCATTTCACAATTTATTTTCTTACAAGAAGTTAAGAAGTGATAACTAGTTCCTGCAAAGCAATATGTGAAAATTGAAAACATGAAATAACAAAATAATATGAAGATCAGGAATTTAAATTAATAGTATGAGGCCTGACGAAGGGCAGGGCACAAGCATGTGACTGTAAATGCGACACATTGTGGGTTCGATCCCCATTCGAGGATATGAAATTTTAATATTTTCCATTTAAATATTTAATCATTTCTTCAAACACACGGCAAAACACGGCGTTGAGTCAACACGCTTTGTCTCAAAGTCAGCGGAAAGTGGGAAACAGATAGGAATATCATATATAAACACCACGTTCTTAAGTTCCCTCTGCCTACCCTTGTGTGATATACAGCGTGAAGCTGAGAGAGAGTAAATAACAATATGATGCGATACATTTGATGCATCCTAATTATAATAAACAAAGATCAAGTAATAATTTAAAGTTCACTAACCGATAATATTTCTGTTTATAAATTTTGTTCTAAGGTTGTTCATTTTCTTGTCGGGAGGCATAATAAGCGCTGCTATATCGAATCTATTGTTGCCAGTCTGATTGCCATTGTGAAGATTTTAAAAAAATGGTAGACGTTTTAAGATTATATTTAGGAATGTATTAAATATAATGATAAGGTAATATTACAAAACAGTAGTGTGTTTCATTTAAATATATACTTTTACAGCTGACTATGATAGGTCCAAAAACAACTAAACAGATTCTAATCGACTTTTTAAGTGACAAATTAAGATATTTATACTGCTTCTTTATCTAGCTCTCACACTTTTCTATTCACTTTAGACTTACGTATCTTGAGGTACGTAGCTAAAAAATCCTTTATCGTATTAAAATAAAAATATTATTTTGATCTTAAAATAACAACAGCCGCACAAAAAATAAATAGTTTAACAAACCAACGGGGGAAGCCAATAAATTTGTTCTGAACTCGTTCGACGCGTCATAACTTTTGCGATAGACATTTCGTAATAACCCAACTCACCTGAAACAGAAGCAACAAGCATTGGTGCAATTCCCCAAAGGCAGTGCCTCCATTTCCCTGCCTGAGCCAAAGTCAATATGTCGTCAGATATGAGTTATTTTTCCATAATTCTGAAGCGTCGGCACGCTATTCCCAAATAAATAATAAATACGTCATGTTTAGGGTTGCCAATTAATTTTTACCACTTCTCGCATCGTATTCGTATCATAAATCATTTAGCCCCCAGTTCTACGCAACAAGTATTTGGCAATAAATAAGAAATATACACCCATATATACATATATGGCCATGTTAACGTTACATATTTCATGATTTATTAGATAAATTTAATTAATAAAGAAATATTATTAATAAAAAAATGTGTTAGTGAAAATTCTTACATATTATTCTTAATCGATACCTTGATATTAATATAATAACCATTCTTTGTGTATTTAATAAATTAAATGAATTATGAATATAAATCTTTATATAAAAATAATGCGATTAAAAAATTCTAAATAAATGTTTCTTTGTGTAATTAACACGGAAGTAGCAACAACCCTGATACGTAAGCCGTAGACGGCGTACACGCTCGTAGCTCGCGGTAGGCGCTGTCAATTCTGTTTGTTTCTACATTTAATATGCAGGAAGGCTTAGCATCTTAAATTTGAAGTGGCTTTTGAGATTTGAATTCCTACGTACAAACTTACAAAGTATGCCCCTAGGGCACAGAGAATTCGTTTGAGCATATTTTAAAATGTATTTTTTATTAATAATAATAATGTTGGTTTTATTGGAATTAAATAAACAATACAATATTTTTTTTAAAATTGATTTGTTGAATTTGGATAAAATAAGCCACAGAAATATGTTTAAAAACAATCTTTAATTTTTTTAATATTTTTAATCGTAACCATTTCTACTTAAACATTGTACATGGAAATACAATATATCCTTTTTATCTAGTAATGTTATGATTTCAAACTCCTTTTCAAAGTCTCATTTGAATAGACCATCGACAATTCAGCTTCATGCTATAACCTGCACATAGCAGGACAGGCAGAACTTGGGAACCTAGTGTTAAGACACTCTATTCCGTTGTTCACTTTCTGCTGAATTTGAGGCATTGCGTGTTGAGTAGAGGATCTCAACGCTGTGCTTTGCCCGGTTACCAGAGCGAAGAAATGGAAAATATTAAATATTTCATTTCCACAAGTGGGGGCGAACCCCTGTTCGATAGAACCCACGACTGAGGCCTCACTGAGTTTCGATAATGATTATAATTTTTTCTTGACATTTTTTGCAATTAGTTAATTTCATATACTTGTTGTATTGTAAATATATGACTATTAAGAATGGTCAAATTTTTGCTTACGCAGACGATACCGCAATTGTTTTCTCAGGTACCTCCTGGAATGGTGTAAAGCAACTAACGGAAATAGGACTTGCAAAAATATCTTTCTGGCTTAAATCTAACTTCCTTACACTTAATTTAGACAAAACAAATTACATATGTTTCACTATAAATAAGAGAACTCAACCTTGTAACAATTTTGAAGTACAATTGCACAACTGCCAATATAATAACACTACCCTATGTAAGTGTGTCCCATCGACCCTGAGTAGAGTTTCTACTAGCTAATATCTTGGTATAATTCTTGATCAACGTTTATCATGGCATCCACATATAGACTTCATCAGTACGAAAATTCGGAAACTTATATGGATTTTCAAAAATTTAAGGCATGTAACAAGTAAAACACTACTACTCCAAATATATGTAGCTTTAGCACAATCAAGATTGGGATATTGCATCTCTGTATGGGGAGGTGCCTCCAAAACAAAATTCCTTCAAGCTGAAAGAGCACAAAGATCGTTGCTGAAAGTTATGCTTTTTAAATGTTTTAGATTTTCTACTGAGAACTTATACACTTGCAGTCTAGTACTGTCTGTACGAAAGCTATACATTCTACATTGTGCTTTGAGAGTCCATAGAACTGTTGCCCTGTCAACTAACTTAGAAAAACCTAAAAAAAGAAGAAATACCATAACATATATTCTTCTGATGAAAACTAAGTTTGGTAACAGCCAATTCACAAACCAGTCGAAGTATTTATATAATGCAATAAACCAAATATTAAACATAAATTCTTTAAATCTTTTTGAATATAAAACTGAACTGACAACTTGGCTACAAAGTTTAAATTATGACACTACAGAATCCTTAATGCAACGGTGAACACACACACACACACACACACACACAGACAGACAGACAGACCCATACACACACACAGACACACTTATCACACATGCACAGGCTTGCTCTTACTATTTTTCATTTTTGTATTTTTTTTTTTGTTTATTTTCAATTTTTATGTTAGTTTTAAACTTAGCTGTAAGTGTATTTTGTTTTTTGTTTATTTTCGTTACTACAATTAACGTATAATGTGTTATGGAAGAGCAGGACCGCCTGTTACAAGTACTAGTATCATACTAGTAACTTACTAGGATGGTCTCATTACTTCCTACCTAGTTAAACAATATGTGAAACTGAAATAAATATATTTTTATTGTTGTTGTATTGTAAATTTAGCATCATCTTTAAATTGTGACACCAAAACGTAACTTTTTTGAGGACCAAACTATTTGCTCCACGGTGGTTGGGGACACATCAAGTCTTTAAAAGTTTCACATTTAGAAATGTCAGCTATTACGTCCCATATGATCCTCAGGGACATTAAATTAGGGGTATTTTTTGGAACGAAATATATTTAGAGCTTTGCACACACACACACACACCGATGATCATAAACTTAAGTATAAATTGTAAAGGACTTAGAGAGCTAAGCATAGGAAAAGTTACTTTTTTGATCTTTTTTAGGTAGCGCCAAAGCGCTACTTAAAAAGCGCATGAAATTTTATAAATTATCTTGTTTAATTATTGATTTTCTAGAAAGAAATAAAATGAATTTTAGAAATTTTACTAGTTAACTTATATGACAATATATAACATTACAAAAAAACATCAAACTTAGGTATCCATATGAAACACCTAACAAAGTCGCCCTTAGTAGATGTTTTGTATTTATTATTGCCCGTATCACCCCTACAATACTACCCTAGTCACCTACATATACAAATAACTGTACAACGATGCTATCAAGCCGGGACTAAATGCATTGAATGTATGTAACAGTAGGCTGTGTTTTATACTAAGCCTATTCGGTGCACGTGCTGTCTACCGTTTTATTTCGTTCATTTGTTAGGACAAATGTTTTGGACGTTTTAATTCAAGATGCTACTTTAGATCTTGTTTTGTTGATGACATCATGTCTAGCGAGGTTCTATTTTCGATGAATTAAAATATGTTCAGTGTTTTGTTGTATTTATTTAGTTGATCTGTTATGTTATTGTTTTATGTCGTTTACTTTATTATAAATACTTTTGTTAGTTTATTGATTGTGTAGATTTTGCTAGTTTAAAGATATTTTTTTAGTCAATGTAAATCTAGTGGCGTGGAGTTTCGCCACTAAGCACGCAATGTCACTGCAACTTAGCGAGAAGTGAGGAACGGAAGTGTCTTAATGGGAACATGGGAGTGGTTAACAAGAGTTTCACAAGTTTTCTCTACCTACCCTCCTATGTGTGGAATACCGCGTGAAATAACAAAAAAAAATGAATTATAAGTTCGACTGTCGATATCAATGAAACGAAGGAATTATAGGTTCGACTGTCGATATCAGATCTTGTTATCCGAATGTTAAATTAAGATATAATAATTATATATATAAATATCACTAAAAGCAAGAATATTCGAACTATATTTTTTATGCTATTTACTTCCAATATGTTAAAAAGTTATTATCATTGTTGTTATAGAAAATAAAACAAAACGTTATGTAATATATATAAATTTGAAGCTATCTCTCCCTCTCTCTGTCTCTCTGTATATATATATATATATATATATATATATATATATATATATATATATATATATATATATATATATATATATATATATATATATATATATATATATATATATATATATATATATATATATATATATATATATATATATATATATATATATATATATCGTAGGTGTAGTGTAAAATGACACATAATTCTTCGTTCAGCGTCTATTTTTCCGAGGGAAAGCAGAGGGAATTAAAGATTGTCAACAGATTTATTATTCGCTCCAGTGAACCCGACGCGGGCCCCGAGAGACCAGGCTTATAATTGTACATCTCTATGTGTATCTATCGATATAATTAGGTTGTAAGTGGCTTCTGTTACACATCATAGAGCGTTCGTGTAGTAATTGGGTACATTCATACGACAAAGTTTTGGGATTTAATAATTTTAGCCCCTATAATATGATAATGACAAGTTTGGTGCTATAATTAACATTTAATTGAAGGAGATATAATAATAATAGACAGTGGATAGGAGAGCAAATTTGGTTACAGGAAAGGTTGCTCGCTGCCATCACTTGTTCACTTTAGTGAATTAGTTACAGTAACAATTTAAAACAATAAATTTATGAACAATTTTTTTTTCGTAGTGTTAAAACCCTCCGTTTCATTCCCCACTTTTCACCTAATTTGAGACATTGCGTGTCGAAATTTATTGCTGCGCTTTGCCTTGCTACCAGAGCGAAGAAATGAAAAAAAAATCATTCATTCCAAAGTATTAAATATTTTATTTCATCGAATGGAGATCGAATCCACAGCTTATCGTATATACAGTAACACACTTGTGCCACTGCGCCACGACAGGCCGAATTCAACCTTAAATTTATTTATTCAAACTAACTAATTCACATATTTAGTACAATAAACAATTTTCAGCCAGTAACTATATTTCATCATAAGTCAAAAGCTATATTCACCGTCTTGTGCACCACTAATAGGGTATTATAAACTTACTCTTAGAACTCAAGGGCTGTGAGTCCTTGAAGGGGAAGTGCAAAGGGAGAAGGGGGTGCAAGGTATTCGAGTCATCTCGGTAGGGCGAGATTACAGATGGCAAGATAAGCCCTGAATTAGATACAACGAATTTCGTATGAACTTGTAAAGATATTAAGCATTTTGCTTTGTGAATGAAATATTAGGTTTGTTTTACAATAACCTCTTAAGTAAGGTTTTAAGGATTACCTTTTAACTGTATATAAAATGATTTAAAATTATTATTAAAAGAGTGTTTGTTATAATTAATACTTTGTGAAATTAATCTTCTTGGGAAGGAGAAAATATTCAATAAGCATAATAAAATAAAAACAGAAACTATAAACATGTCTATAGGTATTAGGTGTACACGTTACAAAAGCTGAAGCAGTTTATTAAGTCAAGATCCAAATTAACACATCATTTATCCACTTTTAGTCAATCGACTTAACCTTTCAGTGGAACTAAAAAATCGAGCACTGTAGGGAGCAAAATTACACGTTAAGGCTTACAGCCCGCGGCCGCAAAACAAAAACACGACCGCAGGCTCTTCTTAAATCTCAATTAAGGAACAAAACCGTATCTCGGAGCCACGTACACTGAATTAAATTAATGGCCCCACATATTGCAACTGTAGCTTGCTTCAATTAATTGCTTCTTTTTTTCTTTGTCCTGAGATGCCTTAAATGTTTTATTGGTGTTGTTTAGTTTGACTAGATGGATTGCTTTCGCTGGTGATTTGATTGAGCCTAATGTCTTTTCTTGATTAAAACTATTTTTCGGGAGTAACCAACCATCTTAAATATAATAAGAAATAATTTATATCCAATTACTAACTTAATTTATTAAGAATAAATATCTAAATCTATAGATTATTTTGTATATAAATGAAGGTAACTTTTAATACAACAAGTAACGTGAAGTGGCAAGATTGTCGAATGAAGTTGTAAAGTGGTGAGCTGACATCACACAAAATGACTTTATAACGCAATATTGTTTAACAGCGTTAGAATTTCAACTATTTACCTAACAGAGTTTCACATGCCGCCCCGAATGCCGTATGCCGGGTGTAAGGGTTGGCGTTACTCGTAAAAACGTTAAAATTTTACATTTATTTTGTAATATTTAATAAGGTCTGTCATGGCGCAGGGGCACAAGTTTTTGTTACTATGGTAAACGCGACAGGTTGTGGGTTTGGTGAAATACATTATTTACTACTTTGAAATGAAAGGTAATGTTCTCATTTCTCGGTTCTGGTAACAATGCAAATGAGCGGCGTTGAATTCCGACACGTAATGCCTTAAATTAGTCGGAAATTGGGAAGTGGAACGTATGGTTTTAGCACTAGGTTCCCAAATTTCCTCAGCCTACCTGCCTTGTGCGAGATACAGCGTGAAGATGAAAAAAAAGAGATTAATGTATTAATATTAAAAAAAAAACAAAATTTCTCCCGAAAATATAAATTTTACTTTGAAACTGGCAGATTATTAAAAATATAACATATTATTTTATTTTTAGAAGCCATATTAGTGTACTTATTAGAATATGGTCACGAGTAAAAATTCACTTAGCGCAATTTTTATTTTACAATATAAGTGATGTTTCAGTTAGGGAAATTATAACTTTAGCTACTATAGAAAATAAATAATAAATCAACAGAACAGTTGGTCATTTTGCCTTTTTGAAGTTTTCCAAAATAATATACACATACATACAAACAAACACACATATGTTAAGCCATTTACAATATTGCATATTATACACATACAAAACAATTTAGTAACAGATGTACATAGGTACAATTGTCATAATACGCGTCCAGGAGATTGCTAGGTCTAATTTAGCGTTTAATTTCCGCCATATATGCCTAATGCTATATCTACGTATACAGGATGGAATGTGGCAACGCATCGCAATGCGGCCAGAATCCTAATAAAATTACTGCACATGTCTATGGTCTATTATGTGTGAGACACTTATGGGTCATATTTATTATTTGGTCATAATTGTGTTTGTTTCATTTAATATTTACTGCGGCAAAGGACTTTTAAACACATTTCATTATAAAACTTATTAATGTTATTATAATTCAGATTAAAAATAATGATTTATATTTTTACGTTGTAAATTCAGACTTAATTAAATAGTGTATAAAAAAATGTACGTACATATTGTACGGCCACATAAAAAAATGTACGCAATTGTTGTTAAAATTCCAGCAGCATTTGAACCCGCGCCTTTTGGAAACCGTCCAAGCGCTCTGACCACTAAGCCACAGGTTCTTAGAGAGATCACAGCTATGAAAACGTATGGCTTAGTACTCCACAACGTATTCCATATCGATGGTGGGTTTGAATCTATAATTATATTTATATATTATCATTTTTGTCATTATATATAAGGGATAATAAAATATTTTAAGTGTCACACCAAGTGTCCTGTTACAACTGGTAGATTTATGAGATGTTCTCACATTGTGCCATATTTCATATCGTCATTATTTCCTCACGCTATGACTTTTCGGTGGGGTTTAAAGGGCCCGTAGCTATGGCAACGGCAGCTTTGGATTTGCCAAAGACTCAACATACAGCATGAACGAGGATTATCTTTTATCCATAAACGAAAATCGTTTTAAAGTATTAAATAGTGTTTGTCGAAAATATCATATAAAAAATGTATAGTATAAAACAATCGTTACTGTGGGAAAATTATGTGGATTAAATGCTTATAATATAAGAGAAAAAAACACCATTTAAGATGTTTTGTAACCAGAAATATTAAAACATAGATCAAGTATTTTTCTAATTTAATATATAAGAATATTATCTATTATGGAAGTAATTTTAACTACATGGCTGCTGGCAACTAATGCAAAACCACATAATTTGAACATTCTAAAGTTATATATAAATTTTGCGCTCGACTTAGTCTCCTAAATAGTTTTCCGGGAAGCTCTTACGAAGATGTTACAGAAAGTTAAGAACTATCGTCAGAAAGTAATCTCATTAACGTTTAGTATTGATATTCACATGTACATTTAAATAATTTTATAGTTGCCATTTATTCTTAAGGTTTCTTGCAGATACATTTTGTATCTCTTATGAGGCAGTGTAATCTATTTTTAAGACACTCCGAACTTTTTGTTACCACTGTTACCTTTACTGTCGTACGCTTGAGTCCCTCCGCTACAAGTCCAAGGCCTAACCTCTAAAGATATATGTGGTTTATAATCATATTTACCTAAAAGGGGTATAGAACTTGTAGCTGCTATGACAAGTGAAATATGATTTATGATATTTGTTTTCGCACTTACTGACTAATATTAACAATATATTTATCAAAATTAATTACTTATTATACTCACGAATTTTCAATATTTAATATAAATATATGCTTTTCAGCTTCACGTTGTATCCCACACATGGCAGGGTTGACAGAGTAAACTTGTGAACTTAGTGCTAAGACTCTTACCTTTCCTTGCCGATTTTATACAAAGCGAAACTCACGACACCACGCTTTTTTATAATTTTTAATATTTTATCGAGTGGGTATCAAACCCACAACCTACATTTAGAGTCACAAGCTTGTGCCTCTGGGCCAAGAAAGCCATATATAATATAAATATTTATAATTTACTCAATATCCTTCCTTAATGCATCGTAAGTACCATATTGTGATTACACAATAATAATGTATGGGACAGCTCATTGTTTTTAAGCAGCAAATAAACATTCGGCATTCGTTTACATTTTCATAACGAATGGGCGAATTTTAAAAGCCTTATTACGTGGTGTCACGTTGTGATAAACGAGACCGAGTGAAATCTGAGCGTAATCATTGACTATCGATTACCGAAATGTATTTTATTTAATGTTTACTTTTGACAAAAATGTTATTAATATGTATAATTAATTTTATAACAAACATATTAAATACTATATTATAATAATCGAAACTGTAATTTTGTACCGGAAAATTCATATATAGATTGATTAAGTAGACCGTTAAGGAATTGAAATGAAGTGTTCATTAAATAAGGCTGGGTAATTATGCATTAAAAGTAAATATTTCTCTGTGCGTGACGCCTCTATAAATTATATTTACTTTCGGAAAACAGTAAATTGAATTGGGTTTGTGCACCGACATACTGCTTTCGATCAAATTAATTAAACTTTTAAGAGCCTCCTGAACGCAAGGCTCGGCTCTGTTTTTATTGATGATAAAATTTACCCAAATTATTTTACTAGCAATTGTACTTGACTTCGTTATGCCATATTTTATTATGAAACACGTTTAACGCTACTTATGTACTTGTTCATGAAAATATATTTGTAATTTTATTATTTAAATTAATAATAGTACTATGTAAAGAAAAATCTAAATATATACCTTTCCTTTAAATTTTCTTATAGGCTTCTTAAGCGAAAACACATTTTATCGACTTTTTATTAGATACTTCTAATAAAACGTTTAATTAAGCAATTTCCGTTTGAAGTAAACTGTAAAATCTGTCTCTGCTTAAGTTGATTACAATGGGTTTTACGATACAGTGCTCGTACGTGCGACAGGAGCTCAGAGTCCTGGAATATTGTTGCGACAATAAATAAGACGTAAAATTTTATTTTACAGCGGTAAATGAAAGAAGCTAACGAAATTACATTCAATTATAGGACTCTGCCCGCACATTCCTGCTCGGCAATAAAGGCCGCAGCAATGTTCCTCGCGTAAATTTTTCGGACATAAAACTCTTTAAAAGTGAACTTAGTGAGATGTACAGCGACAATAAATGTTTATGGCGGCACCGAGGCAAGGTATCGCTGCGAGCCAGCACTGTCTCAACGCTGTGGGCTCTCCCCCTCTCAATTAAGTTTTCGCGAAGGTAAAATAAAAATTTCCTAATGCTCCTTCGCAAAGTAAACGAATGCGGTAAATTAAGTGAGCAAAATAAGGTTCCCTTAAATTAGGTCACGCAACTCGAGAGTTTTTGCATCTTGTTGGCGAAATGAAAAATCGCCCACCTAATGTAATTAAATTTTGCATTTTTTAAATTCTCTTTGAATTTCTGCTTCAGACCGTCACGGTGTCTTTGGAGGGTTTATAAAGTGAGAATGAGATGTTTTATTAAATATCTTTTTTATGTACTTAAAGGTTATATTTAGTTTATACAGTGTGCTCAGATTTATCGTACCGTAATACATTGACCACTAATTAAGTTACAAGACTACACACTTAATCCTCATTCACGGAGGGAATTGCCGCTAACATTGCCAATTTTCTTACCTTTGACAAAATCACGGCATTTGCTATTACATAACATTACCCAGAGGACGAACGCGAGTCGAATAAGGGCCCCAAACATATGTGCCACTTTGCCACTTGACATGACATTTTGAATCATGTTAATGAATGTTAGAGCACATTTTGGCATACCCCATCATGTTGTGGCGAGCAAAAGGCTCGTCTTCCTGACAATTCCATGACAAGTAAAAGGATGCTTTAGCAGGAAGGCTTAAGGATTAGAATGAGATCTTAAACGTGGAAGCATGTGTTCGTGCTTGCGGCACCCACTTACTCGTAAAAGGAGTCGAGATGAGCGAGCAAATTAGAAAATCTTTTGGAGAATAATTTAAGAAGTAAGCCGCGTTTGCGGGTAACTTTGTTTTGCGTCTCCACGGGCCCCGTGCTGCGGGCGTGCGGCGATCAAAGATTCCGAATGCTCATTTCACTCCTTTAATTTCAAGGTGCACTGACGTAGATTATACGGATTAACTTAGTAATTGCTAAATAAGTAGGCTAAAGCTGTATTTTGACTGTATACAGGAGACCAAAATATTCACTAAATCAATATTAATTATGAAATATGCTAAGTATTTCGTTATTATATTCCTAAATTTATACTTCCTAAAAGTATGATACAGTGATTAATCAAATATTATTATCTCACAAATATATTTAATACGAGGTGCTAGAACTGATGAAAACTGTAACTGACATAATTATTCAATTACTCTTAACACAGCCCAAAATAAATAGGAATACAACGTACGTAGGGTCTACATAAAATATAAGGAATTTCGTCGGCGCTGCAGGGCGCGATGCCTTCCGCAGCCGCGGGCCACATCTACTTTCTTTGTCGGAGCAACTACATACAACATATTTAATTAGGCCGTCCAAGTAAGGTGAAGTTTAGAGCACAGATTATTTTCTGATAATTTGTTGGTAATTTTGTTATTTATTTTCTTGCTGTGTGATTACGGCTTAGAATAGGATCACCCTGGAACTGATGGTGTCGTAAGAGGCGAATAAAGTGCGTGTGGTAGAGTCACGTTGCCAGTAATGGCAACACGCATGGGCAGACTCGACCGGATTATTACCACCCCCGGCATTTAAGACTGGCGTTAAGTAGTGGCTTTGGCCACTGCGTTTCGCATTAGGTAATGCCGGGCCCCGATGCCCTTCCACCTTAAAGGACGGCAACGCTCCTGTAGCTCCTCTTGAGTTACTCGGGGCCGTGGGCGACGGTGATCACTTACCACCAGGTGACCCGTACGCTCGTTTGCCGTCTTTTCCATAAAAAAAAAAAATATGTACTTAGTTTCGATTACTATAATTTTAAAATGGTTTACGTGATGACATTAAGAACATCTTAAATGGTAAGGAAATTTTTTTTTCCGAATTATTTATGTATGCCTATTCTTCAGTAATAGTGTTAAAAGTTGTATAGATTTTTAAGTATATTGTTGATTTAAATCAGCAACATTTGAGGAACTTAACATGAGACAGCAATATCAAAAAACTACTCGAGCTTACAAAATCATCACTTCGCTGTCGCAGGTTTTCATAACAATCCACATACATCCTTGAAATATATGGTAGAAATAACATATTTTTATATAAATCCTTTACATTATTTCTATATTGACATTGACAATTATTTTCCATTGTATTCGTATCACAAAGCTATATAAACATAACGTATAAACGAAATCTCCCTTTAGAAACTTTATTCCACCCGATCACATTTTCGTATTTTTCCTCTGGGTGCCGTGGAGCGTTCAAATGTATTCCATAAATCTTGATACACTTACGAATTTTGAACAAGACGGCCTAACAATAATACTTACTTAACAATTTGTCGGAAAACTCGACAACGATTAGCTAACGTGCGTAACATTGTAACGGAGTATAAATTGATAAAGTTTAGCGGGGCGCTGAATGAAATCATTTTATCGTATAATGATACGTAGTACGCATGAGTATAGCGTGGAAGGCATCCGCTATCCTAGTAAAATATTGACACAAATCCCTTAACTTATAAAATTGTACTTCCGTCCTCGTCGCGGGCAATATGGGATTTCCGTCATTTTGATGTAGGCCCGGAGGCCTGGGGCCCGAGGGTTTTGTTTGCGGGGGGACACCTGGCTGTTGCGGCCCGCTTGTTTGTTGATCGATACTACTTTGTGCCCTAACTTCCTTCGCTAATGCTGTAGCAAGAAAGTTAATATCGGAGACTTTCAAAAACTTAGTCTTGGTTTCATTTTTTAAAAATGTTTGATTTTATTATCCATCAACATTTTACCGTCGTTTTAAATGTAAATAAAACCTATGATGCTTTATTTGAGCTAACCGGGGAATTATAATGATAAGTATTTCCCCTTCTCATTTCTCTAAAAGGTCCTAATAAAAAGAAATATAAAAATGTATTAAAACTACTACTTTGGTTATTAATTCTAATTCGTTTCAATTTATTTATAAAATACATTGGCAAAAAATAAATATTGCAATACCAATATAGAAGTAAATGAAAAAGATACGTCATAAGTAACTGAGCGTATCGTACGAGTACTCTCCAAACGCGGTCCAGAGGGTTTGCGTGGAAATGGAAAAATATTTGTCTGGCGCCCGCCACAATATGATACACAAAGGTACATTACACAATGAGTAGGTATATTACTGCTCCGGAGTCCCTTAAACGTAGCATTTCTATTTTTATTTGGGGACTTGTTTTGTTTGTCAAGTTATTTTTGTGCTAAATTATTTTTTAAGTATGACATATCACATTTTTTTAGCAAATAACAGAATCAACAAAGACAAACTAGTATTAAGACTCTTACTCTATTCTCCACCGGCATGCAAAGCCGCGATCACGGAACTCAATGCTGCATTTTATCTTCATTGACAGGAGAAAAGAGAAAAATTCAATTTTAAAATGCTTCGCACACTGTTTTTTAGCTTTACGCTGTATCCCTCACATGGCAGGATAGGCAGAGGAAATTTAATTAACCTAGTGTTCCATACCCACTCTCCGCCGAATTTTGAGGCATATGTTGAGTGGCGTAACTTAACACCGCCTTTTTCATTGTTACTAAAGCGAAGTAATATTAGGAATAATTATTACGTTTTCCGAGTGGGAAACAACCAGTCGCATTACAGTCACACGCTTGCGCCCAATTGCCACGACAGATTTATTTAATAGGAAAATCTGCACTTACTTTACTATTTGACGGGAAAATCTGCACTTAGTTTAGTGAAAACCGTTTAAAGTGGATGCATTCATAGCGTTCACTTCGCAACTTTTCAAATAACTGCTTCTTGTCCCTTACGACCGCATTATGCAAACTCACTAACATTATATTATTATTGGAGTATAATAACCATTTTGGTTAGTGTGTGGTACGAGTACATGGGACCTTCACTTATTATTAAAACGTGTCCTGTTTTCATTGAGGTTTACTTTGAGTATAAAGTTAAATTACAGATTTTATAATTTGTTATGGACTACAGGTGTTTTGACTATTGAAATAAAAACAACAAATACAACTTAGATTTAAAATAAAAAAAAGCAACGCAAGCTTGCGCCTCTGCTCCACATGACAGGAAGAGTAGGATCTTGAGAACTTAGTGTTAAGACACTTTATTCCATTTTTGTTCGCCACTTTCCACCGATTTGAGGCATTACGTGTTGAGTAACTCAATGCCGCGTTTTGCCTTGTTACCAGAGCGAAGAAATGAAAACGTTAAATATTTAGTTAGAAAATATTAAATGTTTCATTTCCTCGAGTGGGGATCGAAACCATAACTTATCGTTTACAGTCACACGCTTGTGTCGCTGCCCCACGACGGGCTTCATTTAGGACGGAGAGTCATAACACTAACTTCACCCCGTCTACCCGGCTATACACAGGATAAGGCTAGAGAAAAAAATAATAATACCAATGAACTTAGTATTATTCATTCAACGCTGTCACTCGCATCTTAGCCACATTCCTACCGCAGTCTCCCCAGCGGTGACTCGAGCGTTTTAATGCCGCTTTTATACCGTGTTCCCAGATTGCGTCCCGTCCGACATTTAAACGGGATTGCTTTACACTCATCAATTCTGGTTTAATAGAGCCGTTTGCTTTGTACTTAATGATCGAATAAATGTGACCAGCTTTCTTCGTAATACTACTGTTGTACGAAAGTACTTGCAAATGTATTTTATTACGGCGAAATATTAGAATATTCGATTCAAATAGAATATATTTATTCTTTATAATAAAAATATAATTGTATCTAACTGTTGTGTAGACGGGAATGTCTACAGCATTTTTCAATAATGTAGAAGATTCGGTAACAGATTTAAATACGTTTTGTTATATTTGAAACAAACTTTTTAATTCTACGTTAATATCAATTTATAAGTCCATCATTTTTGTAAACAAAGAATGGAAGTAGGCACAACGCAAAACAACACAATTTTCCAATCGCATTAAAGAAAAATATTCTGCCCGCTTAATATTTAGCTTAACCTTGCAACAGGTTTTGATACGGTCTACAATGTTACTGGAAGATTATATGGATATGTATGTGCATATGTATAAGCTTAATTATACTGTTTATTGTTATTTCATTTATTTCTTAAATTATTTTTAAAATACTGCCATTGAATTTTACCATGTATAAAAGGACATAAAACTAAATATTTTTTATACGGTAGCGTTTTGTAAAAGCTTCTCGCATATCCATTACACATTCACATAACTATTTAGAAAATATAAAAAAAATAATAGCACAACTCGTTTATAATAAAGAATATTTCAAAGTTTCAAAAAAATCTACTTCTTAAAAACTTTAACAATAAAAGTCACCGAAATCTTAAAGGAAATTACAGTAAACTTGGGAACCAAACAAAACAACTTGTTGCACGAGTTAACGTTTGGCTGAGGGTGAGCGGTGGAGGTGACATCAACTCAGCATAAAGTGAGCGTGCAATATCGAGTTAGACTACAAGACAGGACTTCCGCCGCAAACTACTTAAATCTTGACGCTAGCGAAACTTGCCCGCCACGACAGGCGTAATCTGCGGCCAGTGGATTAAACTTTTCCATATCCAGACGTGTAAATAATAAAGCTTTGTTTTCTGGTGAGCTTTCCAATTATTATTTTAAAACTTTAAATTGGAAACTTTGGTAAATGTGGTCTTCGTATTAAGTATGTCTAGCTCTGTACATTTCTATATATTCATATAATATCATTTTATAATGTACGTTAATGAAAATAATCATTTTTGAGTACTGTTGTGGCGCAGGGGCACATCATTTTTTTCTTCTGGCAAAGCGGCGTTGATTTCCGCCACTCACCACTGAATGCCTCTAACACGGCGGAAAATGGGGAACGGAAGTGGAACGGATTGTCTTAACACTAGGTTCCCAAGTTCCCTCTGCCTACCTTGCCGAGTGCAGGATACAGCGTAAAGCTGAGTGAGTGAATCTGTGAGAGTAATTTTTACCTTGATTTTAAAATAAATACTTTCCTCTAGTTCCCAAGACAACATATATACATATCTATTCAACAAACACCGCCACATAAACTTCAACGTTCGTAACCGGCTCTTAGCCTAATTGGTGGCGTGTTAGTCGGCTTACGTGTTGATTGGCACCTGCTTTCTGAACGTGAAAGGAGTATTGCCGAGTATTCTGTTTGAAGCTTTCAAGCTCGACTGTTTGGTTTAAATGATCATATGAGTGAATGCACATTGTTTAGTGTGTGAAAATATATATTTTTTAAAGTAAGTAACTTTAAACTAAGTATAGATAAGATGGAACTATGATATATACTATGATATATATATATATATATATATATATATATATATATATATATATATATATATATATATATATATATATATATATATATATATATAAATATATATATATATATATATATATATATATATATATATATATATATATATATATATATATATATATATATATATATTATTAAACAAAAAATATTGTAACAGAATGTATTTAGAGGGTTAAATCTATATGTCTGTATATGTTTGACTAGTAAAATACATGTATGTATATGTATTTACTAGTCAAACATTCAATTAAACATGAAAATATATATATAAAATCAGCTAATTTCTAAAGAGATAAAATTAATTCTTTTGAATAGCGACTACGTTAAAGCTTAACTTCTCACTTTAAATCTTTTACAGAGAAACTTTCTATGCCGGCGTCATGAATGGACCTGACCCGAGAGTTTCAAAAACGCTCTAAACGGCAATTACATTCAAATTGATAGAAGGGACCACCTGTTGAAGGCTATACTTTGCTCAAAGCGGCAAACGTGCTCGTGCTCGAAAAACATTTATTGGTAGAAAATGTTGGCGACATCTGTTCTTTAGAGATTTGCTTCCTTACTTGGAAGTTTTGTTTGAGCTCCGTCGGAACTGCTCACTAAAATAAACTGCATTTTTATTCTGGACTCTTTGAGAAATAATATCTCTCTGTGAACATCTTCTTAATATAATATTTGTAAGACAAACCTTGTTATATAATACGTGTATTCTCAAGCAATAATATGTTAAGTATAGTTAGTATGTATTACTTAAGAGACTTAGTTGATAAGATTTTTATTTTAGGATTGTTGTAGTTTTTATTTCTGTTCAAAGATGGTCATAAAACACTATGTTTTCCATTTTTTTGAGGTATAATCTAACTCCAGTGTGTGTTTAAGGAGATCAGACCTTATTTTAAATAAGAATTTAAGGTAGTAGGATGTGAACCCGCAACTACACGCTCAGTTACGCTACGTAACTGAGACATGAATATATCCATACATATAAAATATAAATTAAAACATAAACTCAAATGGGCTCTTAAATAATTGACACCTAATTTTATTTACTCCCTTCATAAAACTCCAATAAAGTTAACAGTTAGATGACGTCGCAGTCATAAAGAACAATATGTACCTACCAACTTGAAATTAATAAAATCCAAACAAAATTTTATAAGCTCCACCGAACGTACGACGCTCACGGAACAATTACCACAAACACACAAACATTTTAACCTCGAATTTTACTAATGAAAATTTCCATACAAGTTGTACGAGGGCGCGCCTTATCGCCTATCTGCGGCTTATTGCTTTCGTCCGTCAGTAATTAATATGGCGTTCCTATGTACATGTTAATGTAAAAGTGTGCAGTGACAAAGCTAAATTCCAATTAAATAGGTTTCATTTGTTCAATTGCACCACTTTTTAGTATCTTTATGACAGTGTAAAGGTGAATAGCCTCGCTTGAAAGAAACAAATTGAATTGTATAATTTAATTATACAATAACCTTCTGTTTATGCGCTTTGCATATTCGAGGCCTGTCGTGGCGCAGCGGCACAAGCGGTGTGACTGTAAACGATAGGTTTTGGGTTCGATCGCACTCGAGGAAATGAATTATTTAATATTGTCAATTTAGATATTTAATGTCTTCATATCTTCGCTCTGGTAAAATGGCAAAGCGTGGTGTTGAGTCCCGCCATTCAACACGCAATGCCTGAAATTCGCGGAAAGTGTGGAACGGAAGTGGAATGGAGTGTCTTAATACGTAGGTTCCCAAGTGCCCTCTGCCTACTGCGCCATTAGCGGGATACAGCGATAACCTGAGCATATTTAAAACATCGGTGACTACTAACTATAACTCACCACGACAGCTGTCACTAGATTTTATAAAATCGCCTTTAATATCGCTAAAAATGACATTAAACCGAAAAAAAAAATCTTTCATTTGTTATTGATAGTTCTAAATCTTTATGACAAAGCTAAGCTCTATAATTAATAATAAATATTGAAACATTTTATTCTTTAAAAAAGTGAACAATTTGAACCAAAGATGCAAAACATTTTATATGAATGATTTCCCTGTTACAATATAATTGACTACTTTACATTACTTAATTCAAAATTGAATGTCGCGAACAAAACGATTACACAAAGGAGCAAAACCACCGAAACTTTATGGAGTAAGAAAGTGATTGGCTTCATTTTATTCAATATTAGGTACAATAAGTAAATTTAAATGAACCCGCAAACAAATGTATAGGGGTAAGAGAGACCGAAACAATTTATGCCTCTCCCCACTGGTCTGTATCGATGTCGTTTGCATCTGAAATCTTTCGAGGCAGGACTATATAGAGGGGGGATCGGCTGGATCTTAATTTATCGAAGTTTTTATGGTTTAATTAACAGAATTCACTTAGGCGAGGGGCGCGATGCGACGGCGGCCGTCGTCGCGCGGTTAGCTTGCTTTATATACATTAGACTATTAGATGTCCTCTGGGCCACGCTATAATTAGCAACGGCGCCATAGAAACTTTTAATTGAAAAGGCTTTGTACAGTTTTATAGCTGTGAACAATTTTAGACTTTATATCAAGCGAGGCATTGTGGCGTTCTACTTTATCTTGACGCTCGCAGCTTACTGCAAACAAATTTCTCTGCTACAAAAAATATATTGCTTAATTTCAAAGTACGGACTATAAAACAAAGTATCTAATATGTACAATAAATTCTAATAATATGACAAGTAACTACGAGTTAAGCCTTCCATTATAGACCACATCTAGTTTTACAAAAAAATCTCATTTTTTACAAAAAAAAAAATATTATAAATAATAAGAAAATTTATAAAAAAATATATAAACATGCTAATCAAAATGTATTGAATTAACAAAAAATATTTAATATTATTATAATTTTATGGAAGCTTAAATATATAATTATAATTTAAAATGTTTTCAACAACAACTTACTGTAATCAGTAAAATATTTTACATTTAATTAAACAAAGTGTAGTTTTATTTTAACAACGCACGTGGTATTATAAGAATTAAAATTTGAAACATTGCGGAATTTGTTCCTACAACCTTTAACTTGGGCTACACACAAACGCATATGACAATACCTCAATAAACTGTAGAGTAATTTCATTTATTATGATTTGTGTTTGTTTTTTAGATCTTTGCTAAACTTTACTATAAACTGAGAAACGACTCTATCTATGAGGTCACTTTATAGATAAAATTATCTCAATATTTTATATATTAATTATTTATGAGATGTATAATTTTGAGGCCTGTCGTGTTCCGCGTGCGTGCGTACATAAGCATGCGCCTTCAAACGTGACAGGTTATGGACTCTACTAATTGATAATATAAAATTTCTTCGCTCTGGTAACAAGCCGCGGTGTTGAGCTGCGCCACTTAACATGCAATGCCTCTATTTAAGGAACAGAGTATCTTAACAGAGTATCTTAATTCTTAGTTCCAAAGTTCCCTCTGCCTAGATTGCCGTGTGCGAGATACAACGTGAAAATAAATAAATAGTTGTTGAATAAATACGTTTCTTAAAAATCTAAGCGGAATGCCTATCGAATCAAATGATATACCAGTCAATATATTTTACGGTAACATTTGTATATCGCATCCCCACCAACATTACCATTGAAAAATACGTGAGAAACGAAACAAGCAACACAGGGTTTGTTCGGGTCGAAACAATAAACACTCATTATGTTATTGTTGGGCGGTTCTTGAAACTCAAAATTAATTCACCCTTAAAACTGTAAACTGTAAATTGTATCTTGCCCCAATTATTATAACATTTATTCTTTATGGGGTAAACAGATCTCTCTCCATTTATTAGGGTTCATTATTCGAATTAATTTGTTTGTGTTATGTTGAGGATCGAGATAGAGCGTACGAAGCCGCGTGGAAGTTGTTTTGATATTTAAATGAGGGTGCGGCCGATTGTAGGCTCATCATCGTTCACCTCCGGGCTGAGGTCCCTATCGGACCAGCATTGAACCTTACTTTACATGTTTTATTAAAATTAATGCCTATATTTTATATATATATATTTATAATAAGGCAAAGCGCGGCGTTGAGTTCCGCCACTCAACACGCAATGCCTCAAATTCGGCGGAAAGTGGGGAACGGAAGTGGAACGGAGTGTCATAACACTAGGTTTCACTTCCGTTCCCTCTGCCTACCCTGCCTAGTGCGGGATACAGCGTGAAGCTGAAAAAAAAAAAAGTTTTATAATTCGTGATTAGAAGTTTAGAATTCGTCTTAGGCTAGTAAGATATTTTATTAACATCATATTTTAAAATTACACTAAAAACATTATTAAGAATATGTAGGTCAAAATATGTTTTAAAATTCTGTATACTTTGTAAATTTTAATTTACTTTTTATAAATATAAAAATGCTTTTTATCCAAAAATTGTTAACAGTCAAAAAAAAATATTGCATCCTTAACAATTGTTCTACTACTCTGGTTTTTATGTCAGAATATTATTATTGTTAATTTTTAATAAGGGCTTGTATTGCATTGAAATAGCGAGTTCGGATTACACAGCTAATTACAAGTGTCGTTTTCCTACCGGCCCCCTCCAAGTCCTTCCTTATCTTTGTTTATATCGGGAGATGTCTTACAACTTTAGCGAGTTACTTTTTGATGGAGCGAGGGTACAATAATGAATTACCGGTTTTTTGGCGTATCTCAAAAACTTTTGGCAGTATTATTAAATTTTAATAATGAGTTACGTCTGCTGTTGAATTTTATAATTATTTATAAATCGTCAACACGTGAATTAATTAAAATCACTTTAAGTCATGTTAAAGATAAGTTTTTACAAGAATTATTATATTCGATGTTATATATAATATATATGTTATTTACTTGTAATGAAATGGAGAATAATGTGTTCAAACGAGCATTTAATTCAACAAGAGGGATGGAAGGACGAATCTACCCTTAAATGTATATATTTCCGGCCTCGTTTAACTATGAATAATTTTACAATGTGAGTACAAAGCCACCCTTTCGGCTCCACTTACGATTTCCACAATTTATCGCAAAGAAAAAAATAAGTGAGTATATCGAGTGGATCATACATAAGCCTTACAAGGGCCGTGATGTTCTCGAGCCGACATGTTTTTAATAAAAGGCAGATTACGAAATCGCCTCGTCGCCTACATTATAGGAGGTGCAAAAGAATGTCATATAAGGCGGAGCGCGCTCGGATACATTTTACACCTCGCTTCACGCTTACCCTAAATCTGTTGTCATTTCGACGCGATCCCGTGGAAATAGGGGCAAGAATCCCTCGGATAGTCGCGAGATATTTGGAGCTATTTCTCACACGAGCTCCGGCTCTCGTCCTGGCTACGGCCGACTTCATTGTTTGAATATTTTAGTGCGTTGAAAGTGTAGTCTTGTTGTCTTGTTACCTGACTCCTACTATTCGTTGGCCTTAATAAGTGAGTGTTGTTCAACGTGAAATAAATAAGGAAATCTTTTTACGTTCGCAAGAATGATTTCTTTTTGGGTATTTACTAAAATTATTTTAAGTACGTTCTTTACTATTATTTTTATTTAAAGTTCATATATATTATTAGGTACTTTACAAGTTTGTTTTACAACGTCCTCTTATCAGGTATTACTGAATGTGATCGCGTACAGGTGGCAGCGTAGGATGGTTTCAATGAGACGGGTCCAAGCGACCGCAGCGTTATCATTAACATCGGCGCGTTCGATTAACAAAGAGCTTAACCCAGCTCCACGCCATTTGTGTTTTTCCGTGCAGACAAATCGGTAACAATAAAACGTGGGCCTCCTTCACAATGCCCGTACGCATGGCCTGCTTTTAATTTGTCGAACGTATATCGGATCGCGCGCTTCGTCGGCGATCGCTTAAAAACACTCCGGAAAGCTCGTCCTCCTGCCTTTGCCATGTTTCCGTTCGGTCGTTTTGTCCCTTTTTTAATATGCTTATTTCTATTGTGCAAATGTTCTTAGTCGGTTTATTTACATTATTAGCAAACCGAGGGGCCTGCAATTAACTCCTGCAAAACTCGATCGATTACACGAATCCCATCCGATTTTGAGATGATACTGCCGAAGAGTAGAAAGCAATTAGAACGGGAAGGCTCTCGAGCGTACGATGTTTTGTTGATAATTCAATAATCCGGCCTCGAGGCGGATCTCTTTTCACTACGCCTCGTACTCTTCCCCTTTCCAACTTCCTCCCGAACGATTTCGATAATATTCTTATGTAATCAGTTATCTTGTTTTTTCATTTCCCACACAATGTTTAAGGACTCACTAAGTACTTTCTGAAAACTTATTTAACTCCGAAATATTGCCTCGATACAAATAAAGTTAAATTGGAAAAGTTGTTTACGGATACGCAAGAACAGGTGACATCGATTACGATTTTAAAAACGACTGATATGAATCGCCTGTAATAGTAAACTTTGCCAGATAATTTTCGCAATATCTCTCTCGTATTTCAAAGTTAGATTTTTTTCTCAATATTTTTCCTGTCTAATACAAGTAAAGCTACCTACAATATGGGTAATTTGTTGGGATTCCATTTAAGTGAAAAATATCGTTGGTTAGTTGGTTGCGTCGTGGATGGAAGAGGGCGGAGTGGGGCGGGCGGCGTGGTCGCAGTATGTGGGGAAATGAAACAATTAATTAAATTAGTACTTAAATGTATGCTTACGTTCGCCGTGGGTGCGTCGGCCATCGGTAGAACCACGCAAACGCTTTTATTAAAACAATATATCTTTAAAATTGTCCGCCACTTAGTACGTTGTTTGCTTAACTTTATAGTATAATAAAAGTGTTAATAAAGCGTTTTTTATTATTACAATACTGCTAGTATATTTAATATGAAAGTATGAAAAGCATTTCCGGCTCGTGTAACTATATTTTAATGGAATTCTGTTTTTTATAAACTTAGTGTAGCTTATTGCTTTAATTTCATTATGGTTGTAAGAAGCAAGTAAATAAAATATTTTCTAGGCTAACATACTTAGGAAGTATCTTATATAGATATAGTGATTTTTTTGTTATTTTACTACTACTACTATTAAGTTTTATGTAAATTTGTTAGGTAGTTGTTTTTGGTGAATGAGGAACAAACGTCCATTTATGCTTACTAACTGTCATATTTAAAAATATCAAGTAATTTATGAGAAAACATATGATTATTTCGATTATTGCGTCACGCTGTATCCCGCACGAGGCAGGGTAGGCAGAGGGAACCAGGGAACCTAGGTTCAAGACACTCCGTTCCACTTACGTTCCCCACTTTCTGCCGAATTTGTGGCATTGCATGTAGAGTGACGGAACTTAACGCCGCGCTTTGCCTTATTACCAGAGCGAAGAAATGAAACATTAAATATTTAAATTGAAAATATTAAATATTTCATTTCCTCGACTGGGGATCGAACCCAGAACCTGTCGGTTACAGTCACATGCTTGTGCCACTGCGCCACGACAGGCCTTATTTCAATAGACTATAATTTCTGAACTCAAAAATAAATAGCTATATTCTCTTTTAATACCTATATATTAATTGTGCTTATAAATTATAACATACATACATTAATGTATGTCACTAAAAATATATATAATAAAAGCATAAGAACATATGGCCTTTCGTGGCGCAGCGGCTCAAGCGTGTGGCCGTAAACGAAAAGATGAGGGTTCGATCCCCACTCAGGGAAATGAAAAAAATAATGTTTTTCTAATTAACTATTTAATGTTTTCATTTCTTCGCTCTGATAACAAGGCAAAGCGCGGCGTTGAGTCGCGCCACTGTACACGCAATGCCTCAAATTTGGCGGAAAGTAAGGAACGGAAGTGGAAAGGAGTGTCTTAAAACTAGGTTCCAAGTTCCCTCTGCCTATTCTACCACGGGTGCGGGATACAGCGTGAAGCTGAGTAGAGCGGAGTATAAAAAAAGATACAGACTATATAGCAAAATACAAATTCTAAAAATTAAAACAATTTTATAATTTCAGCAACTAATCCACTTGTATTCGCGGCCGCGCCCGCCATTTATCATACGTTGTTCCATTCATTAGTGACCGCGTTTCCGCGCTACGTAATCAACACCTTATTTAATGACAATAAAACATATATTGCTTTAACACAATTAGTGTTAATGGAGAGTTTGGACACGATACCTTTATAGCTTATTCTTCGCCTGACGCATTAGTCGATTACAGTTGTTGAATTAATTAGTGAATAGACGCTTTTTGTTCCTACACTTAAAGCTTATGGTGCACGACCTTTTTATTAGTGGATTTGTGTATTTTAATATTTTTATGCAATGGTTTACATAATTTTTATGCAATTTTACGCAATACCTCAAATTCAGCGGAAAGTGGGTAACGTAAGTTAAACGGAGTGTCTTAACACTAGGTTCGCAAGTTCCCTCTGCCTACCCTGGCAAGTGCGGGATACAGCGTGAAGCTGAGTGAGAGTGAGGTAGAGTATTATTTTTATAGTTAGATATTTGTGTATAGAGCGTCACATCGTAATATTAATATAATAATTACATAGCTTAAAGAATATTTTAATTTTTTAACGTTGAGTATATTTCATTTATCTTTGCATAAGAAACTTGTCTGACGGAAGGACGGAAGCGAGCAATTGTAAACGAGACAGATTATGCGTTAGATCGATTTTAATTTTTTAAAGTGGGAGGCGTGTTGAGTGGCGTTGAGTTCCGCCACTCAACACGCCTCACACTCAACGCATCGATAATTCGTTCCGTTCTAAACCCAGAAAGTTAATTCGAAGTGTTTTAGCACTAGATTCCCAAGTTCCCTCTGCTCACCCTGTCATATGCAACATAAAAATATAAATTAAACATTTAATTCATACAGTATTGCCAGTCCATACATATCGTATTAATGGTGTTTTTCGATTTAAGCCCCGATAGTTTGTTACGGTAAGCCCACCGGCAAAAAACTGCCCAATTGAAAGTTATTGCCACACAAACATACAGAACGATCAGTGTGCTTCGTTGAGCCGGTATCAAAATTTAGTATCCCGGCAAAATGGTGTACCAGGAAAGACCAAAAAACAATATATAAATCCAATGAATTTCCTTTCAAGTTATGCTTTTCAGAATTTTAACTATTACAGAGCATGTGAACTATATATGCATATTATTTGTATTCAAAATACAGGGTTATACAGTACTGTTTAGCATAGTTTAATTGTTATAAATTCTTTTGAGGTCTGTTGTGCTGCAGGGGCACAAGCGTGTGACTGTAAACGTGACAGGCTTTTGGTTCGATTCCCACTTGAAGAATTCTAATATTTCATGTTTTCAATTTCAATATTTAATGCTTTCTTCGCTCTGATAACAAGGCGGCGGCGGCGTTAAGTTTTGCCAGCCAAGACGCAGTGCCTCAAATTTGGCGGAAAGTGGGGAACGAAACGAAGTAGGAGGAACGAAAGAAAAGTACTTTCATCGAAAAAATAATTAAATCAAAAATTCAATGAAATATTTATGTAAAAATCTTCATATAGCATACATAAGTGATGATGGATTAATGAATGATGGATTAAAAAATCATCGGCATACTAGGTTAATGTGCTACCCTGCTATATACATAGGTATACATACACATGCATGTATAGATCATATTATAATTTTGTTAATTGTGACAAGTCTCTATAATATAAAAGTAGCTTTAGACAGGTAACATTCAATGGAAAAAGGTAAACTTAAATAAATATATACTTATTTTAAAAACCACCAAGCAGTAAAAACTCGTACGAAATAAAAATTTCAATGTCCCAGAGCAACTTTCATCTTTCAGAAACTTGATAATAAAATAAGTGGCGGTAAAAATTTCAGAGCACGGTTAGAGAGGAGAAAATCAAATATGTATTACAATTTTAAAATTAAATAACCTTTGAGAGAGTGCTCTTACTCTCGTAGATGTTTATGGCCAGGTAAGTATAATATGCAAAGGTGAAAAAGGTTGTTTTAAATATTTATTTACATATAGATAAAGCAGGGAATTATTTTAATTAACAATATGTTGAAACAAAATATTCCTTTCTTGGTAATCAAGAATTAAATAAATTATGTCAATATTGAAATATTCTTTGTTTATCCATAGATATATGAAATAGGTTATCACGTAAAAATATATTTCAAAATCATAGAGTATAATAAAAAAAGCCACAAAATATTGCACGAAGATCGGTGCAAGGGGAGACGACATTAGAGCGTCGAGGGCATAAGCCTCAACAAATACGCACGGTAAAGTTGCAGAGCATTACGGGGACCTATTTTCCGACTCAATCATCCTCTCGAGACGGCCGATGACTACGGCCGCTTTCATTCGAATTGTTATCGATGTTACAAATCTATTGGGCAGGAAACCGTTAAGTTTCAATCGGTGGAAATAATTTATCAGTTCTGTACGCTACCTTGTTCTCGGGTAATAACGGTGTGCTCTTCTGTTTTTCATTTGTTTCGATGCTCCGTAAGGCGATTTGGGTTTTTGTTGTTATTCCATTGTGTATTTAATTAGGGTGCTTTATTTATTTTTTATTGAATTAATTTTCTATATTAATTATTATGCATATTTCAGTAGATATTTATAAAACTGAAAGCTAAGTTATTCTTAAATTAAGCACTTCATATAGTTCAATATAAATATATAATTAAGTGATTGTTATAACGCAGATGAAATTATTGAAGCCGGCTTATTATCGGCGGTTAAATATTCCTTTCGCAGAATTACGTGTTGGGATATACAAGTTAACGGCCAAGACACATAAAAATGACTATGTTAATAAGATAAATAACATTTAAAAAAAAAGAACCTCAGTCTTGGTTTGGTTTGGCTTTTCTTAGAGATTTCATTACTGTATATAGAAAAACAAACAGTTTCATCGAGTCATTCATTTCAGTCTTGGCTGATTTACTACATAATGTTTGGTTTGGTGAGAATTTACTTCTTTTTACAACAAGCAAATTTTTACTCAAATAGTTTAGCGGAGCTCCTAGTGCCATAAATCAGACTTCCGTCTCTTATACGTACGAACATCATTTGAAAAGTTTCATCACATTAAATGACTTTTGTTAAGGCAACTCTAAGTATTGTTCAAATACGAGATATTCTGAAATTTATTATTTGCACGTCAAAAGAAGAATCCCAGCTTGTTGAATCAATTTATCAAATGCAATATGTCAATATCTATAATAGCTGGGCTATTACAATTTTTCATTCGATGTTCCTTCATATGGTTTCTTCCTTTGTGTACCTCTGTACAAATTTCGCGATCTCTACGTGTTTAGGAAGTATTATTTCTATTTCGATGATTAATGAATGAGTAAGTCAGTATTGAAACAGCGGAAGTTTCGAGCTTTAGTTTTCAGATTCAAGTGTGTGCTTATTATAGTTTACTAGAAGATAATAGTTTAAAAGCCCTAAATTTATTCAAGATAAGGACAAGAACATACAGCGAAGTAGTTTTAGAAAATGGTTTAAGGTTGTTCTTAAATTAAAAATACAAATGATTTCCACTAAAAAAGTTCGACGCTAATTTATAAATTCAATATACAATAACTTGTTATGAGGTAAATATAAAATATGAAATTTGATTTGTTCTCCTTTTTTGTGCCGGTGCTTTTAAAAAGCTTCAACAAAGGACAAGAAAAACAATAACAAATCTCCATTTTATAAGGAATTTGCTGTAATATTTTCAATACAAATACCTATCAATGGAATGAATATTGGATTTTACTATGATAACACGAAAACTGTAGAGACGGCGTATTGTCTTATATTTTTTTTGTCATAACTTATTATTTTCTTTCTAGATTTTTGGCAGATGATATAAATCTTAGGGTCGTATTGTAAGTTGATATTTTTCAATAACTTGAACTTTAAATTCAGATTTTAAATATATAATATAATTTTGTTTTGAAATAATACAAAATGTCATTAAGTTGTACTTACAATGTGGAACGTTAGGACTAGATTGGCCAGATGACCTCTATACTTGTGAATCAAACATGATTTTTTTCATAAAAATACTGATACCGACTCTACGTGTAATAATTTCTCAGTTCGGTTGTTAAGGGGCGTCGTGGTTCCCCTATTGATTACCCAAAAAGCGGAAAATAAAATTGTCTACCTCCATACAAACAATGCGAAATATACGGCCTTCCCAAAATACGAGCACTGATCCCCTCACTAAACCACCACTTAAATGAATTAAATAGGCTTAGTACGCTTGTTTTCAGGTAATACTTGCTTTTTACTAATCTAATCTAATTATTTGCGTTTTTTTGGTGATTTAAAACTTGTTTTTGTACTATATTCTATTATCTGTTTAAAATATTTTAATTTAAAATTTTAACTTATTAAAAAAATCAATTTAATTTTCCGGGCTCTGGTAATTTGGTGAAGTGCAGCGTTGAGTTCCGTCAGTCAAAACGTAATGCCTCAAGAATTTGACAGAAAAAGGGGAACGGAATGTCTTAACACAAGGCCCTTAGGTTCCTTCTACTTACCTTTTTTAAATATAAGTTAGGGCATGAAGCAGTGTGAAAATAAAACTTGATTACAGTAATGATGTTTTATATGACTTGTTCTTTGTTAAGTTATATTGTTTAAATGTAGTAAATTAGCGACAGATATTTAGTACAATATGTTTTACATATTTATTCATTTAAACGTAGAGCTAATTTTAATATTATTAAAAGGTATGCTGAGGAAGTCATACATAAAAATCTTCGCACTCTGTTTGTAGTATAAGCACTACAACTTTATGAATATTGTATATTTGTATACTATAAAATGTATTTATATATTTTCCTCCAAAAAATATTTTAATTCAACATCATTTTCAATACATCATAAACAAACAAAGAATTTATTCCAACAGAAGTAGATTACTATCAAATCAATAAAAAGTAAGAAAAGCTAACTGACTTCTGCCACATTACGTGACCTGCGTATTCCGTCTGAACCTCTAATCTTCATCGTATAAAGTAGTTTACTAAACCACAGTTAACTTCGTTCGCGCCACCCTTTATTATCTATTTATGAACAAATTTAAATAGAATGAACCTCCAGAGGCTGGAAGGGTCTTTACAAGCAGCTTTTCCTATACATTATGCAATACGCTTGGTAAAGTCTTTAATTCAAATTCTTCAAGTAATTAATATCATGTTAAGTAATTCTCGATAATTAAACGTTACTATGGTAACGTTTGGTGTTGAGTAATAAGTAACATTGGTTTTTATTTGAAATATTTTTTATTATTTTTTTTAATATTTTAAAAGTTAATATTAAAGATTGCAGTCTAACGTGGCACAGGGTCACAAGCGTGCGACTGTAATTGCGACAAGTCGTGGATTCGATTCCCACTCTAGGAAATAAATTATTTAGTATTATCATTTCATCGCTCTAATTGGAAATCAAAGGTCTGAAATTAATAAAAATGAGAAATTAATGGGTATAGAGTATCATATGCTATTATAATATATTACATAATACTACGTTCTCAAGTTCTTTGCCCCGGGTACAATGTGAAGATTAATTTATTAAAAAAATACTTTATTTATTAAAATATATATTTTTTATAATTAAATAGTGTTGCTTAAGTGTTTAGTACTGAAAGTACATACCTATATATTTAAAGTAAATATAATATAAGTAAACAAAATCGATGTCGCAAGTAGTTAGTTATTCAAAGGTAAAGTCCAGTTTTTTTATTTTCCGCTATTCTATTGACAGTATTGCGCATCGAATAGCAATAAGTGTTTATTAACACATAACTAGATTTAGATATCATTTAATATATGAAAATGTGATAAACTAAGAAAGTCTGATAGATTTTTTTTAAAAAATAACAAGTAAAATTCATTATACATACAAAGCCAAAAATAAGTTTGTTGTTATATTCCGAGCAAATTGATACTGACATACAAACTGATTTTGAAAATTTATATCAAATTATTGAGTAATATTTTAAGTACGTTCGAGGAAAAGTATCTCAAAAATTAGTTCTTCTAGAGGGGACGTTTGTGAAGCGACGTAATATTTTGGTGTTCATAATAATAATAATAGAGGAAGCGACATAGGGGAGTCAGGGGGTCCGGATTTATTCTTTTTTTATTACTTTTTTACGGGCTTTGCGGAATGTATAGCCTGCTAACAGTATGTTATGGTCTGCCACGTAATATGACACTGAAATAAAAAGTAATCCACATATTTTTTTCATAACTACCTATATGCAAGTTATGGTCTTTTAATAGACCACTTCCTTGAAGGTACTATACTAGACCTTTCTCTGTCTCTCTATAGGGACTATTTTTCGAAACGAAGTAATTTAGACAACTAAATTAATCGGTCGAAGGTCTTATTCTACAAAAATATGTTCAAATTATTTTAATCGGTCGAAGTTTTGATTCTGATTTTAACTAATAAATTATTTCCTCTTTGCTCTGGTAACAAGAAACAGCGTTTCGTTATGTGTAGCCACTTCAAGAGCAAAATATCTCAAAAAAAAAATGGCGGAAAATTAGGCACAGCTGCACTCGGTTGTGTATTCAGTTCTCAGTTACAGTGTTCAGTTAAAAATGTATTATTTAATTATGTATAGCCAATTTGTTTACAAGTACATTTTTAATGTCGTGTATGTGTTTAACATTGAATGTAGGACCTGCTACGGCGTAGCACTCTACGTATTCTTCAATCTGCAGTCGACATTTCCACTCAGTTTTTCGTGCCCAATATAACTTTCGAATGTATGAGGCATGTGTTATCATAAAAAAATGAAGGAACATAAGATGTTTAAAAATCTATAAAAGATTAAAATCATAAAAACAAAAGAGACCACAAAACGTAAGCATCAAGTCAAACGATCCATTGTACCAGAGACGTGGAGAAATAAAAATAATAGAACATTTCGCGCCCAATGGCCGGAACGAGTGTTTACATTTGATAAGATACTACTCGGAGTGAGGCGGGGCTTCAGCCGTCAAGGGTTGTGTGCATTGTTCCATGGATACTGAGGAGATATATCGTCGTCAGATTTATCAAAGAATTTTATTTTACTGAATACTCATACATATTAAGGCAATTAATAAAGCTTTAAACGTTTTTAGATCTGTTTAATTTTTTTAAACTAGTGTCAATAAAGATATGATTTATTTATGGAGGAAGTCATTTTTATACACTTAATTTTTTATTAGTTAAAATTTATTGAATAAACAAAGGAGGAATGAATAAATTGAAAATAAAACAATTCCCAAGTACAAACAGTACCCATAAAAAGTTATCGTTAAAACTCTTTTAAATAAAACATTCTTTAGATGTAAAATGTGAAAGACATTTTATTTATTCGTCAATTACCAAATTTGAATATAAACCTGACAAACACAGACGTCGCCACAGCGCTCGCGCTCGCGTTATGTCAAAAAGATTCATATAAAAACAAGCTCCTTAAAGCACGTTATTAATGCAGGGGCCGGCGACCGGCCAAAGGACACGCGCGCCAAAAGGACCAAAACCAAAACACAATTTAAAAGAGAATTCTTAAAGAGCGAAGACGCTGCAAAAAAGATAATTTGGTCTCTCCGCCTGGGGCCCGTTTGTCTTTGCTATTGTGAACTTTTATTTCGCTCACTTTTATGAATTTTCACTTGTTTTTATCACCGGCGAAGGCGAACTCAAATGGAAGTCGCCGATTCTCCAGTGCATTTTGTTTCAGCAAACAGAAAGATGTAAAGTAATCTCAGACCGCTTCCGTTTGCTCTTTCAATAATGAACATTAACTTGGTTATTACGACCTGAACTGACATACTCCATGTTGAGATATTGTGTTTTGCACATGCTGCAATCTCCTTTATGTTTGTTTCTCTCTACATATCGTTTTATTGCTTGTGTATTTAAAAACGTATAAATTAAATAAGACGTATGAATTGTATGAAATAAATGTGTATTTTTTCAGCTTCACGTACAAACATGGCAGACAGAGGGAATTTTGGAGCCTAGTGTTAAGATCTTCATCCCATTTCCCAATCTACGCAAAGAAAATGTAAATATTATAAATTGAACTTCATTGACTAGAGATTCCAACCACAACCGGTCGGGTATACGGTCACACGCCATGCCTCTAATATAATACAATGGTAAATACTATTACAAATGTTACAAAATTGACTGGAGCTTCCATTGAAATGGATTTCATATACAATTAAACCTTTTACAAACGCAAAGCAACTACAGCATACCTTATACATGACAGTTCAATTTAACTGTTTGTTTGTGAACGTCTTGTTAGCGTGCCTTGTAATGGTAATAAGCGTCTGCCTTAAATTAGGAAACACTCATGTTATTAGTTCTCCCATTGACTCTGCTAATTGGCATTTGCTGCGGTGCTGAGAGAATAATTGCATCTCTATACAAATGTCTTGCATCTGACTACTGATCTAAACATAATTTGTGAAAACTTAAAGCTGTAGCAACTCAAAATTAATAGAGAAAGACCTTTAGTTGTGATTTGGAATATGTATTACATTTGCGGTGAAGGCAATTTATCGCCCAGTTGAATCCTTTCTATTTAAGGCAAAACGAAATCCTCTGACAGCGACAAACAGGAACGAGAATAAAAGACGCAGACGTAAAAAGGAAAAGAATGCTAGAAACATTACTAAGTTTAAAAATTTACACGCATAGTGAGCGCTCGTCCGCCCGTGAAGAATTCCGTTTCAGAGAAGGAAATAACGTGGACAAACACTAGGAAGCGTTGACGAAACGAATGAAAAAGAATACTCTGTGAGCATTCTCAAATCCAACAAACGTAAAAGAGATTACCCACGCTCCAACTGCGCCCAACTTGTATAAACAAAAAAGCTCAATTTGTCTGCTTTAAAACAAGGCGAAATTGCCATAGAGAGGAAAAGACGGCGGAAGAATATTAAAAACGTTTTTAAAAAGACAACAAAGATCGCGAGCACAAGATATTTGAAATTTTATTGTGACAAGTGACGCGATAGACATTTCGGGTGCCTTCTCCGCACTCCCATATAAAATGTTCACAATAGTTAACATTTGTTAATAATTGTAGTATCACTATTTATAAATTATATTAAATTTAGTAATCAATCACTCAGATACTTTTTTTTCATTAAGTATTAAAAATATTCTATTAATACCATTAGCGGCTATGACCACTTACAAAACTTCACGTTGTGACTTCACGCCGAATTTGAGGCAATTCGTGTTGACAACACTAAGTAGTTATCATATCCTCGAGTAGGAATCAAACCCACAACCTGTCGTTTACAATCACAATCACAAAAAATAAATATTTCACCGAAATTACGAAAACCATCTAATAGTCATAAATAACCTATTTCCAAACAGTAAATGAAATATTTTGAACATTTTTAACAGTGCAAATCTATTTACAGACGCGAGCGAATAATCACACCGCATCTCATTACCATAACATAATAAACGTTTCTTGGTAATATAAAGGCTGTATTTTTGCGCTAAGCTCCCTCGCTGATTACGCACAAATTGTTATAAATTGAATCTTAAACCTAACCGCTTCGAATATAGCAGAGAGCGGCTCCGGACGGAATACAAGATGCTATGGAATCAGAAGGGTTATTTATTAGTAGGGCTGCTTCTTAATTCATATTTATTTTTCATATTTCACGTGAATATTAAAGAAATAAGGAATTATGTATTTTATATTTGAAAAGTATTTAATCGATTATTATTAGTGAGTGTTTCTCATTTTAAATGCAGACAACTTTTTTTGCTTACAATAATTTTAACAAGGATTGCCTTTCCCAAAAGTGTTATTTTATAAATTTCGTAAAAAGTTAACTTTTACACGTAAACTAAACAAAATATTTAATTATATTTATTAACTTTCTGCCATAATTTGCTTAAACGATTATAAATCGGACAGTAGACAACCATATATGGACATTTTTAATGCCAAATAAATATATATTTGTGTACCTGTTAAATTGTCAACCCTACACTCAGTAAGGCAGTGTAATAAGAGTGATGATTTCTTAGCTTAAAGCGACCATTTCATAACAAGCAACTTCTACCCTCGTCACTAGGAGCTCATTTTCTTTAGACTGACTACGAATTTTATTTATGCTTACCGTTTTTATGTCGCCTCTGTTATCCCTTAAGGTTTACGGAAATACAAATTAGTTGTGATATGCATATTCTGAATATTTATCCAGAATAATCATCTTTTAGTGTATTTTATATTTATATAGAGTTGAGGTCTGTTCCATTTCCAGAGCAAATGAAAGATTTCATATTTTTATTTCTTGAACAAGGGAAATCGTGGCGTTGAGCTTCACCACTCAATATGGAATGCCTCAAATTCGTTGGAAAGTGGGCAACAGAGCGAAGTGGTTTAACACTCTTTATTTCCTCTGCTGGCCCTACTACGTGCAGCATAACAAGGTCAAGCTAAAAATATTAAACTATGTGCATTATAAAGTAGTAAGTACATTTCTACTAGAATTGAAGAAAAACAGACAAACAGATGTTTGTCTAAAATTTAAAAAGCGTATAAAATTTTGAACGAAGCAGGATTTGAACCCGCCCCGCTGGAATACCGTTCCAGCGCTCTGACCAACTAAGCCATTCGTTCTCACCGAGCTCCGTCGAAATTCTTATACGCTTGTTACAACTTATTTATGTTGTTAGCATCTCTGTAGGGAGATTTTTACAAATTTCCGCTACCCAAAGACAACTCGTAAGAATTATCGTTTGGCAAGAGAGAATACTATTTTTTTATTTTAATATTTTTACTATGTTTTAAGTTCTGTCCTAAGTGTGGAATAACACTTTAAAACATAGTAAAAACAGACAAACAGATGTTTGTCTAAAAGAGGGCCATAAAACAGGCACGCCTTAAGGAAAATTATTATATTAGCGACAACGTAACTAAATATATTTCAAAACTATTTTTAAAGTGTTATTCTACAATTGGAAAGAAAAAAAAAATGTAAAGACGAGGATCATAACCCGCGTCTCTTTGAAACCCTCGCAAATACTTTATAAGCCTATTCTTTATAAACCTTTTTAAAGCAAAAATTAGTGAGAATATTAGATATGCTCAGTTAGAGTATTAGCTGGATCTAAAGATATTTGTTTCGTTATAAGTTGCAACAACGTTAGATATATGTATATAAATGCCTGTTCCATTTAGCTATATCTCGCATAAGGGGTACAGAGCCTAAAGTCAAGTTACTCCGTTTTCCTGCCCCTGAATTCAAGTGAGTGTTAAGTTTCGAAATTTAACTCTGTAAGATAAAATATCTTACCAGAGCTGAGAAATGCAAAAAAAAAATTTCTCCCTAGTGGGGATCGACAACTTCATCCGCCGCATATACGAGTATAGTAAGACGCTATACTAATACGTCAAATAATATATTTTCAAATATTTTTTTAAATGTTTCCTGAAAATCAAATCTTATTAAAAACTAAACTTACTAAATATTACCGTAAACATATATTTACAACGACATGAACAACAATAGTTTCTAAGCTTTGGTATGTATACGGGAAATAACTTTAAACACTACTAATTTAATTCCATGAAGAGATCCACAGAAGCCAACCGGACAGTGCGGTGTAAATTAGTACAGCAGAGCGCGACCGCGGCCAGCATTGCGGGAAGCCGCCTTTATTGCTCAATTTGACTTTATTTAACGCCATTCCCAAGAAAGGGGGGACCGCCCACCGTCTGACGGGTACAGACGAACCCCACTTCAATCCACTTAGCACGTATACTCAGTAGGTCGCAATCTACTACTAGGACGCTTTGAGAGGCTCCCATGCGACACCATAATGGTTATCCTCGGATCTCATCACTTTATCGGCAGCGAAACACTAGACGTTTCGCAATACTGACCATTTCAAGTCTTGTGAATCGTTCCGGAGTTTAAATGAATATATGCACTTTAGAGTATAGAACAAAATAATTATAATATTTCACAACTTACTAGAAGTTAGTTATCTTATTATTTTAATTATTATTCGGTGCACCGTTAAATGTATCTTAGAAACACCTGAATCTAAGTTTCAGCGGTGGGTGTTTAAATTTAATTAGACGCATCGTACACGGCTCGTTCATTTTGGTTAACTAACTAACACGCTTACACTGTGAAGTAATCTTCTAACCATCATAATAATTATTCTAGATATATGGAGTGCATGTAGCTACATATAGACCCGTGGCGAGGGGAATCGAGTGTCATTTTCACGCTGACACTCCGCCGCCGAGCATAATCGAATAACGAAATTATGGCAAATTTTGGTGTTCGGCTCTTTGATTCGATATGTTAGTTTCCCCTATGCATATGAAGGTAAAATTTCAATAAACGAAGTAATGAAAGGTTTATTTGGTACAGTTTATTTGAAATTGAAAAAGTTAAGGCCATTTTTTGTTCATATCATATAAATAATGTGATATATTAGTAAGATTAAAGGTCATAAATCATTCACAAATTAAAGAGTGACTGTGACTGACTATCCGCCGGTGCCGCATACTAAAACCAAATTTCCATTACCCAACTCTGTTTACAACGAAATTCTTTTCCATCAAACGAGATTTATTCCATCTCAAAAATATGTAAAGTTGGTTCCGCGACACCTAAGATGGAGCCGGTAGGGGCTGAAATTAAAATCATATCTCCGTAGTCGAGTCACGAGAAACATTAACTTTACCCCGCAATAAACCGCGCCCTTAAGAGCTTCATTGAGAATTAAAATTTGCCGCCTGATCTCCTCACTGACATTTCTTGATGGATTACCAACTTAGCTATTTTGTTGTTTAATTTCGCTTCGATTATACTCTTTCATATTATTTCGGTAAATACAACCATATTAAATCAGCTGACATTGATGTAAAGGAACAAATATTTACAGTATTCGACACCTGTCCGACGAGAATGGAATTTCGTATTACATTTGCGTTATTTTCGGCGTAATTAAACTGGTTTAATTTGATTTGACGTAGCAAATAAGAATTTGTATTGAAATTAAAATAGTTAAAGTCTATATCTTAATAAAATATTTACAATATATACGTACGATATGATAATGATGTGTGCCTACGCTCACGCTTCTAATATATTTCTATAAAGACGTAATACACCGCGTAAACGACTTACAAGCAGATTGAACTCGCGGTTTGATTACTAAGTACCTCGTAAAAGCGTATGACCTGATGTAAAATAATGAATATTAAAGGTAAAGGCTATACGTACAGTATTCTGGTATACACACGAGGCATTTTTGTTTCGAGAACCGCCCAGACAGTTGAATGAAGAATAACATCTATCAACTAATTAATTTATATAAGCGTACGATTGCTCTTGACATTTACAAATATAAAATTATTATTGTGTAGAACAATATACATGTCGCATAGAACAAAATTATATATCTTTAATAATGTATATAAGTTGTAAAATGCTAATATAAAAAAAAACATATAATATAACTTGAACTTTTCATCCTTGGGGCGATTTCATAAACGTATTTTCAGTAAATGTTTTCTACTCTTTTATAACAGAAAATTCAGGAGTTTTTTAAATTATTTGTCGCGCCTACTTTGTATTCAGCGGGCGTTGACGAAGCGGACATATTTTAAATTTATTACCGCCGCCCGCGCCGATGCCTCGCGAAATTGCACTTCTAATATGCACGCCCTGCTATACGAACCGTGGATCATTGGAAAAGTGAAATGAATATGAATATGACGGATTTGGTATGTAAATTATTATAAAAAAATTATAAAGGAAATGTTTAATAAAAAGTTAGCTTTTTTTATAATAAATCAATGAGAGTCTAAATATTTTTTCAACTTAAATTTTTACTTTAATTTTATGTAGTAAATTATGATTTCAAACATAACTGTTTCAAGCGTTTACTAAATGAAGGGGTAGGTTAGTTTAGATTAAATAGGAGATATAATTCTAACAATGAATTATCTTTCCCAGTTTATATAAATTCAATACTTATACAGTTAATCTTAGTAGATTATTACATCTCTATATAAAATAATCCAATAAAGGGAAGGTATCTTTGTCACATCGAGGATGTCTGCCTTAATGAATGTTGATGGAATCAATTCCGCCATAATGAAATGAGTAAACATTGACCCTCAATAATATCGGGATATCGATGGTCGTGTTGGCACAAGAAATTTGCCGAGCAATATCGGGGAATCCCTCGGAGGGAATCGCCAATTTTAGGGTAAATCGAGGAAGATAATTATGTTTGAAGTTAGTTATTAAGGAGAGTCAACACGCGTCGAGATTAGCCTGTCCGTTGCGGGGATCATCCACTTGAAAAGACGTGCGTAATATCAAAATGAAATAAGAGCTATTATTATAACATTTGTTTATAAGAAATATTAAGATATACTACAATAATGATTTTCTAAATAACTTTTTTTATAAATAATAATTTAATATTAATATTAATCCTGTATCTTGCACATGGCAGGGTAGACAAAGCGAACTTGAGAGAGCCTAGTGTTAAGGCACTCCGTTCCGTTTCCCACTGTCCGCCGAATTTTAGACATTGCATGTTGAGTGACGTAAAAATTGATAAAGATGAATTAAATATTTGAATTGAAAATAATAATTTCATTTTCTTGAATGGGGATCGAACCTAAAACCTGTCACATTTACAGTCACACGTTTGTGTTCCTGTGCCCAGACAGGTCTTAAAATTAAAATTTAATATTCAAAACTTGACAGTAGTATAATTTTCACGCCATCAGCAAGTTGATAGACTGAATCCTTAGAGTTTAATTTGATAGGTAATTGCCACCTCCCTGAGGCCATGTGCGCTCTAAGAAAACCAACACTAGTGTAATTACGAATTAATTTATAGCCGTATGATTATTTTAGAACACGCTTTGATCTGATGACTCGCGAGACGCATAATTTTAATTGAGTTTGGTTTGATAAATGATTCGGCTACCAGTTTTGGCGAAATGCATCCAGCATTCAATTTTGTCACTAAAATATTGCTTTTAATTTAAATAAAGTATAGTAGTTAAGTAAGTCTAGTAAATATACGTACTACAATAGCAATTTTAAAATAGTGAAGCCTATTTAAGTAATCTATTTAGTTTAGATCTAATCAAATAAAATTATATTATGATAGACAATGCACGAGGCTTGTCATGGCACATTGGCAAAAGCGTGAGGCTCTTATAGCGACAGGTTCTCAGTACAAATTCCTCGGCGGAACATCTGAACGGGAACGGAGTGGTTAAGTACGTATTTTTTAAAATATTAAGAAGTAGAGTAAAATAAATTCGTTTCTCCATTTTATTCTCCATGTTATGTGTTCCCGGGACTAAGTAAGAGAAAAGTGGTGAGCGATCATGCCACTAGATTTTACACTAATAGAAATATATAAAAAATATAATAAAAAAGAAAATTATCTGTACAATAAAAACATATCCTTTTAACATTTTATTGCTGTCTTGTATGTTAGTCTTAAACAATTAAAACTTCTACTTAAGACTGCAGCATTGACATTTTAAATGATATTCAGCCATCAAAGATGGACTATCATCTTAGCTCATCGTCACAAAGCTGAGAAATGAACCGCAAAAATGCATAATGTTCTTGCAAAGGGCGGGCGCAGGTGGCGTCTGGCGCGTGACAGCTAATTAAAATGCTAATGAGCCACAAAGCGACCGCTTAAACTATACTATCTTTGGTAAAATTAAATCGCGACTAAAATTCATAAGAACTTCGACATTGACTAGAACACAGGCTATAAAAGTCGAGAAAAATGTTTTTCAATTCGTAACAGAAAATGTTAACAAGTAATTACATGTATTTTGTTATCTGTTTCCTCACATATTATTATTTTATTCTTACTATCATTCATGTGTGAGTAAACTAAAAAAATATATATATGAAGAAAATATTTTGACCACGCTTGTTTTTATTGACAGTTGTAAAATTAAGAATATTTTTTACGAAGTAAAGTATTACATTAATTTAGTAAAAAATACTTATTCATTATGCTAGCAAATCTTTCATTCCATAGCTATAATGAATTTGAAGTTGTACCACATTATTCATTTTTTATTTCAATATTTATAAAATGTATCAAAAGTGTTATTTAAATATCCGTACAGACGATGAGACAATACGAAAATTATCCATTAGTTACAGTTTATCCATATTCCTTTGTTCATCGTCGAGATTGGCAGTTCGATTATCCGTAGTCTTGTAAAAAGATATATAAAAATTAGTCTGTAATGTCCTAGACTACTTAAGCGCCCCGCGGGGAGTCCGACGTGGCTTAGGAAAATTAAAACGTCTGAAATACGAGACTGCTGTACAAGTAAGAAAAATGATCGCTATTTACGTCCTATTTGCATCCAAAATTAAATTAACTCACTATGTACTGACTGTTGGAGGAACAAGGATTCTCTTTTCAGTTGTCATTCTGACATATAACGCACAAAGTTTATATCTTGAATCTCTCGAAATGACATAAGAAAAGAACTTATTTGAACTAATTGCTTCTGCTGAAATCAACACAAAACAAATTATTAAATTAATTTCGATTTCTTAGAAAATATAATTATTCCGTGTAATTATTATTTTCATTAAAAAATACTTTGATCAGGAGCAGCGCAATATGCTTTGTACGTTATTCAAAATATGCATCAAGTTATGAAAGCAAAAGAAGCATTAGTTAGTTTAATCAGTTTAAATTATAACTTAATGGATCAAAGCGAATACAAAACTTTTCAATTGTCGCCTTCACTGCGAGCAGCGAAAAGTAACAGAATAGAAGTAGTATTGTCCCAACAATTTTAACGTCTGTTTTTATTATTAAGTCTTTTGCGTCGAGAATCCTTCGTTTGAAACTTTCACCTTCCCCGTTGCGAGTTGAAAGTTAATTTCTTTTGGTGTATTTTAAAATTAATTTGGCTTTGTGCGACCGCACGCCCCAGGACGAATTGTAAGCGCCGACGACGAAGCTTTTACTTATTACAACGCGGAAAAATTGTGAATCTCTTTGAACTTTTGATGCTCTCTAACAGTTAACAAGTGTGCTCGCAATTTATAACAATTACAGATCGACTTATACTTTCTGCATTCAACGCTTATGTAATACAGTGCATTTGTATTTTTTTGACCTCTACTTTGCTTCCATTCATAAAGTCACATGTGTTTAAAGTTTTTAAATTCTTTTAGAGTAAATTATAAGCACGTTTATAAGGTTCACTTCCAAAAAGAGATTAGAGCGTGTTGTTACTGTACAGTTGATTCTGTATAACGCACTTGCCTTTTTTGAGCGCCTTTTTTGATACAGTGTGTTCAATTTTACCATAACAATAGAATGCATCACACGACAATATACGAGTATTGTTTTCTATGAAAAATTTTGCGACTATTTTATTTTCTAACTCCTTTTATTTTTTTACATTGAAATATAACAATGTAGCTTTATTTAGATGGATTTAAATATAATTCCTTTCCAGGAAAATTTAATATTGTGTTGACTTATGTACATTAATAGGTTTATTAAGTTCTGATAATTTTAAAAATAGTAATGACTTTTGATGTGTATTATATGACCTAATTTATGATCTTTTCGCACATATTACAAACTCATACCTTTTTAAGTAAACAATACAAAACTACATCCAATTTATTACTGAGTAATCTTTCCTTTATTGTTTTAAATGCAAAATATTTATACTCAGTCACTCAGCTTCACGCCTGCACATGGCAGGGTACGCAGAGGGAACTTGGGAACCTAGTGTTAAGACATTCCGTTTCACTTCCGTTCCCCCACTTATATTTATAGAGAAGAGTACAAAATATCTATAGAGAAGAGTAATAAGATAAACTTTCAACAAAATAATGTGACATGAAGCTGCTAATTATATTTACGATTATTTCTGAAAACATAAATAAAAATAATATAATAATTCTCAATAGACGCAACTTTACTCAAATTACAATGTGTAATTAAGGCCAGCAGTTCATCAACAATATCATAATTGAAAAACAAATTCATATATCCACCGCTATACATCGATAACGGTTAAGCGGTCACTAGGGCGCCGGACACCGTTACAAAGGTAACCACCCCTTTGTGTATACGTGGTAAAGTGTAGTGCATACTGTGACATTTAATTAACGTAACGACATTTTTTTTCTTCGCCTTGGTTACACAACATATCCAGGTATTTTCTATGTATCTATTCTATATATATGTTTTATTGTATGATGTGGGCCTTAGTGTTTACAACACTGTTATATTCTTATCGGGTAACATCTGAGAGAGGATAAACAAATTTAAAAAAATATATTTTAAATGAAACACTTTTAAACGGATTAATCGCGTATATTTTTTTGTACCCGTGACCACGGACTACTGTAAAGTGTTCGAAACGTCGATTTTCCGCCATTAATCCGTTTAAAAGTGTTTCATTTAAAATTTAAAATGTGTAACAATCGTGAAAGTCAAAGACATTATTAAATAATTTATAACCCCGGGTCGAACTAACCCAGAACACTTACAGTCAGACCGAGTCGCTGTGCCTTGACGCCAGGACGGTTTCTTTTTTATTTTTTTCAGTTATTAACTTTAAAGTGTGTCATTCAAGGTGCACCTGTGCACCTTACGATAATAGAATTAAAACAAGTTTAATATTATAAGTAGATTGTCCAAGTAAGCAGCAAACTTTAAGTTTAAAATTTATTCTTACAAATAAATAAAGCTTGCAAAGAAGTATGTGGCTAGGAGCAGAGCAGAGCTTCCAACAGGTGGTCGCGCGGCAGACTGTTTGCCGTCTAATTGTAGTTCATATTTATGGCAGTTTTTGTTCAGTCTACCGCTGCACTCGACATTAAATCTTTTTGCTCTAACCTCTTCTTCGCTATTTAATTTTTCATAGAACGTTTCATTTGCACTGTTTCAAACTTTTGTTTTGCATATTTTTTTGTACTGAATGTAATTAATAAGTGCATGTTCTTGTGGCATTGTTATATATATTGAGCTTAGACTACCACTTTTTTAATCATTTTTTTAGCTTCACGTTGCATCCCGCGCATTGCTGGGTAGGCAGAGGGAACTTGAGACATATTATTAAGACACTCCGTCTCGTTTCCTAAAATAAAAAAAATAAATATTTTATTTCCTGGAATGGTGATCAAACTGCCTACAATGAACAATGATTATTAATAACACTACAAAAATATTTTTTAAATAAATAAAATAGTGTTCTAACAATATCTTAATCTGCGCAGGTTCTACAAAGCAGGGCGACTTCAAAGCGGCGGATCAAAGGCGAGATAGCAGAGGTTGGGTACAACAACCATCCGTTTGATATCCGATTGTCGGTTAAAGATCCGACAGCGAGGTGGCGAAGCGTCTTACAGATTGCTACAAAAGTAGCTTTTGTCGCTGATCTCAATATACAGATTAGGACCATTATGAAAAAAAATATATTTTGTGAAAAGATGTCCTTTGATGTGATTTGAATATGAGATGTATTCCTGTCGTATTCTTATTTCCTTGTCACTAAAATTGTAGAAGAAACGAAGATTTATTTTCTACATTCAAAATTTTTGATTTATTCTATACATTAAAAATTGTATTTTCTATACATTCAAAATATTCAAAATATATTCAAATTCAAATATTTTTATTCAATATAAGAAGTTACAAGCTTCGTTTTTAAAACGTCAAACAATTTACCACCAGTTCACTAAAGTTACTGCCTCAGACCTGAGAAGAACTGGCGTAAGAAACTCAGCGGGACATATATTTTTTTTATCAAAATTTTTACATCATATGTATAATTATGTGACAATGATACATTTGAAGTAGCCTGGAGCGAGCATTTCATTCTCAAGGCGTGTTATGATTTATAAAATCGTTAATATGTTAATAACCTTTGACACACAAACGTCCTTTCACAACTTTTTAATTGTGAAATAGAAAATTCTCGGACGTTTTCTGGGATCCTATTGTAAAAGCGTACAGCCTGACTTATAAAAGAATTACGGACTCGATGCAATCGAGACATAGGTGCACTAAGATTAAACTTATTTCTAGTATTAATATTATGTATGTCCCCGATTTTGCTAAATTCATTAATATTTTTCTTAACATCATATTATTGACGAAATATATGATATAGTAAAATTTTTAAAGTGTACAGCCAGTGTTTACACTGGTCTAGCTGGTTAAGTGTTTTTGAATTCGGTTATCTAACTTTGTGCTTCCTGTTACTACCAAAGTTAACAATGTATGGTACATTGTAAATTTTTGTGACTAAGAATTTACAATGGTTTTAGTTTTAAAAGAGAATTCTTACATATTTGAGTGTTATTATAATTATAGTTTGTATTATTTTAAAATAATAATTATATTTTCCAGAATGGGTCTCTTTTGCTCAATAAAATTACAACATAAAAGTATGAATTAAAATAATGCGTAGATGCATAAAAGTTAGCTTATCCAATAAATTGCATGTAACTAACACACTGCAGTAACAGTAAACCTTGTTAAATAAAACGTGCTCAATACTGGCAAAGCTCACTAAAACAGACTTACGGTTAATCTCGACAATCAGCGTGTGTATTTCGTTCGCAGTAAATCCGATGCATCCAGCGCCGGATGTCCGGCGGGGGATTACCGGCCTACGTCCGGATGTGCCGATGAGAGCGATCGTGCCGCGGCAAACAGCCCAGCGATTAGTTCTGTCCTTTCTTCGCTGTGGGGATCGGGGATGACCCGGATAATGGAATTGATAAGAAACAATGTCACCTAATATCGGTTTTTGGGTGTTGCTCTCCCATTTGTCCATTGGTTATCTTGATGTATCATGTGATACCGCAAATTTTTGAATTTATACGTGTACAGCACTATTACAGGTGGAAACTGGAATAATTATTCAAACCTTAAACGTATTTTAAAATATTTTAATATTTCTGTGGATTCTTTTCTATAACTTGTATTTTATATTTAATAGGTTCGTTAGCGCTAGAATAAGCATAAGAAATAAATATAAAATATTACCATAGAACACTTAATACATCATCTTATTATATCTTAATTTGTATAATTTCTTATGTAGATCAGTAATTCTGCAGTTTATTTAAGGAATACACGGAAATCTAGAAGATTGGAGTAAAGAACAATGAAGAAAACTCTTACTTGGAGGTCACGCGTATTCTTGGGGAATTAACACACATTATGAGATGTTATTGCTTGAGAATACACGTAGCTGACAAGGAGAAACACATCACAAGAAGAAAATATCAGAAGATTACAACTTTCATCGTACATTCTTCTCTACGCATTTTTTTTAAATAAATTTCTTTTAAGTTTGTAGAAATATTTAAATAAATTTATTAATGTCATAGAATTAAAAAGCTTGCTTTCATACCGACGAATTCTCGAGGCATTCCATTTTAGTGGCGGAACTTAACGCCGCGATTTGTCTCATTACTAAAGCGAGAAAATTAAAGTAATGGAGTGGAAATCGAACCCACACTGCCACGTTTGCGCCTACGCCACGAAGGCCTCAGCTGTGTTATCATTTCAAATAAAGTTATATTAAGTATCACTACAGTGATATATTAAATATACCTGATTATTAAGAAAATGTTTTGAATTTCTACGAATTAATTTTATTTATATTTTAACAGTTTAAATAATTAATAATTTTAGAAATAAATTTATTTAAATTAAGTATTCATGTATTTTGCGCAAGTTATACTCTGTACACAAATATTTCAGCAACATGTTAATTATGGACCTATGTATATGTAAATTATGTTGTAGGTGTGGACGTTATACTGAATACGTATAAACAAATGAAACCTTAGAATTTTTTACACATTTGTTTGAAAGTGTTTGCGTTTTACTGTTAGCAAATGTATAAAAAGCTTTGCATATCGTTATGTAAATTAAATATGTATTTATTCAAACTATTTGTTTAGGTATATAAAAGAATTTGTAATATTATAATAAATAAAACAATATTTTTTTAATGTTGGTTTGTTATTGCCCGGGTAGAATAGAATGATGAATAGATGTTTTAAAGTGTTATTCCACACTTAGGACAGAAAATAATAAACATAAATTAAAAAAGCGTATAAAAATTTTGAACGAAGCGGGATTTGAACCTGCGCCTCTGGAACGGTTTTCCAGAGGCGCAGGTTCAAATCCTGCTTCGTTCAAAATTTTTATACACCTTATAAATTTAAGTTTCGTAGAATTACAAGAAATTACGTAGAGATACAGATGGTTTGTGGATGACTAATGTAGGGTACACCATCCCTACTCTATATTAAAACCTATAAAGTCTGCATATGACTGATATGAAATAAAAATGTATGTGTTTTTAGTTTTCCTAATCAGACCAAACGCATTTTTACAAGGGGAATATGAAAATTAGTCATAATTACTCTCAATAAAGTTAAAAATATTTATATTATATTTATTAATAAAGGTATAATGTACTCGTGTATTCGTAAGAGGATAACTACAATGTTTGCACAGAAATAAAGAAAAATAGTAAATATTAAGATGTTTTATTTTTTTAGGTTTCCCACGAATGCATTTTATTGTATCAACTGATACGAGAAAATGTCCTTGTTTCAAACAAACTTTAAAAATCATTATACAACCGTAGCGTGTTCCACAGGGACAAGGGTGTGATTGTAAACGAGATGGGTTGTGGGTTCGATCACCACTCGAGAAATAGGTATTATTTTCATTTCACGGCTCTGAGAAGTAGATAAAGTGCGGCGTTGAGTTCCGCCACTCATCACGTTGTATGCCCCAAATTCAGCGGAAAGTAAAGAAGAGAAGTGTCTTGATGTTCAGTGTCCCTCGGCCATGCGCGGGATACAGCAATAGCTGAAAAATAAATTAAACAATAGTACAGGTCTACAAGACATTATATAGTACAGAAAGATACACTTATCATTTACTTAGATGTAATGTTAATAAATCAATTAATTCTCAGTCAAATCGTCATCAACGTTTCTAATTGTAGTGGTATTTGTGTTTATTTATTAACTGAAAGTTAGGAAATTATCTTTATCACTTGGTTTTTTCTGTCTACTCTACTCAACTTCCCGCTGTATCCCGCATGTGGCAGGGTAGGCAAAGGAAACTTGGGAACCTAGTGTTATGACACTCCGTTCCACTTCCGTTCCCCACTTTCCGCCGAATTTGAGGCATTGCATGTTGAGTAGCGGAACTCAACGCCGCGTTTTGCCTTGTACCAGAGCGAAGAAATGAAAACATTATATATTTAAATTGAAAATATTAAATATTTCATTTCCTCGAGTGGGGATTGAACCCACGACCCGTCGGTTACAGTTACACGTTTGTGTTGTTGCGGCACGACAGGCCTCACATTTTACAAGGTATACAGAAAAACCTGTTTTTCTGTCTTCCTCGTAAAAAATGAAAACAAAATGCACAGATAACTGAGATGACTGAAATAGAATAGAAGACAAATTATAATTCGGTAATAATGAATAAGTGTTACAGAAACGTAAAATATTGTAATAATTTACAACGATGAACGACTTCTGATATGAAGTTCGACGACTACTTCTGGGCGAGGGCATCCCGGGAGCTATTCCACAAGGATGGTTGCAGTCGCAGCTCCGCATAACTTTATCCATTTTATACATATATATAATTTTAAAGTATATTATAACTTTAATATAAGAGATACAAGCAAACCAGTATAAATAGTTAAATTCAATACTAAATATTGTCTAGTATTATGTATATACTTGTATTGCGTTATAATGTAACTATACGATCGTTGGTAGTGGGTTCGATTTCTACTAGGAGACTTAAATAAAAAAACAAAAAAAAATCTCATTTCTTCGCTCTCTTAATAAAAAAAACTTTGCGTTTTGACTTGTGTCTTAATGACGAAAGCAGATATTATAGTTCACCGAACTGTATGAGGGAGATCATGAAACTCCCAATTTGGTTCAACATTAATAATTTTAAATATTCACATGATCAATATAGGTAGAGGCAAATGAAGTTAAAAAGTAAAATAATTTTAGGCCTGTCGGTGCGCAAGGGACACAAATAACGCGTAACGTAACGTGTGACTATAAATAACAGGTTGCGTGTTCGATCCCCACTTGAAGAAGTGAAACATTTAATATTTTCAAATTCAAAATACATATATTTTAATTTTTTCACTCTAATAATAAATGCATAGCGTGGCGTTAAGTTCCACCGCTCTTAACGCTAGGTTCCCAAGTTTTCTCTGCCTACTCTGCCATGTGCGGGATACAGCGTGAAGCTGAGAAGTAAAATAATTTCTAGGTATATAAACTAAACGTAGACGTAAACTAAACAATTGGGACATCTATGTTCAGAAATATCGTTATTTATAAGACCAAGATATTATTAGGGACATACACTAGTCAGTTTCAGTGAAGAATTAATAGCTTCTATTGTCACCTTCTATTGTTTAAAAGTGAAACATCGTTTCTCTCATTCTGATCAAATCAATAATTAGAATAAAATTACCAAACTTATTTAAAATGTATTTTTATAGTTTTCCTTGTGATCAACTCAATTTCTTCTGAAAGTGGGGACATAGTGTCTTAAGAGAAGGTTCCCAAGTTCTATCTATCAACGCTACATAGCAGTATTGCAGGATATAGCGTAATGTTTATAAAAAGATTTAAAGCCTAAATACCCTATTTCAAAGAAATGAAAATTTGAAAACTTCTTTCTCAAAATATCACAGGATTTAAACGCATAGGACTTACAATTTGAAAGTTTCAGAAAACCCTTTTATATAATAAAACAATAAACCCTGTTAAGATTTTTATATCGCCTTGTTTTTTATTAAACAAATTATAAAGTAGCTTATTCTTTGACATGAATTTTCTTTATGAACTTTAGTTTATTTTAATATAATTATATTAAGTTTATCAGAAGCTAATGCGATATAAACATTTAAATACATAAATTGCCTTATTATAATAAGGGAGGGTGAATTAAAAAAAAATGAAATAAAAAAACTTTATCATTGAACAAAATATTTATTGCAATAAACTAAATCACTGAATGAATAGAATATGCCTTCCAGCACCGCATACTAAGCATACTCGGAGTAGCATTTAGATACTCGATACGACACAGATAGGTCCTAATAAATATAGATATTTACAGTCGCTGTAATGGCAGCCTTATCTTAAACTACAAATACCTTATATGTGAGAAAATCCCGTAACTCGTTAAAATTCAATTCAAACCAAGATATTGCTTCTTTACAATATGCTCATCTTCATCAAGTCTAAGTATCCTCAAGCCTTAGCAAGTTTTTTTAAATAAGTACCACCTACGTTATAGTTGATATTTCATGACTTTAGATTGTTAACCTAGAAACATAAGGGGTTTAATATAATATTGAAAGCTTAAGGGTATATATAAGAGGGAATTAGTCTACATCGTCAGCTTCTGGGGAAGCTCTAGGTGCGACTTTGGCAGTAGACGCCGTGCTACAAACGGGAGGATCACTTTTGTTCGTTTCCAGCGTCTCGCTTCGTCGGCGATCTAAGGTCAGGCTATCGACTTTGGCGTTGTCTTTAAGCACTATGTCGTCATTGACTCCGCTCGGCAAAATTTTCTTATCGTTGTCGTCCAAAGCTGAACCACTGCCCCGAATTTTCATGTCTGCATCTGAAGTTTTTATCTTGATTTCTTCAATCTTTATAGTATTGTCAACTACAGTCTTGTCTATATTTGCGGCAACTTCCACCGGCGTGGATATAGCTCGTTCTTCAATTTGATTCGTTATTACGGTATCTACTATGGTGTTATTAGATGCAGAATCTTGTGTTGCCATTCGAGAAGACAATACATCGCCCGTTTGCGTAGTATTAGTCTGCGCAGTTGATACGGATGGTGAGGTCTGTGTAGTGGACTGCACGGTATTCTGAACGGTTTGCGTTGTAGATTGAGTAGTTGGAGGAGTAGCTTGCGTTCCGGTACCGGGCGCGTCATGATATGCTGCTCCGCTAGCTAATGCAGCAATACCTGCCAATCCCATCATTCCACCCATTCCATGATGAGTTCGCAATAGAAGTTGTTGCAACTGCGCTTGCTGTAGTATAACTGGTAGCTCGTAGTGATGGAAGAAGTACAGCATGGAGTGCTAAAACAAGACGAAGAAAATTTAGTTACTTGTAAATATAGTAATAATTTTATAAAATAAGTTATAATTATCCTTAACGTATGTATGTCTGTCGCGCCGCAGCGGCACATTCGTGTGACTGTAACCAACAGGTTGTGGGCACGATCCCCTCTCGAGGAAATGAAATATTTAATATTTTAAAAGTATATATTTAATTTCTTCATTTCTTCGCTCTCGTACAAGGCAAAACGCGGCGTTGAGTTCCGCCACTCTACACGCAATGCCTCAAATTCGGCGGAAAGTGGGGAACGGAAGTGGAACGGACTGTCTTAACACTAGGTTCCTAAGTTCCCTCTGCCTACCCAGCTATGTGCGGGATACAGTATGAAGCTGAATATCCTTAAAGTAAAAATCGAATACAAAAATAAACCATGAAAAAATAAGTCCAATTGGTACTGTGTATACTATAAATGTTTGTGGCGCATTATGAGACACGTCTGTCGAAGCTAACTCCCTTAGACAAATAAATGAGCGATTCGTGACAGTGCCACGAATGGTCTGCGTTATTTATTTATTTCTGGGTCAAAGTTCCCTTCCCTTCGCGACACCCGACGTAAGTTTTAATTAAGAAACTTGTGACTGCTCCAACTCAACTTTTATTTCAAATTATATTTTCTCAACCCCTCGTTTTGATTTTTTTCGAATTAGAAGTGAATGTAACGGGTTTCGCTCGCTTCGACGACTCAAACTTCATGATTTATAGGTTGGAATGAATCAAGATTAATATAACTTTGTGTTAATAAAATATATTTTTAAATGTGATATGTATTTAATATAACTAAGATAGGAGATAGACTTTTTGAACATCACAATATAAGTACAGAAAATGAAATTTAAAATACAATTTTAATAAAGATATATGGGAATGTTTCGAGGCTTCGAATTAGTCTCTTGCATGGCATTAATTAACACGACCTCTGAAATCTGCTCCATGATCATTGCCAAATATAAAAAGGATCAAACGTTTGAATGGTATTTAATGGAGTTGTTTCCCCTTTTTTACATCCATTAATACCGCTTTGAGATTTACCTTTGCCCTGATTGATTGAAAGGAACATGAATAAAAAAAACGAGGACTCGAGGTTCTTATCAATTATCAGATAATTTTTAACAGATTATACCGGCTTTGGACTAATATTATTTTTGTATATAAAAAAAGCAAAGGCGAATATTTAAATGCTACCTCAGTTTCCACATCGAACAGAATGTGGAGAATAAAGTACTTAAATTTTCTCGCATTTTGCGTACACTATTTGTGTGAGAGATGTGCAAAGACAAAAGAGTAAATTGCAGAATGTTACAATATAATAATCCTTAGTATCATTTGAGTTATGTGAACATGTACAACATCTACGTTGTACAAATCGTCAAAGCACAGATTACACAATGTGAGAGAATAATTTGAAAGCGTCATGCAACTGTATTCGTTAGACACTTAAATAAAAAGTGTGCAGACAACTTGAGAGTCGCTAAACTTTTCAAAAGAACGTAAGAATTCTTTGTAATCATAATTTTTTGCCGCAAATTTGTCTTAAACTCTTTACGGGCGGCGCTTTGATTATGCCAAGAAGGTAGAAAATTCTGACAAAAATGAAGTATTTCGATTTAAAATGCAAAGAAAAAACAGAGTATGACAACACTCAAGAGTTCTTCGTACAAATGCCAGCTATTTCGTTGAAAAAAAATATATTTTACTAAGTAATCCTGACGTAGACGAAGATGTTTACGAATTATTTAAGTTAATAAAATACGAACGACTTTCCTACTCTTTTTATATACAGAGACTTAAAATATTAAAATATGCAAAATAAAATGAGAACGTTCTTATAGATTTTTTTATAATATATAGATAGAATAATAAAAATTACTTAACTTATATGGTACATGGTATATCATATATACATAAGAATCATATCATCATATAAGTGTTCAAGTAGGGCAGGCCGCAGTTTGCGTAACTAAGTATAAACTACGATTAGTGAGAGTTCTAGAAGATTACACCACTCTGCTGTGTTTTCACCGTGGTTCATCCTTGTTTATTTAGGACTTCATCAAAATTTGCTAAATCGTCCGTTGCTCATGTAATTATAGAACAATTTGATATACATGTTCTAATCATTTCTGTTTTCGTTCCTAAACAAACAATCACGAAGCTGCACATGCAGGCTTTTTAACTTATGCTATTTTAGTTTACTTTAACAATTTTAAAGTATTACCACAAAATTGTTAGGCAAAAAATCTATTAATATCAATAAGAGATATTCTATTTTCGATAACGTTACAGTAAATGTTCAATTTGGTCCGCCGATTGGAAAACAAATATAATACGCGCACCGCATCTACAGTGCGGAGCTCATGAAATTTGATTTTTATTAATAATTTGACACGCTCGATGATTATAAGATAAGCCCCACTTTGCATTCCGTTGAGTCTCCTTGTTTTTCACGTCCCCCATCCTGTAATCTGACAGAGTCTGCCGTTCCCCTTGACGAAACGTATAGCAAAATATTACTTAGATTATTTCAACAATATGTAGCTATATTTGTATAAACAATAGAGTATACCTTTAAACTGCATATATTTATTTAAACTGAAATTTGCTACTTCAATAATAACAAAAAATAATATAATATTGAGTTTAAAATTATTTTAACTACATCAATTAGAGAAGTATTCCTTTTGAAACAGTACCGCATGAACTTCGCTATATTTAGCAATTTAAAATGTATCTTTTGTCAACAAGTAGTATTCGTTTATTAAAATAGCTATCTAAACTGAATACAATATCTGTCAGGAACCGACCGGGCCGTTCGTGGCGTGTTATTAGTTCCGCCCCGGAAATCGACCCCCGACTACTTCCTGCACGCAGCGAGGCCCACTTCCCCGCTCTATGTTTATACGATTGTTTCTTATACGATAATTGTTTCCTGCTTATAACGATACAATATTGTGACAAGTCGTATGATATTGAAAATGGAAATAATATCTTAAAATTTTTTTTATGAACGTCAATTTATTTTGTTACTTTTGTTTCACACTTATAATTGAATTAATGACTGAATAAGAGTGTTGCAACAATAAATATGCTTCTGTTTTTATACCAAATATAATTTTCTATAACATTTTGACGGCGGTGCTACGTAGATATTCGTAAGGTGACGTGCGTCAAGAGTGCTAAGTCATAATAACGTACGGGGACGTGATTTGTTGACAAATGCTCGGGGCCGACGCTCTTCGGATAAGAGGCTTTCTCCTTTAGTTTAAAAATAATAACCACGAGGTAGATATATCACACTTGTGTGCGCAAAATCTCAACTCCATGATCCCTTCAGCGACCCCGTGACCCGTCTCATTGTTGCTCTGTCAGCACTATCTTATTTAATACTTCGCCCTTTCCATGCTGAGTATAATTTCTGTTACATTTATTTACTATGGTTAAATCTCCTTATAAATCTCAATAGTAGTAGTTTAAGATATCTTAGAAGATTATTATTTCAAAAAATACAATCGTAACACAAAAAGAAAGCAAAAAATTTTTTTTACTATTTTGACCTCATCTCCTTTTCAAGTATGAAATAAAACTGTTTCATTCAACGACACAATTAATGCCAATAAATATATATACATATATATGAAATCGTGTCGTGTCGGAAATACCTACAATTAAAAGAGAAGTCAACATTTTGTTTTTCAGCTTGTATTAATAACCGCTTCCCAGTGGCTAATATCGAGTTGTACAAACAGTTTGTCCAGCAGGACAGCGTGGCCCGCGGCGGTTGACCGACATCAAAGTGGACTGCGCAAACACCCGGCCAGGATGACGTGAACCGAGTATGTTGTAATGAACGCGTTTACCGCTTTTTGGAGTTATTACATATGGACATTTTGATAGCAGCCTCAAAACTTGTTTCAATTTTATTTTACTACTATTATACTATAATAATATTATTTTATATGCCTTTGGAAAAAACGAATGGACAAAACATTAATTATCACTACTATAAAAAAGGCATGGCGTACCAAAGAGCGAATTATCTTTTAACAGTTTTAAACATATATATATTTTTGAGACCTTGAAGTGCTATCGACCACATACATATGTATATTTCTAGTTATACGATACTAATAAGCTTTACTGGATAATAAACAATCTTATAGAAAAAACCTACTGTTAGGATACAACATTTCTCATCTACTGGCCAATTTATTTACATATGTGTCCTAAATAAAAGAAGTAAAAATAAAATATTAAATTAAGAATCGAAATTTTTAACTTCACATAATTTTGGTTAACAATAACAAGATTAAGTTTTTATTATTTTGGAAATAGTAGTTGAGAATCGTAGAAAAAATAATTAACTGTAGTGGCGCAAGGGCACAACCATAAGACTGTAACCACCACTCGAGGTTTCGTCAGGTTCGAACCCCACCCATAAATTAAATATCTTCATTTTCTTCGCTCTGGTAAAGAGGCGCGATGCTGAGTTAAAGTGCCACTCAACACGTAATGCCTCAAGTTCGGCAGAAATTGGAGGATGACAGTGTCTCAACACTAGGTTCCCAAGTTTCCTCTGTCTCCCCTGCTACGTGTGGAAAGCGACGTGCAGTTAAAAAGGCGAGTTTACCTGTATGAAGAGCCACGACGTCACAAGAGCTAGGCTACTGTATTGTCCATTGAAGCGGTAGTGGTACGCGTAGAATGAGAAGTGGTAAAGGTAGAAAAATCTGTGGACAAATTGAAAAGTTACAATAAATTAAGTTTAAAAGTAAAAAAAAATAATAGTATGTATAATGTTTGAATCGTAAAGTGAAACAATCTATATCATAGATTGATACACTTTACTTACTTATTATTATTGTAAAAGATATTGAAAAGTTAAAAAAACATCTGTGTATTAAAAATGTTATCAAAGAATATTCCGGCATTTAAGGAATGCTTTCTCTTCAAAAATCTACAAATTTCTATATGTAAAAAAATACTGCAATAATTTAATCTTGAAAAAATAATACTTGAATTAATATCGTTAAACTTAAATTGAATAATTGCTTTATTTTTTTTATTTTCAAAACTAAACAAAGATAAGAAACAATCGAAGTTTAACAATGTGATTATTGGTAAAGGTATAAGGCTACATAAGATACATAACTCTTACTATTAATCTCCTTCATTACTCATTAGTCCTACAAGTGTAAATGTTGCAAAAGAGAAATTTGTATATGTTATCCCTAAAAATATGCAGATACTATGTATGCATTTTTTTAAATATGTATCTGATGATTACAATAGTATACATATATATTTGATCCTTGGGAAATATGCCATTTTTAAAATAATAACTTATATATATATATATATATATATATATATATATATATATATATATATATATATATATATATATAATTTATTTCAAGCAATACGATGGTATAATGGGAGACTTCACAAGTAGTTTAAGTATTTTATGCAACGATTTTATTTTCTTACAGCATAAATAACTTTAAAGAAACCAGGGAGCAAGTTATGCTATAAAGCAGACGTATCTCGTTACTTGGAGCAACAAGTATCGTCGGCCGCGGGGTGGACATGAGAACATATTGAACCACCCCTTTTGCCGGTGATATTAGTCTTAAGATTTCCTATCTTAATCAAATTATTTTGAACAATATTTTAATCTAGTTTCTTACGAAATTAGTTAGTATAGGGGATATTTTAATGTTATTGCTTTCTATAAATAACAATAATTTATGGAATTCCTTGTAAAAATGGAAATATTCCAGTTTCAAGATTTCAAAAAAAAGTGCCAAGACACACAAGAGGTATAACTTTACGACCTTTCGTCTCACCAGTATATCGACTTTAAAGTATGAAATTCTTAATGCTGATAATGGAAACCACAAATTAAGGTAATAATTTGTCAGAAATACAGAAATATCGACGCCAGGCCAATTCTTGCTTTCTACGATTCAACCATTAGCTTCGTTATCTCCTTATTTCGGTGTATAAATTCTCGATGTACAACGCGTTGAGGAGCGGAAAAAGGGGAAACGTCACCTCGTTATCTGAAAAGGTTGCAATTTTATTTGAAATCGATATTCACTGAGATATATACATTTCTCTTCTCGATGCGAGTGAAAAAGGATGTTCTTTTGTGGGGGGGCTTCTTTGTCGCTCTTTCAACTTGTTAAGGTGTTACTTCTTTATTAGTCATAAGCGTCAACAGCTTATTAGGTGTATTTATGCAATATGGTCTAATTTAATTTTTGGTGACATTACATTTATAATATTGATAATATTAGCAAAGGTGTAAGTTGCTGGACCCCAAGGATATAACATACATATGTCATATAAAATCACATTGATAGCTTACTGGAAATATATTAAAGATACAAGCGGCAAACACTGGTGGGTTTGATCACGACCCCGGGAAATATTTAAATTAAATTATTAGCCCTTTCGCCACTAGTAACGCAAATCAACTCAGCTTTACACAGTATCCTGCTCATGGCAAGGGTAGGCAGAGGGAACTTGGGAACCTAGGGTTAAGACATTTCATTCCACTCCTGTTCCCGACTTTTCGCCGAATTTGTGGCATGGCGTGTTGAGTGGCGGAACTCAACGCCGTGTTTTGCCTTGTACCAGAACAAGGCAAAACGTGGCGTGACGCGAGAAATGAAAACATTAAATATTTCATTTCCTGCAGTGGGGATTAAGCCCAGAATCTGTCGGTTACATCACACGCTTGTGCCGCTACGCCACGACACCGACAGCTTATTTATTGTACACATTTAACATTAATGCGACGATCACAACATAAATATCTTCCAAATAAAAAACCTATCTGCTAATCGTAACGGTAAGTACTTCATATTTAATATACAAAAACAAAGCATTTTAATTATAATTAATCCGTGCACGTAGAGGTGACGCGGTGAACAAACATACGTATTTGAATGTTAGCATGAGCATGGAACTCACAACAGTCGCTAATTAGTTTGAGATTAATCCGCGTATCCTCGCCAGCGTACAAACATGTCACGATGAGCGTTGATGCGTCTGAATCAATACCTGTTAATACGCATTACGTTATATATCATATGTGCTCTTTTATAACATTATTTGTAGCATGTATTTGTATTCTATTTTATAAACGAATTTTACTATTCATTCATTGCACAACAGCTTAGTCTTGAGTAACCACAAAGACGATTTTATTTGTGAAACATTTTAGAAAATCGTTTATCTTTCCTTTTTTTTTTCTTAAACCCCAAAAGGAAAATGGACAAAAGATGAAACGAGGTGCTAATGTATTCTGAGAGGCTATTTGTACAGCATTTGAAGAGATAAAAAGACCACTGCATAAAATAGTTCTTAAGCAACAATTTCACGGACAGATCGCTTCCCGAATAATTTAAGAGCGGGGAGGGGTACCAGAGGTGATTTTGTCCTTCTAAGCGGCTTCCAAGGCGTCGGGGCTTTAAGACATCAAACAAACACTACGTATTAAACGCATTAAACATACATGGAAGCAAAAAAGAAAGCGGTGTTTTTTAATGTTATTTGGCATGTTAATATTTGATAGTCTATTATATATAAATAGAAGTATACTATACTCAGCGATTTTTACTATACTCAGGGAATTAATTCTTATATTGTCTCTATAGATAGAAGCACTAATTTCATTCAAATTAATTTAAACTTTAGCAAAGGGACCCCCTTGTGTTGGCGGAATTCCACGCTTTTTGCACCAGACATAGGATATTAAAATAATTGAGATATAATCATTCTCTCGAATGGAGATCGAACTCACAAACGTCACACTGTGAAGGGCTCGAATATAACAATAATAGTTAATAATGCATATCTACTTTCTTAGAATCATCATATCTCACAAAATTTATGAATTGTTTGTCACCTGTAAATAGTCATTTCACGTTGGACAACTGCAATAGACGAAGATAAAAAGGTTAAGGATGAGACGTGACACCAAAACTCTTATAAAATATCAAACGTCGAATGCCCATTTACAATTTCCCTTATTACATCAAAATTATTCAGAAGCGAACGAGAGGGGCGAAACTGAATCTTGTTGAACTAACTCAGTGCGAAATCACTTTCGCCTCGGCCTTTGATCTCCAGTGCGCCAAAGGAATGTTATTCAGTAAAAACATGCAAATTCGATAAAGTATAACACAATATTACGGCTCAGCTGCTGTCGCGACGTTCCACAATGCTGCGAGCATCCGAGGACGCTTTGAATATCATTTGTCCGATACCGGAAAATATTTTGTAGCGATATATAATCTCTTGTATGACATTTTTTCTAATAAATGATAAAAGTTTTACATGCTTATCCTATAACTACGTGGTGTAGGAGTAATATCTGTCACATTGCTTGCAAGAAAAATATATCTAGTCTTATAAAATGTAACGTGTGACATTTTAAACACAAACAGTGTATTAGGCATAGCCGGAAATAATAATGTCAAGGATGATTTTATAAGTCTACACAATTCCTTACACGTAAAGTAAAAAAGCAAGCTTCATAAATCTGTCATCAAGCCTGTTTTTTATTTCACATGTATTTTCTTTTGTGAATATTTCATGCTTTCTACTTTACCTTTAATGGATTGCCAGAAATTGAATTTGTCGCTAAATTAGGTTATTTTGAACCTCTTAACGCAAGTTGTTTTTAAAATACTTATCATAATAGCACATCAGTCCTAATCAGGATCTAATAATGGTCGTATGTACGACGTACATATGTATACGTGTTTCAAAGTACTACCTACTATGCGTCTGGTTGTGAATGAAGGTGTCGAATACAGTGAATGATACAGGTTTAAATGAATTGTGGGCGTTTGACCGTGAAGTAAAATTGATGAGCGGTAAGTTCCGAGTGGAGCTGGCGGGCGACCACAGGAATCCGCAACCCGGGGAGTGCCACTAACGAAATGAAATTCCGCGGACGTTCCGCCTGAGTTCGCGATTAGTACGGGTGTAACTTTAGTTGCTGCTTTATTGACAATTTCAGGCACATATCCTAATGATAAGAATAGACTTCGATATATATTTAGTAGTTTTATTTAGTATTTTATTCAATACAATATAACAGAAAAGAATATGTATAAAAATTATCTTGAACATTAACATTTGTGTCTATTCAAATATTTGACTAAGCGTATGAACAACTTTGAAGGAAGCATGCTAATATTATTGCATACATCTCAATATCGGAACGTACAAGTTGGCGTCAATGGTTAATAGAGCGAAGAACTTGCTTTCGCTCCTGACAGATGCGGTTTAACAGACAAACTTAGCCTTGTCGACTAACTTCACTTTGGGCGTCCCAATCTCGATATAGATCTGTTTTGGTTCATCGACTAAGTTTTAATAACACAACTATTGCAAACATTTTTGAAGATAGAGTAAAATATATTTCATTTTTTGTTTTATATTTTGAATTATTATACACTCATAAATTAGTTGAGAACTTTAGTTTTTATTACATATATATCGCGTGAAGCTTGAATAATATCTACCTAAGTAAGATATTAGCATTTTGTTCAATGTATTTTATCACAGAAGCAATACAATACTAATATATTTGAATAATAAAAGTATCTAAGATGCTTAATATGATAATTATTTATAATAAAAATAAATTGCAGTATCTTCGTAGGAGCAAACACGGCCGATAATTTCCCCGCGGTACTACTCTCTTTGGCAGAAGATTGTGTAGGAGATATTTTTCATTTATGTTTGTTAGTTAATAAGAATCGATTAAAATATAACGCGCAGGTACTTAGAGGGCTTTAACAATTGTAACTTACAAAATCTTGATTTATCTCTTTATATAAAAAAATTAGTAATAAAAGACCAGCCTACAACATTGTTAATTGAAGGTTTTCTCAACTCAACAAAATAGTGTGCACAAGCGCATAGACACGCAGCTTCACGCTGTATCCCGCACGAGGCAGGGTAGGCAGAGGGAACCCGGGAACCTAGTGTTAAGACACTCCGTTCCACTTCCGTTCCCCACTTAGACACGTAAGTAAAGAAATAAATTTTAAAATATTTTTTTGGGTCCTGTTACATTAAAATGTGCTCCTAATAATAGATTTTTTTATATACCTTCTATACAGAGATAGCGATCATCAATTTTATGATATGACTGCCCTGGCACACTGGTACATCGTTTGATGGTTAAAGGAACGGTTGTGGGTTCAATTTCCACTTGTTAAACATTTTTATTTTCCGATAACAAGACATAGCATGCTGTGACGGAAGTTTCGTCACTTGTCAGACACAATGTCTCGAGAATTCGGTGGAAAGTGGGGAACGGGGTGACGTAATACTATCTCAGCTAGAAATATTTTTACACGTAACTTTGTTGTATGGGTTAACTAAAATAATAAATGTGTTATTTCTCCACAATTTATTTCTGGTATATAAAAAAAGTTTAATAAAGAAAGAATATATATATATATATATATATATATATATATATATATATATATATATATATATATATTTATATATATATACATATATATATATTTATATATATATACATATATATATATATATATATATATATATATATATATATATATATATATATATATATATATATATATATACATAATAGTCATTTGTATTCATTTAATTCTAGGATGAGGTAGGTTTCACGCTAAGAGTCAGACCATGCTGGACTGAAGAAAAATTGGTATTATCCTATTTGTTATAACTTCACTATAAAGATATAATTGTTACAGCGAATAGTCAAAAGGCAGTATAATATGTTAAGAGCCCTTATCAACGCCTCCTTTTAAGCTGCAGCCAAGCGAGCGTGAAAAGCGCGAACTGCCGCTTGGCTTATCAAAAGGAAGCCAGCTTTAGCAAAGAGTTTAACATGCTTCGATCCGGTCTCCAGTCCCTTCTATTTGGAACGACGAAGTTCCTAGCTTGGCCACCCGACGATACACATATTGTTTACTATTGTGAACTTAATTCAAGTCTCAAACACTTTGAGAACCCAATGTTCTTGTTAACTAATCGATGATCTAATTCAAATAGATACTATTTTATTGTCTAAGGTTTGTTTTTAATCACAAAATAAATATATTTACGTAAATAGATTGCTTGACGTCCAAAAAATTAAGCATGTATGTAACTTCTTACTTTGAATAAAATATTGGAATTTGATTTAATCTTCTTAAAATTTAGCTATTTTTTACAGTAGCAATTACTTACTCAAAAATTTAACTTCTACTGTTTATGATATTCCAAAAAAATGGTCTATCGCTATTTCTGACAATGCAATGTGATATTAAAGACTGTAGTAAAAACCAGTTCGAATTTCTTCTGCTTTTCCGGCTAGACCCTTTTTAAACTTCTAATAGTTATCAAGCAGGAAAGAAATAAATTATTCTTATGATATAGAGGCCTTCTCTTGTGGTAAAATTTCCGTATCAATGTCATTCAATGATTTTAATTATATTTGTCATATACTCCTATAAATTAAAGTATATAAAATAAAATTAGGTACATTCAATGTTTATAAAAAATAGCGAAAAGTAAAAATAAAAAATATATGTACATATTATATTGATCTGTCAACTACAAATATATATATGTTTATATAGTATATATGGCCGTTTATTTGAACAGTATAAACAATAACATCATAACAAAAGTAGGGCGCAAAACTTGTCGGCAGATATATCGATGGTCAGCACATGATTTTAATTAAGTTAATTGATAAACTACTTCACTTCATTGAGTCAATAAATTGAGCGTGCAATACGGTGATATACATTATATATGTTATGTATATAATTAATTATTATAACCGGGGTTACCATAGAGTAGTTTCTATCTTTTTTTAAATAAAACCATAAAGAATAATAACTTTAGTAATTTTATACCTACAGCTAAAATCTAAAATCAAAACGCCTCTTAAGCGCGTCAAAACTTCAAAAAATTAGTCGTAAGCACGCAATCGCCTTGTCTATTTCAATATAAGAATAAATGATATAAAATTGCAGATATTAATGTAAAGTAGGTGAGGAGTGGTGGTGATTTGTTTATGTCCGCGCCGTCACTACTAAATTACCTTGACATTTTGTATGAAAGAAACAAAATTAAGTAGATATAGGAAAATATTTTTAAAGTTTAATTTTGGTTTTGTTTTAAAGTTTAATTTTGTTTTTTTTTAACTTAAGTAGTACGTGTATATTATATACATAAAAAAAACTTTTAAAGATATAAAAAATATTTAAGACGGTAATATCAGTACATATTTTAATTACACCTTTAAATGAATTATAAGTGTAATTGTATAACACCCGTTTTAGATATAATTTCCTAACAGTAAAAAAATATATTTCATATAAAAAGTGACTTAGCTACGAGGTTTCAGAATTTATAAAATATAAGTGAAGTTTGTCGACCGACAGTGGTACCAATTCTGTGCCAATGCCTCGTGGTCCCGGTCACGTGCCCCTTCATCACAAAACGTTTTTAGAGTACTTCCGCTTTTTGAACCAACGCCGATACCGCAGACACCGCAGATTTAAAAGGTACTAAATTTAAAGTAAAATCTTTTCATATTAATGCACCCACAGCGAACAGAATACTGATTCACCTATTAAATATTACCGCAAGACAACTTTTAGTTTTAAAAAATCTATATAATTTTATTATTATAATATTTTATACTTGTTTTTTTTTTATTTTACATTAAAAATGAATGTGTATGAATGTACTTACTGGATTTATTTTATATTGTAAAATAAAAGCAAAGCAGCATAATAGAATAAATAATGTGTAAATTTGACCGAGTCGGAGGTGGCGTAGCAAGGAGCTTGCCGATGCCCAGTGTGTTTATTTATCATACGACCTGTGACGGTAGTGTTATTAAATTCCCGTCTTTTTTCCCTAATCTCGTTGTCGACATGCCCGGCGGGGCCTCATCGGAAATGGCATTATTCCGTGGAGCCCCGAGCGGACATCGGATACTCCCTATTTCGCCCACCCCGAATTTGTTGTTTGAGATATTTCAGCTATTTCACCGGCATCCGCTTATACATTTTGCCGTCTTTCAAGATTTGAATTAAGAATTTAAAAATTAGCTCGCTTTTGCATATGTTTTGATGTTCAAAAAAGCTAATGGCAAGTAAAAAAATAAAATAAAAAATCAATAATAGCTTTACGTATATCTTTTTTTGCAACTTAGGGCCTAATGCAATTCAAATAAACGTTTTATAAGTATGTAGTTGGTGGACTTCTCACATTCAATACGCTGTTGTAATTATCTTACCAATAAAAATAAATTGTTTATGTCAAAAAAGCACTTATACATATATATTTAAATGATTTTAAAAAGCCTAAATATCTTTTAACATCTCATAATACAACAATTGAAACATTGCGTGTTATCTCTAGGCCTCATATACCAAATCATAAAGTTTAAATCTTCGATGTATATTTAAATGTAAAATCAATTTCAAATATAATAAAATTAAAACCCTACTACAAATTATTTAAAACGAAATTGAATCCACCTTATATATATTTAACGCGAACACGATAAATCCGTATCATGTAAGTTAAATTTCAATAGTATTTTAATACGTTGTAGCAATCACAACCATATTACATAACATGAAATTATTAAACACAAAACATTTACTTTATACAATGTGTACCTGATAGACGCGATGTGCATGCGAAATAATCTCATTAAAGGTAACATTTAATACATTTCCATACTGTTCTTTAAACAAACAATTCATTTGTCATTTGGTTATTTACACATGAATTAATAACATTTTTATTTTATTCAATATTGCTTTGAAAATACGTTAATTATAATATCATCAATATTAAGTCGTTGTAATGCTCATATATACGTTCAAAATTATCAAAAGTTTCTCAGTTTCTCAGTTGTATAAATCCATAAATGGGCATATTAAATAAGAAATGTAGTTTTTCTAACAAAATGTATTAAATGTATCAAAAAAGTTTTTGCAATTTATTTGAACCATTTAATTTGGTTTAAAAAAATCCCTTCTTAATCTATATATTAAGTTTTGGTATACATGAGTCTTGGAGGCTTAATAGTACTCCTATTTTTTGTTTCCAATAGTAAGAGCAGTACTTTAGTTTCATACGGCAGTATATATGGTCAGTACTATCTTACGTCTCCATTTGCTATTTGCTCCTAGCTTCGCATTGTATGAAAAGTTTGAATAGTACCACCTGCTAAAGCTTATGAGGACGTCCACGTTATTGTGCAACCCCCTGAAACTTCTGTCTGTACTTTATTGTGAAAATTCGCTAAGTTGATACACTTGTTAAATGCAAAAACATTTTTCAAACATGATTTTATTTCTACCTAAGTACGTACATACATAAAAATTTCAATTGTTTTGTCACCACTGACTTTTTGTCTATATTGTTTATTTAAGTGAACAGTAAGTGAGTGAAAATTATAAGTAGGAATCCTTCTCTATAAAAGTATATAAGCATTTTTATACAAGACTTGCAATATTATAATTGCATATTACACAATTATGTCACATTCGGTTCTTGTTGTACAAGTTGTTTGAAATTAAGTTTTGAGATTTGTATATAATTTATATTATTCAGTGACTTAAATATTTATATTTCATTTTCATAATTTGATTAAAAAGTATTTATAAAATAAAGAATGACAATTTTATAATATATATTTTATAATTAGGTCCAGTATTTAAAAATCAGTAGATAGACAGAAACATCTGTACAAAATATTGCACATAAAATTACAAGCATCTTGGAGATATAGTGGCTCTTTTTTAGTAAAATTCCCACAAGAAATTTCACATTTTAGGTTTCGTTTAGATGGTGAAGCATTGCCTCTGTTGTTGAAGTTTGTTGCACTATAGTGCTTTCACAAGCATTGTTATTTCTCGGAAGTGCTAAAATATTGTTGTGTCAAGTTTTGAAAGCAAGTCTGGTCTGCACGAAAGTGATCTTTACGACGAGTGTTTTAAAAGAGTAAAACATGACCGATTTGGATATTTTGTGTTTTACAATATGATATATAAGAGCGATTTTAGAATATACTTAGCAAGCGCAGGTGCAATGCTTGTGGTGAATCTCGCCCGTTACGGCGCATACATCTTAGCTCCCGACATGTCACGCCTAGCTGCTCCTTTTATACACTTAGTTCATCATACACTTCGCTTGAATCTTAGCGTAATTAGTGCTTCCTACCAAGTTATGCTGAAGGTTTATTTGGTTGAAAGGGTGTTGAACTAATTTATTTAAGAACTTCTAATTTTCTGCATTGCACAGTTTGCATTTATATAATAATTTAAAGATTATGATGACAAGATATTCATTCATACATACAAATTCAAATGGCTACTCTATGTTTTCATTTCAGTCGGTTCAAAAATAAAAAAGATTTTATCATTTTAAATATTGTCGTTCGATAAAATTACTATAAACAATTTTTATAGAATTGTCTACTTATATATCTTTTCAAATAACATTGTTTGTTATTGAAAAACGAAAGTAATGCAGATTACATAATTAATAATAGTGTAATAGTTCAAGCGGGCGAGGCCGCGAAATAGAAGCCAGTGAATAATAAATTATAAAAAATATATATTATGCTTTATATTGTTAAGCAGGCCACGATATAGCTTGAAGTTGAAGACACCATTAAAATTTTCAATACCCTTATCAAACACTCAGTAGCTTAATACTTATAGTTATGGACAGACAGCTATTAGTGATATAATAAAAGATGATGTTACTGTTTTCACATGGCGGTAAAAAGCTCGAGAAAATCTTATAAATTTCATATTAACAAAATTAACAAAGCACGATAATAACAACATAATAAAACCGAGCAAATTACACGTGACACGTGAGGGCAACGTGTGTGGCAGTCCATTAAGTTCTCAGTGTCACATACAATGCACAGTCGAGGTAACGTGATATCGATAGCTAAAGGATATTTTAGTAAAACTTTATTATCCTTTTTCGAAATGATTTTGTACTATCAGTTTGTTATCTTATAATAAGCATTTTATAACAATATATATTTTGGTTTCAAAAGTTTATTAAATCTTTTAATATTAACTATGTAGACTTGAACCGATGAAAATATCAGGGAAGGTTTTTTTATGGTTCCGAGAAAAAAAGGAACCCTTATAGCATCACTTTGTTGTCTTTCTGTCCGTTTGTCAATTCAATTTATATCTCCAAGTCAATATAAGATACGAGCATCTATGCATTGCTTTTGCTGCATTATATATGAAATTCATCACTCAGTCAGAACCTGTTGGCCTAAGATGCCACTTAAAAGTACGCCCTTTGTCCTGTTTTTTTGAAACAGTAATACAAAAAGGTGACAACCTTTGCTTGCGGCAGTTATTTTACAGGTAACCATGTGTAGACGAAGAGGTGGCACCATTTTTTTTTTTTTATTTTATACGATTTTTTTTTTCATAGCATTGTATTCGTATAAAAAAATATGTACTTGCATTTTATCCACATTGATCAACAATAATTACCATAAATTAAATTGTAAATGAAAAAGTGATTGCGATAGAATTTTCCAGACAGCCACGGTGTTATGTACGTGTAATTTTCTTAAGAATAATTGTCACTAAAATATCAAATACTTGCAGGTTTTTGCAATAGCAATGGTTCTGTATTTAGTAATTTCTTCCTTTCTTGCCTCCCAAAGACCTACAGTTATATGAAATTTAGCGCATTACAAAATCAAAACTTACAGGTATTTTATTCTTAAAAACTTGAAAATCATTAAAAACTTAAAAATGTAGGTTATTTCTCACATAATAAGTGGATATTCGTGATCAAAACCTATACGTCGTTGTTGTAAAATTATGAAACTCAGCAAAAAGATTAAACTTTTTGATATTAGTTTCTATTTTTTACCATTTATATGGTTTCTTACCTTATTCAGAAAGTAAAATGTAGAAACATTAGTGTTTGTCAGAAGACTTTATTAATTACTTTACCCACGTTACATAGGTGATGGGACAGAATGAAGAAAATCACAGTATTTAAGATAATTAAGGACACGTGACAAACAATATTTGCTAGGTATTTTTAGGTATATAAAGTACAACAATGACTTGCTTTGTAATGCAATAATTCGAAATTTAATTTAATTAATACTTATGGTATAGTGTACAATATTTAGATATAGGTACTTTCCAATATAAATTTATATTGAAAAATCCTCGAAAGCCATTAAATTGAGCCTATATATTGGAGTGGTCTTGGAAGTAGAGTAGTTCTATTCGACTTGCCTCTTGCTCAAACATCTTAGACGTCGCGCCAACATATCAGTTACGGGTGCGGCGCACCTCAGCCATCGTGTTTGCGCGAGCAAATACAAGGGAGAGGGGTGAAGTAAAAAATGGAGAAACGCCGCCCAAATAAACACAAGTGAAATAACGACATCAAACAATAATTGAAATCATAGCTCTGACTGGGGAGACGTAATGCGGCGAGAAGCCACACGTGTGCGCCCGCCGCACGCCGTCCGGGCCGCCCAGGCCGCTCCCGCGAAACCATCTTATCGTTTTCCATAAACTTGCCTTTGCTTAGGCTTCTCGTTTCTTTTGCTCTGAGAAACTCGTTCGACTTTCTGAGAAGAATGCGATCTATTTTATTTAAAAGAAAAAGAAAAGCGCGTCTGTGGTTACAAACACACGTCAAAGCTATTAATCTCGACAAATCGAATAAAAGGTAATAGAGGCCAGGGAGAGAAAAGATTGCCGCCGTCCTCAATGGGAAAGCGGAGCCCTTCGCAGTCGTGATACCATTATTAGTGAGTTAACTCAATTTGTGGCATATTGTTTGAGAGGAGCTTAATAACAGGCGAAAGGTCGAGGAGCATCGTCATGACTACACTTGATCCGTCACAACCCGGACTTAAATTACCGCCACATAATAACTAGCCGCCGCTGAGCGTCGGATCGTAGTCGCTACTTTGTCACATGTGTTTTGAATTGCATTTAATTTTGAATGACACTTGTTCTTGTTATATTATTGAGTAGATGTTTCACCGTAACAATAATAGTTTGAATTATGAAAGTATATACATACAATGAACAGATATTAAAAATCTGTTAAAAAAAATATTTTAAATACATAATTATGAAACTAATAAAAAAAAAATAAACCCTGACCCAATAAATCACTACTGCCTTTTAGTAAAATCTTAATTACTCAGCTTCACGCTGTATCCCGCACGAGGCAGTGTAGGCAGAGGGAACCCGGGAACCTAGTGAAAAGATACTCCGTTCCACTTCTGTTTTCTGTTCCCCACTTTCCGCCGAATTCGAGGCATTGCCTGTTGAGTGGCGGAACTCAACGCCGTGCTTTTGCCTTATTACCAACAATGAAACATTAAACATTTAAATTGAAAATATTAGATATTTCATTTCCTCGACATGGGATCGAACCCAGAACCTGTCGGTTACAGTTAAAAATACAGCTTAAACTACTGATTTGATTTTCATAAAACATTCATGAGTTACAGTGCCACAGACAGACACAAAAATGGATAGACAGACAAATCAACCTTACAACACGAGGGGTGTTACGTCGGGGGTTAGAAAGGCTTTTTGTTAAAAACGCTTAATTTGTATTCAAAAACATTAAAGCAAATTGTTTAACTTATTTTACCAATAAAAAATAAATCAATTAATGATCCATTCTTGTTATAGGAAGCACCCTATAAAAGATTCCATGGACCGTTGGGAGTATAACGCCTTGCAAAAGCTTCTAAAGACGATAATTTAATTTCAAAGTAATTAAAGTGTAATGCCTACCTAATCCAAGAACAATATTCGTAGTTGAAGCCTTAGTATAATAGGCTCGATCAAATAACATAATTACGCGCAAATTAACACCCATTAAATAAAGATAAAGCAGGTTGGTTTGCAGGGAAATGAGATTATTGAGGAAAATATAGCTATTATAAATTGATTTACTAAATATACATTTTCGTTGGTTTTAGTTCAACTAAGTAGAGTATATAGTTTCTAAATGTAATTTTAATCTTTTCTAAAAGTAAATAATAACATTTAAAAGGAGTTTGAACCCTAAATTTAATTTTATGATATTTTATACCTAATTATATACTTGTTATATATGTATTTGTCCTTATGTTTTTGTCTTAAATAACTTATTTTCTACTTGGTACTCAATTATAAACACTGTCAGATAAGTTGTTGAATACTATACTGTTATTAAAGAGAAGACTCCTTGGAGATCGGGATAGCAAATATTTTTATTTCTCACTCTAGGAAAGCTATTTGCGGCGTGGAGATCAGCTACTAAGCACACAATAATTTGACTGGTGGCTAGAGTAACAGAGCATCTGAACGTTAAATTCTCACTCTCTATCCTGCTATACCTATACGCAGGATAAAATATGAAGGTGAAAAAAGGCTATAAACATTGTTCTTAGTGGAAGTTTAATCTGATGTTACATTTAGCCGGACAATATCTTAATCTAAAATATACCTATATAAAAAATCGTCTTTTTCAAAACTGCTTATACTCATTACTTATTTATAAAGAACACCAACAAAAAGACAGTTGATAGAGTGAATATATCATAGTGACCTTCACTATGATATATTCACTCTATCAAATAACTGGTGGTTAAATGATATCGTAAATCCCTTTGTGTCGCTTCGGAAGGAGCAATTTTTCCTGACATCCTGCACCCCGCTGCGCTGTCCTGGCCACTCTCCCTGACACTGTATAAAATACCCGAGTAACGTATTCTACAATATATCATTTCGCGTTAGTATAAAGCTTTACATCTGTTTATTATATTCATTCAAAAGCTAGAATACATTCACGATTTTTATTTGAAAGTTCACGTTCAGTTCAAAGCTGAGTAGGCAGAAGCAACTTGAGAACCTAGTGTTAAGTCACTCAGTTTGCATTTCGTATTTACTGGCATAACTACAGAACCGCGCTATACCTCTCGGTGTCAGAACCCTCGAACCCCCAGCCTGTCGCGTTTTAACTCACAGGCTTGTGTGTCTGCACCACTACTGGTCTCAATAATACTATTACAGTCAAAATTAATTACATATTGATATTCATTCTCACTAACATTCTCACTAAACTTTCAATGTCAATTTCTTACTTTTAAAAAGTATAGAAATAATAAACAGTACAATAAGATAAGAAATACTATCTACTATATCTATAATAACTATCATGAGCTATTTAAAATACAAATCTTGAATATAATTTCTCAAATTGCTGCTGCGAGAGAAACAACTGTTCTCAGTTGATACATTTTCAATTGCAGGCGGCTGTCAGTGTGCCAATTTCGCGGCATTCACAACAAATTACGTATTAAAGCGAGTGGAAGCGCAAACAAAACGGGCGTGTTCGTGACATGAATTCAGTAAACGGATCTACGTGCAGCCCAGCTGCGGACACCGTGCTAGGCCGGAGCGGCATAAGCGGTGATCACTTGTGACAATTGCAACTGATATTAAACTATTATAAATTTGCCTATTGATGACCATTTATGACTGTTGAAGAAATTAGGACATTGTTTTTAAAATAGAATTTTGCACAGGCAAAGTTCGGTTTTAACATATAGATGTTAAAACCTACTTTTTTTATTTTAGAGTCATCAAAACATGATGAAATTTTGAATGTAACCTTTACGAGTCACGTGAATCTATAATATAGAGAAAAATGTGTATTGTCTACAAAAATATTATTTGAATATATCAGTATTGATGGTTTATACTGATATATTCAATAATATTTTTGTAGACAATACACATTTTTCTCTATATTATAGATTCACACATTAATATATTAAACTGCAAAGTAGTATTTGCAAATTATTTCTTAGTCGCCTAATAACACGATCAATTGATATGCATATATCTATGTAAGCTTTTATTATATTTTAAATATTTCTCAGCTATTGGAAATTCTTAGATATCGAAATTACTTTCATACTGCAATCGAATAATGTACATTTTTGAACATATGTAGTAGAGAACGCAGTGGCTTAACTCCTGCCTACCCTGCCACGTGCGGAATACAGCGTGAAGCTGAGAAAAACATGTACTTATATGTCACGCAAGAGTCTAGTAATTATTTATAAAGGCAACATGTTGATTATGTGAAATCGAATAAATAGAAGAAAATAACAGAATATTTTTTTTTTGTATCTAATTAGAAAATACAAAATAACATGGCATTTTAAAATAGATTTGCTAAAATTTCCATTGTATTCTTTTTTCTGCAAAACTTGATGTTCTTCAGAGCCAATTAAAACAACTGATTAGCAGGTTATCGCGTTCGTTAAAGAAATGGAAGATGTTTTTTTATATAAAGTAAAGATTAAATTGTTTACTTTGTTTTCGCTTTTCTATTTTAAAATGTTTATGTAATTGATAAAATGTTTTTCTTCTCTCACTCTTTTATAAACAAAGTCCAATTAGACATTGAAAAAAACATTTTTTTTTTGGATAAATTAAAACATCTGAATTAATGACATATTATAACATAAATTTAAAATTTACAAATAAATACAAAGTATCTTTATACAAAGTATCTATGTATATGTATTTTAAACGTCTTCCTATCAATTACATTAGTTTATTTTTCACTTGATTCCAGGAGCGCAATTAGAAGCCGCGCTAGACAAGGCAATCTGAATATCGAGTAAAGCGAACTACTATCAGCCCGAGTCGAATAATCCCTTTAATTAGCAAGTTAAGACGAAACGATACATGAAACTAAAGTAACGATATAATCGGTATTTACATGGCATCTACATCCTTTGTAGGTAATCTTCTCACTTTAATTAAAGTTATTGAACATAAATATCTTATAAAAAAATTAACGTAGTGGGACTTGAACCTGTTCCTCTTGGAATCAGTCCAAGCGTTGCGCGTTCGCGGGCTTTTGAACGGATTTCAAGAGGCGCGAATTCAATTCCAGGTGTGTTAAAATTTTATACGTTTTCTACATAAGTTTTTCTTTCCTAAGTGTGGATTAACGCATCAGTAGTATTTACTATTAAAAACTCATTTAGAAAACGTATAAAATTTTTAACACAGCTGGATTTGAATTCGCGCCTCTTGAAATCCGTTCAAAAGCCCGCGAACGCGCAACGTTTGGACTGACTCCAAGAGGAACAGGTTCAAATCCCACTACGTTAATTTTTTTATTAGTTTTCTAAATAATTAATTAACATGACAATTCAAATTAGTATCCATTAAAGAATGTTCAGTTTGTATGTATGTATGTACTTATAAAATAAATAACTGTTTCATAAAATAAATAACTGTTTCACAAATAGTTGTTAAATTGAAAATACGAAAAGAGCATCGAAACTAAATGAATAGAACGCATTGAATGCAGACAGCCGGTCTAGTCGGCGACAGGGCCGTCTCACAGCCCGCAGAGCGCGCTACTCGTCGTGAATGCCTAATTACGGTGTTGAGTAAATAACTTTTCTATTTGCTTCGGGTTCGTTCGGTAAAACATTAATCATGATTGAGCTAAGTGGCTTAATACGGGTGGTATAATGGCGAGCAATGATCGCAGAGGGGGGCGGCGCCGTAGCGGCGCGCTGTAGGACGTCTACGGTGACGCATCGGCCAGAGCTCACTATTATATGACATGTTCAGCTGTGTCTACTGACGAGCCTCCACAATCTTAGTGTGTAATTATAACTCTCTCTTATAATTTTATTATTAATTGATACAATCTATATTTTTATTATTAATGAGTTTGTCAAAATTAAAATAAATATCTACTTTAAATAACACGAAGCGAATGTATAGTATCAAAGTTACTGTATATATTTACCTTTAAAAATAAAAAAAACCCCAGCCTTATATAATGACTTTGTTATCCGTCTATTCAAACCATTCGTCTCGAGGTCGCATGGTGGTGTCAAGATGAAATTAAAATAAATATATATCACAAATCTTAAAGGACTTTTTTCAGCTTACCGGCTAGTGTAGGCCGAGAAAGCCTGGGAACATAATGTAATTACACTCTGTTACGTTTGCCACTTTCAGTCAAATTTGAGGCATTATATTTAATTTAATAATTAAAATAAAAGGCATGCACTGCTATTACTGTATTTTTCATGAAATTTGCCGCGTAATTATATTAAACATATAGTATATTTCCCATGGACCAACTGTTTGAAATTTGGCAAGAAATCAGAACTTGAAATTCAAATAAACAAAATGGAAATTTAAATTTATTTTACAGATAAAAACTATTTCATACAAATAAATATATGCATGTGCCTCCAAATAAATTAAGTCAATTTTTGTAAATCCGTGTTACCATAGACGTGCAATACCGAAATTAGTTACTACGGAAACCTCAGTGGGCGTGTCCCACTCGCACTTGACTAGTTGTTACATTCATTATATTTCTACTACTCTATATTCTTGCTACTACTAATATCAATATATTCAAGATAATAATTATTAAAATTATTACATACGTACACAATGTTACAAACATTGTGTACGTACATACATATACAATGTATAAATACATAGTTGTATACAGACATACTTATGTGTATTTCGTATTTATATGGGAATTACAAACACTCTTTGTGTAACTCTGCTTTCATTACAAATCTTATAAAATTATTTTAGATTATAGTGATTTTTTTGTCATATTCCTTTAGTGCTTACTGCATGTTCTGCATTATTTTTTATTATAATTTTTATATTGATTTCCTTTAGTTTATTGATACTTTTGTCACAAATCGACTCGATTTGTGACAAAAGTATAAGTAAATTTTATCTTATCATTTAGCTCACGACACCTAAAAGCTGGTGCTCTATACCACGATTTGTGCATTTAATATATACATTGTTTATCTGTACCCCTATATATCCTGAAGCTATACAAAGTAGAATGGGTTGAGACAAAACCTCGATGCCTCCTAAATATATAAGACAAACATGAACCATCGAAGACTGCCTTTGGCGGCCTCATGTTATTGTTTGCCCATAGAAACTTAACTAGCTCTATAAATATCCTTCTCAAATTGCGGATTAAAAAGTTTCTCATTTTTAAGGAAAAACCAAAAATTCTTAAATAAATTTATATTAAAATAACCTATGAACACTTAACATCTATAATACAATATTTTTACTATGATATTTTGCAAAAGACTAAAACGAAATGTTCATTCTTTGAACTACTTTAGTAAGTACATTACTATTAATACAAACCATATTAATATAAATATTATTTACGTACAAAGTTGGCTTTTAAATTTACACTTCACATTTACACATCACTATTTACTAAAATAAAAATACAATACGTAACTAAAATATTTTAGCTACTTAAGTTAAATGTTTGCGAAATATAATGCTTAGTGCACAAGAGTGCATTATGTGAAAAGGTAGCCCGCTAGGGGGTTCGACCACGGAGAGCTTTTCCTTGTCGCCGCGCATTACGCTAAACGATTATTCCGATACGATATAATATTGTGCGCTAGTTCGTTTGTGATATGAAAACTGTACTAACGATATGCGAGAATATGCCCTTTGAGACTTCAAAGTATCAAAGTATTTACCTGTTAACGCGAAAAAAGAATATATTCTAGAAATCTTTAGCGATGTAAATTATATTTTTGACAAATACTAACAGAAATCTATAAAACACTTGTATTTATTTTAAAACTACATTTTTTTTTTACAAAATAAGATATAAGAGCCTAAGCCAATAATATACAAATTGGATTCCAATAATATGTTATATAATAGAAAACAAGTTACTGGCGACGGCAACAATCTAAAATGACTTCTTAGATAGCTAGTATTTCTCCGTTCAATATACTTAAACTCACTTCAATTGGGTCTTCTCACAACGAGGCTTTCTGAGAAGTTTTCCTTCAATACTTCAACTAAGTATATTATAAATATGTTGAAGGTATAAGAATATTTTTTTAAAATGCGTGTACAGAAAATAGCAGAACTAATATTTTCGCGTTAATAAATATTTTTTTCAATTTAAAAATAAGCATGTCCCATTTAAACGTACGAATCTGTGTAGATTCTTTAAAAGTCAAAATCAAGATTTTAAAATGAATTTAGGTGTTACTATTAATTTCAAAAACTTGACTAATCCCATTTATTAGCCTACAAGAAAAAAATACACATAATCAATTGTGCAATTTAAAATTAAAACCGGCGGTATAACAAACATCGAAGAGCTTTGAAATGTTACTTTATTATATATAACAAAAGTCAATCGTTTTACAAGTATCAATAAATACGCAATCAAGTACAAGTATAAAATATGGGATCTATCTGAATGTCACGTAAAGTGATTGCGTTGAGAGGTTTCTTTCCAATTGCGTTTTCGTCAGGATTCATCTTCCAACTTTCGTAGAATATGCTAGTTATAATAAAATTGAAATATTAAAAAAATGAAAAAAATATCTCATATATCCTCCTCGTATTAACGTAATAAGGCCCAAAATAGTGATAATTTTTATTTTGTGTCTGTTGGCCTGTCATTTGTTTGAACGCGCTAATCTCGGAAAGGACTGAGATGATTTGAATGCAGTTTTTACTATTATATTTTGACTAACGTTCTTCAATATTCAGAGTTAGTTATATTTTAAGCGGTTAATAAATAAAAATGTTATGTTAATTAAAAATATTTACTGCTAGAACCTTTTTATTAAATTTAAGTTTGCAATAAATAGATATAGTCTAATAATTATATTAGAAGAAGAAACTTCAATGTATGTCTAGAAATAAACCTTAATATCACGTTCCTGTAAAGACACCACACAACCCCCTTATTTCAGATATAGCCACATCATTAATTAAAAGCCAGTGTAATATTCCGATGTTTCCCCAGCTAGACACTCTTTAGTCAAAAACTAGTAACTTTTGCATATTTGATAGCATATAACGACGGAGTTGTATAGAGCATGTCACGTATGTAATAAATAGGAAACGTGTGATTCGCAACTCTTAGGAGTAAGTTCGCATACCGCTGCATCGGCATGCAATATTTGAGAATATTCACTATTACGTGTCGCTTGTTACAAACACGCGTCGAAGTATTTAAAACGATTTTCAAGTACATTTACAATATAGCTTTAAGCAGAGCAGAGCAGAGGTAGATCTACCTATTTTACTAAACAAGTTAGTTTTAAGCTGTTTAACACACAGATTACGAGATCTGTCGTGGCTCAGGAGCATAAGCGTGTAACTGTAAACGCAACAGGAGGCGGCAAGATTACGCACATGTTTATACTACATTCTTAAATTTAAGAAGTGGTCTAGTCTTTATTGCTGGCGTTCTATTACTACCATTGTTTTTAAAGTCTCAAAGCCTCAGTCTTATCCGCGAGATATATATAGCGTAAAATTATATATCCTGCAGATAGCAGAGATACGAATGAGGGAACCTGGGAACCTAGTGTTAAGATACTCCGGTCTCAATAGGAAACTTCTGTTTCTCACATCACCGAATCCATTGCGTGTACCATACCAAAGTGATTAATTGAATATAAACTATAAATCTTTAAAGACTCTTTAAGCAGAAATCCCATTTTAAATTTATATTTAAGAACATATTATTCTTTCTATGTGAAAAATAAGCTTTTGCCTGGGAACAATTGATATAATATACTGTTTCACCTAAAATAAAAGATACGATAATAAAACAGCAATATGAAGTTTGAAATTATGGTGATTAAAAAGGAGATCACTGCACACAATTGAAATATCTATATCTCTCTTACTGTATATAAAATGTTGTGACGCAACAGTACAATATTTCGTAAAAATCAACGTGACTCCACAACAAACAGCATTCGAAAACGAAACCAAACAAAATTCGTTCCGAATCGTGGTGTACGAGCAGCGGGCGGCAGGGGACAGGGTGTGAGGGGTCGGCTCACAATGCTGATTGAAAGCAAATAATGAAATCATAGGGTATGGAGCCTCGGCCGCGCCCGCAAATACAGTGAAAAATTGCACTAGCGATCTCAATACAATGAAACTGGAGTATTGCGTTGTGCGAAGTGCAGCTTGATTGTACTTTGCCACTCGTTATAAATAGCTATCAAAGAAAAATACAAAGTATTGATGATATTTTATCATATAAAACCTTCCATATTTTTTTAGCTTCACGCAGATAGCAGAGTAGGCAAAGGGAATTTGCAAATCTAGTGTTAAGTCACTCAATGTGTTAAGTGGCGCAACTCAACGCTGGGATGGGAATTGAACCTACAATCTGTTGCGTTTACAATCTATTCGTTTAAATACCCACGATTTAAACCCTGCGCCGAGGCAGCCCTCATTACAGCGTTATTTTAAGTTGTATTTTTTAGGAAAATATGCTTTAAACGCAGAAGAAAAAGCCAGGTATTTTTGTACTATATACACCTATTACCTATGTCCGCAAGTACCTAACTAGGCACTCGTATAGTTTACGCATAATTGATAAATGCAAATTTAATAAGCGATATACTATTGTTTTTCTAAGTGAATTATACAAAACGAACAAAAACTATCATGAAAGAGTTTATTAACTACTCAACCAGTAAGTAATTCAAATAAAATATAAGCATAAATTTGCCAATAGAGAACACAAAATAAAAACAATTTTAATTGTCTTTAACCTTAGGAATATTTATTTAATGAATCCAGAAGAGCTCAACATTATTTTCATCCGCATGTCGATTCACATTAAAAGAGGAAGCCGATCTCGGTGTGCGGCTGTAACGACGATGACACTTGACATATTTTTGGTTGGGGACACATATCAAAATGTGTTTAGTGACAAATATGTTTTCGTTTTGGACAGAAAAATAATATACTTTATATCGGAATTAAAAAGTGTTTTTATAACAGAGAAGATTTCATAGTTTTTGGTTTTATTACTAAGTTTAAATCAAGTCTTCTAGCTTAGAAACAGCGTGTTAATTTAAATTATAGATCATATGATATGGTGGTCATTCGTAATATTAATTTCGTATAGAATAACTGAAACTAAAACTATTTGTAAATGTGCACTATTATCACTAGTATCACGGTATATTTATTATTTATATATTAAATACATGAATGATGAATTTTTTACAAACAATATATATTATATATATTATAGCCTTATCATGTTTCTCTCTCACAGTTTCACACTGTATCCCGAACATGGCAAGGTAGTCAAAGTGAACTTGGAAACCTAATGTTAAAATACTCCGTCTCGTTTCCAACTTTCCGCCGAATTTGACGAATTGCGTGTTGAATGACGGAATTCAACGCCGCGCTTTGCCTTGTTACCAGAGCGAAGACACAAAAATGTTAAGTATTTAATTTTAAAAAATTAAACATTTCTCAAAACGGAACTCACAACCTTTCCCGTTTACAGTCACACGTTATCATAATACCTATATCATAATCCATTTATATAACAAAAATATTGATATCATATCACAAAATTATCATTTTTCTTTACTTTAAATGTAAAAACAAGCAATATGCAAGGCACATAAGGTTATAATAAATTTCAAAGGTTACAAGCTTTTATACCGGTGCTAGTTTCTGGAATATAACGTAATAGAAAAGAATGTTCTAACACATTGCGTTTCATAGAAAGATAATTTCATTACTTATAAAATTGCTTCTTGGAAACTATGTGAACTCTTCACAACAACATTCCTTTGAACATCATATTTGTTTCTTTGCTATAAGTTGAGCTACGTAATTTGCTACACAATAATATATTATATCCGTCTCTTCTTACGCTACGTGCTACGGATTTCAAATAATTTGTGTTATATATAAATAATAATAATTATATTAATAATTTATCCAATTTATAATACAACTTATCATTTCAAACCTATATATTTTCTTTTTTTCTTCTTTATATGTTTCTTTTGTTTTACCCTCTTCTTTTGTGGTGTACAATAAAGTATATTTTTATTTAATTACCTATTAGATTCAAGAAGTCAATTTATTGATCTACTAGCAGATGCTCATAGAAACAAGTCAAGTATAAAAAGTGCAAACAATTCACGTGTCTAAGAAAACAAACAACAAAGTGTCTAACAAACTCCACCACTCATAAACTTTGTCTATTTATTTATACCTAATAATTGGGCGTAAAAAGAGGAACAGTGTCCTAGTTAGTTACCTTTGTTACTTACCGCCTAATATTTGAGACATTTGCCTATCCTGCTATACGCATACATCATACGAAGCTATGTAAAGTATTTAAGCCAACAAAACAAGTAAGTATGGATAAAGCATCCATTCATGCCTAAGCAGTGAAGTTTTACGGTAAGAAGGGCCGTTGCCGTAAAGAAGGCGGTCAAACAGCGAGCGCAAACACGGGCGTGGCGGCCCTCCCGCCACAAACAAATGAAACACTCAACCGATCAGTTAGCCTTCAACATATTTTATAGTGGTCTTCGACTATACAAATAACTATATTATTAGTAAGATAGGTTAATTCATTGATAATATTTTATCAATAATTATATTCGAAATCTATGTTAAAAGTAAGATGATTTAAATAATAATAATTGCAAGTACCTATGTAAATAAATAACTTGCCGTATTAATCTGTTTGTGTATGTGAAATCTTACAAGATATTGTAAGCGTGATGATTGTGGTTTCGATGACCACTTGGGGGAAATTTTTGACATTATTACTTCCTCACTAAAGAGGTAAAGTGGTGTTTCGCTCTGCCACTAAGTTCCCCAAGTTCCTGGTGTCTATCCTGCTGCGGGATACAGCTTAAAGCTGAAAATATGCTTTTTTTTTCTTTCATCGTTTTCCTTTTGTTTTATAAGCATATGAGAAATTTAGATGCTACAATAAAAAAAAAGTATATAATAATAAGTTTTGAGTTATTTTATTTTAATAATATTTTGAGTTTTATAAAGAATACTATACCTAAAGTAACAAAAAACGTAACTTTAACACGTTTACCAACCGGGACCGATTTTAATTTTATAGTGGAAGAATGGGCACCGATAGTTAATTCTTCCATTTTGTGGAAACAATATGATGTGTGCTGGAAAAGGTCACATACTCGTACCATATTGAAAGAATTCATATGGCGAGAATGACCGGAACCGGGCCTCTGGTTTCGAAAGCTACAATAAAAAAAATTAACAAAAACAACAAAATGTTACAATTCAATATATCATATTTCAATTTTATCAGAATAGAAATTTCTCATTTTAAATAACGATCCCCACACTGCTTGGCCTCTAGAACTATAAGAAATTGCATCCTATCGTCTTCTTATTTTTCATTACGTCAGTAGAGTAGTAGAAATAAACCCGGACAAACAGAAAGACTACAATTTTTAAATTATTTGTTTTTCTTTTGGTAAATAGTTTTAAATTATATTTAGATCACTAGTAGTTCTGACTTTTTTTAAGGAAAAAAACTAGGCAAACAGGCGTACGGGTCACCGATGATGAGTGAACGCCGCGGCTCACGGCCCCGTTAAACACCAGAGGAGCTACATGTGCGTTGCTGCCCTTTAAGGTGAAGATAAAGGCGCTTTTTAAAGGTACCCATGTCGTATCGACCTAGAAGCATTGCCCCAGTTAGATCATGATCAGATGTGTGGCGCATAGAAGAAAGTTCCTACGAAACTGCAGTAGTGGAGTGCCACGTCCTGATGGTGACCCTATGACGTAGGTACTGTGCGGTTAGAAAATTCGTTGGCAGGGACCTATTGAAACAATTACGAAGAGCACTCTGAAATGGAGAGGACAATGCTGTGAAGAACGTAGAGACCTTTATACGCAAACTCAAAACGTCAAGTCCCCTACAGATTATTATGACCTAAACGACTTAACGTTGTATATGATCAAATGGTTCAAGCTGATGCTGGGGTGTACCAGCCTAGATGTGAGAACAGTATAGGTATAAATGCTAATTTGACTTGACTTTCAAGATGATGAAGATGCTGGCAGTCACCTGAAACGCTAAAGCCTAATATATTGATGCTGAGCGCGCAGAGCTATGTTCTCGAAAGTGGTAACGCGACTAATACGTTTTTCTTATAAAAATATTTAGTTATTCTAATTTTCATTAGGGAGACAGTAGGTAGACGCGAAGCATATGCATTTCTTACCGCATAAATTTCTGAAAAAAAATTAAAAATGGTAAACTCGAGAATTAACATATAAAAAGTTGCCTATATGTTAACCACCAGAACCCTTTCTATCAATAATTAGAGTGTAAATGTTATAGAAATCGGCTTAGCTATTTCTGTGATTCCCCGGACCCAAACCTCAACCCGACCCGCACAAACCAAAAGTCGAAACGTTAACATTTTTAAAGTGGTTTGTTTGTGGGATAGTACAAAACTACAGCCGTGTACAAAGCTACTTCAATTTTATTTATATATAGAGTATAGATATATATTGTGCCAATACAGTTCGATTATGAAAATAAGATGTCAAATTTCGTAAGAGACGCATCTATGCAAATTGAACTCGGCACCGCGTCCTCATCTATATAATATATTCGTGAGGATTCATTTGCAATTTTAGATTTAACACACTTGACATTTTAATTTTCTTTTATTTTTTTCTTTGTTTAATTCATAAAACAGTTTTTCCGTTGGATTACGATATAGGAACATGTGTAATATATATCTATCGCATTTTTATTATATTTTTTAATAAAGTCTAAGGACCAGATTCACCGGTTACGAATAAAGTTTCAGATAGTAATCTGACCATTAACGCTATCTCAGACAGAGGCTGCTTACATTGTTTTCTATTACACCATCAAAATCCCTTACAACTAATCTGGTAGACACTAATCACCCACGTAATAGGTGAAGAGACGTCGACGTCAGCCAGTGGTGGAAACGGCACTTAATTTATATTAAATAACAATACGTTTTCAGGTGCCCTCTGCCTACTCTTCGGTGAGCGGAATACAGCATGAAGCTAAAAAGTGAATATTTTTTTTTAAATTTACACGTTTTACGCGACCTGAATAATGTAAAAATTAATAATTTTAATTAACATAAGTTTTTTTTAAAGTGACGCACGCATGTTCCCTTTTCGTTCCCACTAACTTTGTACGCTTATTTATTTATCCCAAGTAAAACTACCAAATGACATTTGTAATCAGTCGTGTCGAGCCATAATCAACACTATGACGTATCAACCGTAATGAGATTTTAATTGGGGGCGTACTCGCAGTGATCCTTCGGATACGCTAACTTCATTAGGCCGGTTGACGATTACGTTGCCTAATGTAATTGCTCTGTTCCACAATTTCGCACGCTGATGTCAGGCTAAGTGATACCGACTATTGGCGCCTTGTGGGAATTGTCGTTAGATTATTTCAAAAGCTTTAAGCATAACTTTTATACGTTGAACAGACGAACTTTACCAAAGCGATTCAGTGTAAATTTAAAAAAGGATAATATCGTATATAAAGTGTCAGCTCAATGGTTATACCACTTGTTGAACATTTCAGGCCCGCATCTGAACTCTGAAGCAACGACATGCAAATGAGCAGGCGAGGCGCCAGAGCTGGCGCCAGCGCGGCGATCAACGACTATTAGTCGCTACGTCAAGAGTGCTTGGTAATTTTCACAGAAGTTGACTTCGCTATTAATATGTGGGGATCTTGTAGTTTGACAAATATGATTTTAGATTGACTTAAATTTAGCAGCGGTCAATATATAAATGATTCAAAATAGTTGTGAAGAAAAAAATAACAATAGTTGACTTAGAGTAATTGCAATGACATTTAATATTAAACAGTTTTTTTAATAAAATGAGAATAATTTATATGTATATATAAAAAAATAAATGTATTCATCATCTTATATAGAAGTTTTGGTAAAATACAATTTTAAGTAATATTCTGTGAAAAATTAGTAGACGAAAAATAAATGCGGATATGTTTCCGATCAAGCGTAATTAACGCTTAGTAGCAGCCGTCACCGCGCATTTCCACGCTTTGCTGATCTTAATATCTAGTATATTTTGTTTCTTACTTTCAAATAAGTATAAAGGTGTCGCGATATGGAATTATAATTTATATTTTTTTACGAAAACAAGTATAAGTAAACAGTTCGGAAATATGAAAATATTTTTTGCAGTAAAAATGGCGAATGAATAAACTTGTAATTGAAGGTTGTTGCCGAAGGCCGGAGCATAAATCAGAGTCCCGGCTATGACGCCCGCCGGAGCCTTCAATTTGGCACATCCTTAAAATGACACACGAGAACTCGCCTAACGATCATGTCACCTCACGCCGCGCCGATCCAAATATATCGCACATATTGCTAGGATTTATAAATATTAAAATTAAATTCAACATTTAACATTGACTTTAGATAAAGGCAATGCTCATAATATTTTCATGTATTAAATCATTTATATATCATCATTCAATGAAAAACAATCAATTTATCACTTAGAAAAGTGACCAAAACGGCAATAATTATGTTCAATAGTACTGAAACGATACAAAATAACATATCCTTTGGAAAGTATTTAATATGTACCTACCACTAAATCTACGTATTTTTATTGAACTTTTAGGAAACCTAAATATATGTATATCTTGATATACTTTATCACGATACACACATATTTGTAGTACGTGGGGACGCAGCCTGGGCCGGGAGACAAACTGTCGAGATAGACCGTAATTGGCGGTCGCTGAGATTTATGCCGAGAGTCGCTCATCATATGGTTCGATGTTATCCCTCACTGTCACCACACAGTACAATATTATCATCACATTCATACAATCACAATGATATCAACAGCATAAACTAAGTGTATTATATTATGATTATCATATAAATAATAATATTAAAAACAGAATGCAAATAAACAATATTATAATAATCTTTGGACTCCTTTGAGAGTTGTTGACATGTAAAGGAATATTGCATATTTCCCATGTTTCTATTATGTCACGCTAATTTAATCGTGAACGCAAAGAAGCAAGCAAAGTGTGCTTTCACAGTAGAGTGCATTATTACGTAGACAAGAATAGCAGACTTAAATTGACAAAGAACTCAGGTACTTAGTGAACCGATGGTACGGGCAGGGTAACTACTTAAAAGATTAATTTTTATAAGGCACTCCCTATGAATGAAAGACGTGAAGGCAAATGTCGGAATTTAAGAAGATCTTGATATTTTGCGCAAAATATAAAGCTTCTTAATTTCTTTTTCTACAAGCATATTTCAGAATACTTTGAATGTGTATAATATTTTGTCCCGCCGTAACTATATATAATTCTGGCAATAATACCGAAGTTATGCTACGAAAAAAAAAATCTGCACCAAATATATATTTTATTACATTTGAGAAATATTAGTATTACCGACACATAAAAAAAGCGCAAGAAGACACCTGGTCTTGAGGAACTTTCCCAATGTTATACACTCGCCCTATCCCCCTTGCCGGGAGAAACGATACCGTTTTCAATTTGCTTTATTTGCGCTTGTTTTAATAGGGCTCTCCTTATTGCGCGGACGACCATCCAAATTGCTTCGTGCCTGGACGCCTTTTGATTAAGAGGTACATAGTACGAGTCTAGGCGTAAACACAACGTGCCCGAGTATTTGTACACGAGAAGATATATTAGACATCCGATCTTTAGGGGCAGGTATATTGAACAATCAATTAGAAAAAAAAACTTCAATAGTTTAATGTATGTGCACAGAATATGACTAATACTGTTCTTGTTATTAAAGAAACTATAAAAGACTACTATTCTAGTTCTACTGCTATTGAAAAATTCGAGCTCAAAATTAGATTCAAATAATGATGCAAAGCCTTTCTTTGTTATTATATGTGAAAAAATATGTAATCATTATCTTTCAGTATCAAACGCAGTTTAATATTAAAAAAAATCTAACAATAACCAAAAGTAAATTTTTCCACTTAACATCATGACGCTAATAAGTCAATTAAAAAATATAAGAAACTCCACATACAAGAAACCACTGTGAGAAAAGGATGTGCGAATAATGGTCTGAGCCTGAATGCGAATAAGACGAAGGTTCTGATATTTTAAAGAAATGAAGAAAGGACAGAAAGCAAGATCAGTGTAAATGATATGATATTAGAACAAGTGAATGAGGTAATATATCTGGGAAGCATGTTTAGCAGAGACGGAAGATACGAAATGGATGTGGAAAGGCGTATTGCTGCCGGTAACAGAGTTAACGGGGCCTTAGCTGCACTTGTTAAGACGGCGAAACGTCCAGCATAGCTGCGCGTTTGGCCGTACACAATGCAGTGTTGGTACCGGCACTGTTATACGGCAGCGAAACATGGGTATTACAGAAGAAGAATGTAAGAATGATGAATACTGTAGAGATGCGATCTCTTCGTCGGATATGCGGAGTCAGTTTAGCTGATCGCATATCCAATGAAGAGATACACAGAAAGGTAGGTACTAGCGTGGATGTCACAGTGAGAATGAAGAAGAATGTGCTCAGGTGGTTTGGGCACGTCGAGCGAATGAACGAAGAAAGAATGGTAAGAAAGATTTATGAAGGAAAAGTGAGTGGTAAGAGAGGGAGGGGGAGACCTCGGTTGACCTTCAAAAACACAGTATCGACGATACTGGAGGAAGGTCACGTAAAAAGCATGAGGACCCCCCGGAGGTGTGACAGTGGACGAGGCGAAACAGGTATGCCGAGACCGAAGCATTTAGCGCTCCGTTCTCTCTGCCTACCCCGCTAGGGATATAGCGTGAAGATAAGTATGTAAGTAAGTAAAAATATAAGGCAATTGTTCAAATATACGGCAAATGACATTATATATTACTATAATTACAAATCAATAAACAAATGCAAGGTGTATATGTGTAAGTTAATATGTTTAAATTTACTATATTTCATTACTTTTTTTTCTTTACACGCACATTTTTCCATTCTTGTATAATGATAGAATAAACTTTATTTTTCATTTTTAATAAATCATACACAAAACTAAAATATAAAGAATTAAATATGTTATTATTAGCACAAGAAGTGTCGATCGGTATTCTAACACCGTTATTTGCTTGGTATATTAACTAACCGTTAATATACCAAGCAAATAACGTTACACCGACACTCAATTTGAACGCCTACATTGAAAAAAGGTTTTATTATTTAATTAAACATAAGTGACTAATTAGTTCTTTATTTGAAAAACTTATGTACGAGAAGAAAAAGACAAAAACTTAATTTAATTCTTTTTTTTTATTATTATGAATGTCAAACAAACATTTCTGTAGTGTAAATTGATTCTAAAGTTCTTTGCGCCTTTAACACTAAATAATAATATTAAATATATTGTAAATATATTAACAACGACAATGCACTACTTAGTAATTAAATATTATATACTTTTTATATATAAAATTCTCTTACGTTAAGAGAAATAATAAATATATAAATACGTAATTCACCTTATATACTTTACCATTTGTCATTTATTATATATAGTTTTGATTGAGTTGCCAAATATACTAATTGATATTTAAGAAAGGTCACTTAAGAACCACTAATCGTAAAAGTGATAGTTAGTGGTTCTGTGATGTCGGTTGACAGGTAGCTGTAAAGTGATTTCAGGAAATTATATATTTTATACACCTTTCAGGGCCTGTCTCAAAAACAACCTTTCCAATAATAACCGGAAGTAAAAACTTTGACGGAATTCAACACAATAGAAACAGTCTCGATCTCGTCTAATTTCTCATTACAGCGCACTTCAAAGCCTTACTGGTTTGATAGTAAAAAGAGAAGAAGGTCTTTATTGTATTTAGAGAGGGATAGTGGAACTTCTAAGAGATTATTATTGCGGGGGAACAAGACCAAGAACTTAAATCGTTCTTTGAGTTACGAGAGACAGGATGTTAAGGGAGCATATAAAAGAAAGTGAAAAAGTGTCAGGGATGTTAGCTTTACAGTAAGCTATTTAAGTTGAATACGGTATTGTGTAACATGATCAAAGTTTCCCAATAAGAAGATAAATCTGATTGCGACATTTTGCATCTATTCAAGCTTATATAGTAGTTTTTAAGATAAATCTAGTTAATTCGTATCGGTGAAAAAGAGTTCAAGGAGAAAAAAAGAGTTCAAGGAGAAAAAAGTTTGAAAATTATTTTTTTGCTATGTATAGTAGGAGATTTTCTATCTACTCAAACTTAAGAAGAAGGTGCAAAATATTTTACAGTTGAGCTCAGCAATTTGAGGAGATCATGAAAATGCACTCCATCCATTCTGATTCAAAAAATTTAAAGACTACCACTAAGCCTTAAGCAAACGTTATATGCATAGAGTTTAGTGAGGTTTTATTGTATTTTAAATATTTGGTTAATTATTTAACTACTATTTATTATTGCTAAAAATGTTTTCATTTCAAGGTATTTATTACTTCCTTCTTTATTTAAGAGTATATACTTAGAAATATTTTAGTTAATATCGCAACTCCATTATCCATGTTCTTAACGTTTTAGATATAATTCAAGTGTTAATTTTAACAAAACCGAATTTGTGCAACCCTAGCTTCCAGCGTAACATTTTTTTTTATTCAACAAAATAAATGTAATTTTCTTCACTAAAGTATCAATCCTTACGTAAACTCAATAAAATGGTAGATAAATATGAAATCGTCAAGAAATATCGACATTGGAGGACAAATATATAAAGTACACGGAATAACGAGCTCTATACAAACAGTACTCAGAAATATAGACAAATATGTATAAAATCTATACATCTGGTATGGGGACATAATTTGACACTCGCTCTAGTTATTGAGCGACGTTTCACAAAAGCACCTATACACATTAATGTTAATATATAGTTAAATATAAGCTAACAAACAACAATATTTCAAAATACAATGTTGATCGTGTGCCACGGAAGTTGGTCAAACAAGTTAGTATTTTATAGGTATATATGATTCGTCAACGTGACCGCACGTGTCAATGGGTCACAACGGCCGCCAGTGCCACTCATTGTGTGGCTGTTACAATCGGATTACTATAATTAATTTCTTATACAGCCTATTTAGCTTTACATAATATTAAATTATTTATTACTTAAAGTATAATTCTATAAAAAAAATCTCAGTATCGGCTCGAATTACATTACATAATCCAGTTATATATATCTCAGCTTCACGCTGTATCCCGCACATAGCAGGGTAGGCAGAAGAAACTTGGGAACCTAGTATTAAGACACCCCGTTCCACGTTCGTACTTCATTTTAATATTAATATTTATTTAATTTTTCTTAGCTTCACGTTGTATCTTGGCAGGGTAGGCAGAGGGAACTTGGGAACCTAGTGTTAAGACACCCCGTTGCCCACTTTCCGCCGAATTTAAGGCATTGCGTGTTCAGTGGCGGAATTAAACGCCGCGCTTTGCCTTGTGCCAGAGCGTAGAAATGAAAACATTAAATATTTAAATTTTAAATATTAAATATTTCATTTTCTCGAGTGGGGATCGAACCCACAACCTGTCGGTTACAGTCAAACGTTTGTCCCGCTTTATTCAAGCTATATATAAGCGTTTTGAAATACGTATAATTTAATTGTTATTAATATAAATTGTCGATCGTTCGTATTGTATCTGAATACATTATATAAAATCACACTAACAATCATCAAAACAGTACTAATTAGAAAGTTGATAATTATATATGACCATTTCGTTATTGGACGTAACACAGAGTATGCCGGACAAACGGGATGACACCGTATCAATACACTAATTAATAAGCGCCGCAGTAACCCACGCAGTTTTCAATAACGGGTCGTATCAGCGACGATGCTAATTGGGCTCAAATATTATAATGAAACTATAATATCATTTACTTACAGGTACATATCAATTAGTATGAAATGGTAATGGTTAAAGATATTTTATTTCCCATTACAGACACAAGTCACTTACATGGAAAACATTATTTTACATAATATATAGACGTCGATCATACATTATGCAATACAAAATTATATATTCATTCATTTATTTATTTACTCATTTGATGCATTTTTATATAATTAATGGTAATTTATAGTTTGTCCAGAAAGAAGACTGAAGATCTACACAAATAAAAAATATATATAAAAATAGTACACTAACCTCAGCCAATGTCTTTTAGCGATTGCGGTGTGGCAGCAAATTGCATCGTATTGATCAGCAATCCATACGATGAGAATGATGTAAAACGCAGTAGTAGTGTCATTGAAGAATTCTGACATTATCGCCTCCATCCCTAGGAAGAAAAATATTGTAAATTATAAAAAGATGTATTTTTTCATTGTTATGTGTTTAAATAAATGACATCATAAGAAATTTCTAAGTAATTCAAATTATTTTAATAAAAAAAACGTACACGCAAGTAGCTTTTAATCAACAAGCTTATCAATATAGAAAACTAATTAATGAATATTCATTGATTTTTGAATTTGCAATGATTAATATAACGCAGTATGTTTAATCAGCAAGAGACACTTTTTATATATTTAAAATCTTAACCTCTTCATTATGAGTCAAGTCTATATGATACATATAGACGATAATTTCGGGTAAAAGGTTGTTTATATGTTACTCCATAACTCCTCTATCTTTCAATGAAAGACACATTACAATCGGTCCCGCGCTCTTCCGGAGATACGACGATTACACGGTAAAACGAAAAAGCAGAGAGATTGGTCAAACTTTTGAAAATGGATTTAAGTTGGATGTTACTTTTAACTAAATGTAAGCACTTAAAAAAGACGATATTAAGTACCAATGTAAGTTTTATTATGGACAATATTTTCCTTTTTAAATACACTGCGTATTATATACGAAACATGTGTAGAGATAAAAAATAAATTTAAAATGTCCAAATATATACACCATATTTGTATATAGTTAATATATTTGGACAATCCTCAGAAAAAGAAATGCTTTATTTAAAGAAAACATGTACAGTTTTTAAAACTATATTTTAGTAACTTAACTTGTCGGCATAAAGCACATGCAATCTCTATTGTAGATTTTATCATATAGAGCTGACTGTAAGCGCGACCGCATATTTTAAGCCAGTGCAAGCATTAAATATTGCGGGTCATGTGTGAAGTCACTGGAGACGGCGGTGTCGGAGTGTTGGACTAATTAGATGTCGACAATTACGCCCTAACGACCGAAATCCGAGCGCGAAGAGCTTATTAACCGCCTGATATGCAGTGGGACACCGACTGCCTTCACTTGCTTACGATACATTTATACAGTGATCGTGTCTCTTCAATTTATTTTGTAACAAATGTTAAAAATATGCTTTTGTAATGCTAAAAATATTAGTTTTCTTCATATATCTTTATAATTATTATTATAAAATACAAAAAATAAGTAATTTTCAAATTTACAACGTACATATATCAATAAATCCCGCACAAATCCAACATGCAACCCTCAGACAATTGTTCCGCAGCGGGGACATAACTCAATATAACACGGGCAACTGTCCGGCGCCGCGGCAGATCCTTATTTGCATTTTGATGAGGCCCTGCTCTGATACAATAAACACGTTAGGAGCCGTCACGAGGACGACACGCCGCCACGCCACCGCGCCGACGTCCAACCTACCGGCTACGTTTAACCGTATCACTCATAACTATGTACGTCCAATTAATCCTCACTTGGTAATAATTACACCTCACACATGATATTGTGCTTCACAACAACCGCCAAACTATCCAGTTTCAGAGCATTTAATTGCATGTATATTTTAGAGAAAGAAACGAACCGTGTGAACGCTGTTTATATGTTACAAAGAATTTTTTTTTTATAATTTGTGAAGTATTTATGAAAGATTGGTTAGAGACGTCGTTGGGCATTGTACAATAGAACAATAACCACGGCGACCAAAAATAATATTAAGTTAGATAGATGTACACGTAAATGAACTTAGATTAAAATAGCATAGGTCGCATATGGGCGGGATATGTGATTAATGTGAAAATTATACTAGATAATATTATTTAGAAAACTACAAGAAAAAGAGTTTTTGTATGCTTAGAAATTATATATGACATAATGCAATGCTAAAAAATGTTCTATATTATTGATATATGTACACGCAACTCCCAAAAGTACTACAGCCATGAACAGTAACGTCCTTCGTAACAACTATTTGTTCACATTGCAAACCTAATCACCACACATTTAAAAATATAAAAACAAATATTTACGGAATATATACTAAATGAAAATATCGATTATGATTTGTGTATTTTATTTATAATATAGTTATTTTAAAAGCGTAGACTCAATAATATTTCTATAACTGCGTAATTCATTCAATCATTTTGCATTTGTAGTATTTCGCGCGTGCCTCTCACCCATCTCTGGCGATCTTCGTCTTGTGCCGGAATTAAAATTAATAGCGGACGCCGGCACGTCGGCCGTCCCTGTCTCGACTCGCCCGGTAATTTGTTTACTCGCCTCGCTACGGATTACGTCGCATGCTCCGCTGAATTGGTAACAGCAATGACTTTTTAGCTATGAATGATCGAACCGCAAACTACAACCATACTGGTGATAAGATTCAAATATTAAAAGACTGACTCACTAAAATTTCAATTATTATTTAATATTCCGACAAGTTAAGTTACTAAAATATAGTTTTAAAAACTGTAAATGTTTTCTTTAAATATAGCATTTCTTTTTCTGAGGATTGTCCAAATATATTAACCATATACAAATATGGTATATATATTTGGACATTTTAAATTTCTTTTTTATCACTACAAGTATAGTGTCAAAAACAGTGGTAAAAGGGGAACGGAGGGTAAGAATTTCATTTAAAAAAAGAAATTAGCTTCTAATTAACTAAACATGTCTTTGCTTAGCTGATTTAGTATATTGCAAAAATAACTAAATACATATTGAAGCATGTTGTTGCAAATGTTTTTGTAATAAAAGTGATTCCTATTTGCAACGTTACGGTTTTGATAAACTCTAAATGTGAAGTAGCCTAATGTAAATTGATGTAGTTTTATACAAGAACATCTGTAAAAGGGATAACTTTAAGTTTATTTGACGGCAGCTGGAGAGCATTTTTGACTTTATCTAAGGTGTAGGATATAGCACAAATTGTTCTTTCTAGGGTTTAATCAAGGGGGACACCCGTCGTGTCTGTCGTCCGCTTCCTTGGAGCTTGGTGCAAATTGAGAATAATGGAGACTGTATCGTGTTAGGGTTCTTTAGCTAAAATACGAAATAGTCGCTGTACTTTTCGTGTCTGTGAATTATTTCTTTAATTAGTAATTCGATAGATATTGATTTGTCAAAAATATAATATTGGATGAGCCAATAAACCCTATTTCATTTTTAATGCTACGAATTGAAGCATTCAAAATCAAGTGAACTCTTATATCTTCAATATTCTCTCTTATTAATATTCTCAGCTTCACGCTGTATCCCACACATGGCAGGGTAGGCAGAGGGAACTTGGGAACCTAGTGTTAAGACACTCCGTTCCACTTTCGTTCCCCACTTTCCGCCGAATTCGAGGTATTGCGTGTTGAGTGGCGGAATTCAATATCTTACTACTTCTAATATCTTACTACCTCGATTACTATGTCAAGGACAGACGGACTGAATCCAGCAGAAATTATTTTAGTAGATTTTAAAAGCGGCTTCAAATGCACAAAGGATGTAAAAAGGTTAACGCAAACTCCACAGTATTTTGTACACAATAATTTCGTAGTTAATTTATTTTTTTCCACATACAAGGTACGATTAAGTATCCTAATTATTTTTTGTTAGTACTAAGTAGATTCCATTGACTAATAAATAAATTATAAGCTAATGGTATCTACATAGCGGGTGAGTCATTTATATAATAAAGAATAAAGCAAATTCAAGTTGAATGAAGTATAACAATGAAAAAGAACCTTTTTTAAAGACTTCGTTAAAGTAATAACGAATTTAATAATCGTGTAAAATTTCTCGTTTATATTATTTATATAATATCATTATTAGTAAAGTACTAACGCGTTTTCGTAATATGAGAACATTTCTAATAAGCTATATTCATTGAAACAAAAACTTAACAGATATTTATTATATTAATCATGTGATGATATATCGATAGACTGCGTATGGGCAATCGTCTAGTACCCCGCCGCGCTTAAGTTTCGGCGCTAAGCCCGTGCATTGGTATTCGTCTTTACGAGCTCGTTAGTGACGGTAATCGCGTTGCAGGAGCCGGATTACGCCTGTGCATTATTAGTGTTTTTATTGATTCACTCGCCTCCCGTCGTAAACTGAGATTATTATTCGCGACGCGCCCCGCCCCGCGGACCCGCGCCGCCCTCGGCTGACTTGTTTTGTTACTTAATCGCAACGATAACAACATTTAACGACGGCTAGGTGACTGGCTAAATTCCACTCCGATGTTTAGTGCTCATTCTATTTTCATTAACCATTCACCCACTTAATGATCCAGATCCTAAGGGAGTGATTCAATGACTTTGCGTCCATAAAATTAAACCTTGGCGTGACCTGGTGATATATATAAATGGTATTACGAGGACACTAATTAAAAACACAAATAAATTGCATGTTTCTTTCTTTCCATTTTTAACTTATAGCCTAGTTTATTCTACTTGACATGTCTATAACAAAAATATAAAAACTGGCGTGTACTGACATTAAGTATCTGTTTTATGAAAATTGAAAATATATATTACATTACAACTGTGTACATATAACAAACTGTAACCATAATACAGTCGACCACTAAACGTAAACCCTCCCTCTGAATCTCGTTTCTGAGACGGGACAACGGCAGTACACATTTGTTATGACCGTCTACAGGTAGAGCTTTCGTGCCAATATCAACTTAAAGGTAAATGTAGTATCGATAGATGAGCTTCTTGTAAGCCGCAAGAGTATCGACTCAACGCCAATTTGTATCGAACGTTCGCGTATGTTAATAAAGCCTATTGTGTCCCTCGCCTCATCCAGATTAGTTCAGAACCGTGGTCCTTGAAATCTAATCTATGCAGACTAGTGTTCAGAGCTTACATTATTATTATCGTGTCTAGAAAATATATATTATATCTACAACATACTATATAAGTTTATAGTATATAAAATATTTTAGAAACATTTTAAAATAACAAGAGCCTACGTTACGCTATAAGCTATTAATTCTTTAAAAAATATTCTAACTTTAATACAGTCGAGGTACTGTTCTGGAAAACAGTTTATAAGTTAGTTTATAATAAATTCTTTAACAAAAAAATATAACAATATGCCTGATTTTGTATAATAGTAAACAAAATCTTACAACATTAAGGAATAAAATTATTAATTTATTTGGAAGTAAAAGATTTTCAAATACTTATTGAAGATAAAGTGTAGCGATATTATAATAAGCATTATTACCTCAAGCCGCTATGAAGCATCTCACGAGAGAACCCCTAACACTCGAGTGGAAGAAGAGTCAATCATTAGAGTCGTTGAGGAGGTTAATTTCGATAATCCGCTTTACCGTTCACCTAAAATCTGTTGGTTGGCTGGCGCCGCAGGCAACGCGGGCGAGAGTCATCGGCATACATTGGAAGTATTTATCCATATGTATTTAAATATATTTAGATATACTTATTCAATGAAGTATTGATGAAGTATACGTATCGGATAATTCATGTCCCTTGTGTTTAAGGCGAGAAGCGGTCATAGTTTAATTAGGGCAGCAGTTTAACAAACTGCTAATGGTGTAAATGGATCAGTGTACCAGTGATCTAGCTAGATGTGCCCTACGGCGGCGGTCAAATCAACATTTGCCGACGGATCGAATTACGGTTCGCCACCACGTCACCCGTGGCGTAATTGATTCAGCGTTCGCTGGACGCCGACACACCTTTTTGTTCCTTTTCTGAAAAATACTAAATTTACCCCAAGCCAGTTAGGTCCGACAAATATTTTACAAGTCATTTCATCATAATGGATATTGAACTGAATAATATAACAAATATTGAAAATATGAATTAATTTTCAACTAAAATTAGTATCATTTATAAGTTATATAAAAGTATTAAAGGACAAAAAATCTATTTATTTGCAATAACTTCATTGTAAACGTATAAATATATTGTATTGGTACATTGTTTCATATAACCACGAATGGAATCATTGATTACAAGCCGAAAATAGACATGTTGAATATATAAACATTTATATATGAAAATGAAAATTCGGGAAAGTCCATTCGCGAGAGTAGGTACCGTGGCACGTGCAATTGAACAGCACTCGACGTGGAAACAGATACACGACAAATACACAGAAACACTCGTATCGAGACGAAACATTTCAACTGAGCAGAATATCAAAGGTGCATATTTCAAATTTCATTTGATATCGCACGAGGTTTATGGGTTGTACAACGAATAATATTTCTAAGATATTGATGATTTTGATATGTTGCTTTCTCTGCAATAAATATACAACATTAAATATAACTTATTATAATAAAATTATTGCATTGGTACGTTTACAGTAATTACAATGTATACAAACGACGTAGACACCGTTATAAGCAGATCATTTATCAACAATATTACACTGAACGCACGAATTTTAGTAATAGTTTTTAAACTCAGTTCAAAGTCGCAGTGACGCAACGATACAATGTATTAACTATTATCCTCGTTCTGGTGAGAAGACCAAACACGGCGTTGAGCTTTGCTACTTACTCCACACAATGTCTCGAATCGGATACAGGAGCATTAAAAAATTAAAACAAATTAATTAGGAAATTTAACTGTTTATTAGGAACACATAACATAGCACCTAATTTGTTCTGTGCCAACTTATCAGAGTCAATTTATATACAAAGCATGTCTTTAGAGAATTGTCCGATATTAAATTTGAAATTGACTCAATAAAAAATCGTAACGTATTACGCTTTTCAAAATGAAAAAAAAAAAGCAGAAATCCAACAGGGACTGCACGGTAGCAATATTGCATTCGATTTAAAACTACGATACACCGTGCCGTAAATTTATTTATGGCAAAAAATCAAATAGACAAGTTTCAGAACTCATCTAACTCAACTATTTTAGTATTATGTTAAAGGCCACACTGGCTCATCATCATAGAGTCTGATTGAAAGTGCGATGTTTCTGGGTTCCATTCCTGCTTGGAAAATTAATTATTTTAATTTGAGTTTGAGTACCGCTATTCAACTCGTGTTTCGAAATTTAGTCAGAGAACGGGAAACTGAAATGTCTTAACTCCTTGCTGTATGCAGGTTACAACGTAGAGCTTAAAAAAAGCTGTTTTATAAAAAAAAATATTTTTATAAAAGCATTTTAAAACTTTTACGAAAGATGAAAGCTTTTCGTTCAAGGTTGTTTGTCAAAGTGTTAATTAATATACGCATATATTAACTAACAGAAGTTAAATTTTTCATTATAGAGAGAGAATTAAGGCGCAAATCTAAAAATATAAAACGTTTAAAGTATAAATTAAACAAAAGGAAATATCCAATTTTATCTAAATCATGAAAGTCGTAAAAAAGAGAGTTTTAAATAAAAAATATATTATATGTTGTTAAGATATATTTTTTCCTTATTTTTTTTTTAATTTAGTCATTACTTTTACTATGTTATACTGGTTTTAGTTATAAAATGAAGTATTACGGTTCTCTTCTACAGGCGAAAGTAAAATTAGGTTACACTAAGCGTTTAACCTGAAATAATACTGTTAAAAGTCGTACGGGCAAGTTGCTTGCGGCCGCAACGGATGCCAGCAATTTACAACTAAATTCATCAATGATCGTGAAACCCACTTACGAAGAGGCACGGTGTTTTACTTTATTTTGCTAAATTCTTGGTTAGGTACGCGCCAGCAGGCTAGATAATGCATTTAAAACTGATAGCGACATATGGGAATAATTTTGCATGTAAAATATTTTTTAAATTTTTTCAACATAGAAAGAAAACCAAGAGGGTTCTCTATTTGTTGCTTTTATTATATTTTTTATTTATATATATATATATATATATATATATATATATATATATATATATATATATATATATATACGCATAACTTTTAACAGTGTAGTAGAAATAGAAATTTACGATATGACTTTAAAAAGTGTGCAGTTGTTTCGAAAATTGGCCTACACCAAAAAAACGACAGACACTATAATTTCAAAATTGTCTATATTTTTGTATCCCTTTGCCCCTTAACTTGGTGCCATAAGTGCCATTAGTATATGAAAAGCCATTGTTATCGAATCACAGACAAACACTTCAATTCTATTTATTTAAATATCTATATACATGCTATATACAATCACATATTTTAAAAGTAGATTTTAAATAACATAAGAAACCCTTAAGACAATTGGAATAAAGAATATTTTATAAAATATCCATGTATTTAGCACAAAAGCTTCTACATATGTATGTAAGTAAAGATTATGTAATTATGTGAACGGTGAACCGGTCACGATAGTATATAACTAATGAACAAACTCTAAATAAGAACAGGATAGACATCGATACTCATTGTTTGATTTGATCCGGGCGGCGGCCAAACTAATTGCAGCTCCAGGCTATCGATTTGGATGCGCTCTTGACTAAGTTGGATATTTATTACGATATTGTGTATTAACATATGTTATTCACACATATAGTAATCTATACTTATAATAAATCTGTAACTCATCACTGTCTTTACATGGAAGATATATTCAAAAAATCTTATATGGGTAATGTAATAGGGACCAAAATTTATTTTGATTATCTGATTATCTGTGAGCTTGTCTCAAAATCAGTTACTCAGATTTAAATGCAGTTTTCAATACTATATTCCAGATACCTTCCTTCAATATTTAGTTTTAATTTTCTGCTAATCGGTTAGTAAATAAATCAGTTATATTATGTTATACAATTTAAATGTTTAGTTAGACAAGATTGGTTCAAAATTTATATTTATTTAGTTGAAATTATATTCTTTAATATATTGATATTGCCTTAAAAGTGATAATAATATTAATCAACAAGAAAGTAATCCAGCTCAGTAAATAAAATAGTGTAATTCAAGCGGGTGAAGCCGCAGGCGGGTTGCTAGAATTATATAAAATCCTCTTATTACAAATTTTACTTTTTATTATGCAGGGCACAATATAAACCACAGCCATGTTGCCTAACTAAAAAAATCTTAAAATATTTCACGTTCATCATAACGATTTTGTTCTTATAAAATAAAATTTATGTCGTTAATAAAAATTATTCATACTACCTAATACTAATATGTTTTAGCCAATGACAATACGCTGTCTTTACCGTCGTTATTTTAGACTACATTACATTCAACATCATAGTTAACACATGCAATACAATAAATTATATAATTTAACTTCTATAGTTAACATAAGAAATTAGGCTATTGTTCGAGCACAGCATAGTGAACGTCCTAGTCGGTAAAGAAATATAACAAGAAATTGTCAAATTTTAATCAAGTACAGTGCGTCGAAATATAAAAGATAATAGTGTCATTGCAAAACTATGTTATCAACGGGGTACTCTAAAGTTAAAGCTACTTAGAAATTGAGGACCGCCTAAGATTTCATAAATAAAACTAACATCTAATAAAATTGTACAATTGTTCAGTAATATTATTATAAAAAGTTTAATAATTCTTTTGTTTATTAAATTATATATACATTATAACTACATTATATATACATTATAAATACCTAATGTTTTCATAATCATATTGCATCAAAATTAAATATAACTAGTTCATACAAAAAAATTATACATTAAATATACTCAGCAGTACAGCAGTTAATGCTACACATTCTATTTGTAAGCAAAATTTGCCAGCAAAACGGATTGCTGCATTTTTTTAGATAAACTCAGAGGTGTAAATTCTAAATAGACATTATTTTTTCCTATATTTTCTTCCCTGTTTTCAAGAAACGGAGCAGTGGCTCGAGGGAACGAATGTTCTATCTAATTAACTTTATCATAAAGAGCCGGTTATTGCTTTGCCAGCACAATGTTTAACCGGAAATGCGCTTTACGTTACAGAATACATCAGAATAATTACTAGATATTATTATTTTTATTATACTTAGGCTAGCCTTCACTTATTTTCAAATGGAAAAAGTTAGTATCCATACAATAAATAGATTATGTAAGTTGTAATTTTTTTCATTGAGTTGGCACCTAGATATGGAATGAACGTAGAAACAACAACAACAAGAGACGACTTCGTCTATATTTTCGTCTATAATTTAAGTTGAAAATTGAAAAAAAAAATTAGTTTTAAAAATCAACCAGAATATTAGAAAAACTGATACACAATAGGCATATCATAAATAACATTTAATATGTAAAATTTTAGTAACTAGAAGGCCTATAGTGGTGGTAACGAGGCAAAGCGCGGCGTTGGGTTCCGCTACTCAAAACGCAATGTAATCGGAGAAATGCGGGAAACGTAACGGAGTGTTTTGACACTAGATTCTCAATTTTCCAAGTGTAGCTTCAGTACCTAAAACTAAGTCCTAAAACTATTTCATCTAAAAATGAAGTTTTCTCAATTAAACATAGGGAAAGAACGTACGAACGGTAAAGTTTGAACTTTGATCTCAGATAACGCGGCGTCTGGCGGTTTCTATCTGCTAGGATTAATAACAAATGAGCTAAGTATTGACGAAGATATGAGATTTCCTAAACTTGATATCAAATTGAAAGTAGTAGTAGAAGTCTAGCATTTTACTTTGTCTTAGCTCATTGTTATTAAATTTATTATGTTAAAACTGTCTATAAACTACGGACACAATTTTTTGTGTATTTTTTTAAACATAAACTATATTATTGGAAAGTTTCATCTAAATATGATTAGTATTTTTTGCGTGAAAGTGGAAAAACATCCATCCTTACAAACTCTTATATTCATAATATTGATAGGAAGTTACTTTTAACTTTGCTAACCATAAATTAATTAAAACATCAATATATGTACATATAAACTATTAGTATCCGGCACAATATTAAATATCATAATCCTCATATACTAAGAAAATTTTCCGCAATTTTTCTCAATTTTATCTTATTAATTTATTTTATTAATTTATTTTTACTATGTTTTTAAAGTGTTATTCCACACTTAGGACAGAAAATACTAAATTTAAATTTAAAAAGCGTATAAAAATTTTGAACGAAGCAGGATTTGAACCCGCCCCTCTGGAATACCGTTCCAGCGCTCTGACCAACTAAGCCATTCGTTCTCACCGACCTCCGTCGAAATTCTTAAACGCTTGTTACAACTTATTTATGTTGTTAGCATCTCTGTAGGGAGATTTTTACAAATTTCCGCTACCCAAAGACAATTCGTAAGAATTATCGTTTAGCAAGAGAGAATACTATTTATTTTAATATTTTTACTATGTTTTTAAAGTGTTATTCCACATTTAGGACAGTATAAGAATTTCGACGGAGCTCGGTGAGAACGAATGGCTTAGTTGGTCAGAGCGCTGGAACGGTATTCCAGAGGCGCGGGTTCAAATCCTGCTTCGTTCAAAATTTTTATACGCTTTTTAAATTTCAGTTTAGTATTATTAATTTATATAGCCAAGACCGATTTTTGCAATTTAGGGCTTCATTCAAAATATATCATATGTATGTAACATAAATAACAAGCTAAATTAATTCAACGCAATATTTTTTTACAATAAAGTTGTTATCAATTCATAAGTCGATTAAACTTCAATGCGTAATATTGATTTTATATTTAATAATAACTTAGCAGAAGTAAAATACATATCAGCTATCACAAACACTACAAAGTTGTTTATACAATTCAAGGAGAACATAATACGGCATCTCCGGCACGGCTACTTCCAAGTATCGAAGATAGAAGAATCAAGAAAGTGGAGGAACTTTTTAGAACTTAGCCCGCGAGTCGTTCAGCTCTTAACTCTTATTACAAACTCTCTCAACTTTTAACTAGCTTAAGAATATCACTTTACACGTTAAAAACATTGATGTTTTGAATTTTAACACGGCTAATATTACAATTATGATTTTCCTTACAAACACGGTTTTACCTTTACATTCGATTTTTTATTAATATATATATTTTTTTATTAATATAAAAATAAATGTTTAGTAAATTAATCACCATGAAAACATTTTCTTTTGTTTTTTCTTCAGCTTTACGCTGTATCCCGCATATGAAAGGAAATTCGGAAACCTACAATAGGTTTCCAAATCAGACTCCGTTCCCACTGAAACACTTCCTTTCCGTCGTATTTGAGGCATTTTGTGTTTGTTGCGTAGCAGAACTCAACGCCGCACTTTTCTTGTTACCAGACCGAAGAAACGAAAATATTAAATATTTCTTCAATTCTTTTAATTGGTAATAAATTTTCTAATATTCAATATGTTTTCTGAAACCATATCAAATATATTTTTATATCAAGCACAATAATTAAATATGAATTTTAAAAAACACCTTCTATATAAAAAGCAAAACAGACAAAGTAACGTACGAATACATTGAATCCATATGAATCATTATTTCTGGCTACTGGTATTCCACGTATCGTGTACACGTAATACTATCAATTATTTGTAAAATATCACGTCCAGTTTTCCGACAACATGAAGCTCTTCCATTGTACAAATCCCTTTTAAGCTTCCATTATTCTGAACATGCATATTTCAGAAAGCATTTGTTTGGGATTCTTCAATATATTTTATGTAATTAGCAAAAAATAGTTTTGTTATGATATTTCATAACAAGAATAAATTTATATAAACATATATTATCGTAGAGGCCTGTCGTGTCGCAGCGGCACAAGCGTGTGACTGTAACCAACAGGTTCTGGGTTCGATCCCCAGTCGAGGAAATATTAAATATTTTCAATTAACAAATATTTAATATTTTCAATTTAAATATTTAATCTTTCATTTCTTCGCTCTGGTAATAAGGCAAAGCGCGGCGTTGAGTTCCGCCACTTAACAGGCAATACCTCAAATTCGGCGGAAAGTAGGAAACGGAAGTGGAACAGAGTGTCTTAACACTAGGTTCCCGGGTTTCCTCTGCCTACCCTGCCTCGTGCGAGATACAGCGTGAAGCTGAAGAAAAAAAAATAATCGTACCATTTCCTCATAAATTATGTTATTTTCCCCATAGCGAATGGCACAACAGTTATAAAAATAAGATGCGAGTAATAACACACGTGTTCACGTAAATTTCTATCTAAATTTAGCGGACATCGTGGCCACATGGCACACGACATGCCAAATTACATTTTAACGGTGCAGTGTTAAACGCAATAAAAAAGCACTCCGGTTAATTTCCTCACCGGTAGAGCGGCCGGGGCAGGATGCATCCCGCGCAAACTTGTGGCAAAATTGTACACGAAATTTTATTTTTAAAATTGCCGTGCCAGTGAGTCTGAAAATCTGTTTAGCTGGTCATAATAATATTAAACAGAGTAACTACGAACGGTTACTCTTATTTAGTACTGATGGAATTTGGTATCGATATATTATGGGAGAATGTCATGAGAGATTTGTATGGCAGATGCTGTTTCCTTCAGAGCCCTTCAGGAAAGTGAGATTCATAAACATCTTGGAATGTTGGAAGCATTAGGTATTGAGGTGGAGCAAAAGCAAACGGTGAAATAGCGCTTATTTGGTCACCTAAACAAATTTATTAAGTTTATCTGTGCATATATGGATGGAATTAGGAAGACAGATTTATCATATGCCATATTCTGAAAAATGGCTTGCGCGTGGCAAAGATTGTTGACATTGTTATTTCATGACAATTTCGTGAAGGGAGAAAAAGAATATTTATCTTAATATTTGGACTAAAGGTTTTCCGGTTTTAAGTTGCGAAACTCAACGCGCCTTAGCGTTATTAGAGTGAGGAACATAAAAATTTTAAATATTTCATCAATTTCAATCGTACCCACAATCTGTCGGATTAACAGTCGTACACTTGTGTTATCAGACCACGAGTCTTCTAATGTTATCTCTTAATTACTATCTCCTTATTTTGATACAAAACATTGTGGGTCGATGATATATAACACTGAATACAAATTGCGCATATCGCTCATTTATATTGTATGTAGATATCGTTCAACAATGTCGTTTTATTAATGTTTTCATCACGAATACCGTCAATATAGCGTATGTTGTAGAAAATTTAACCAGATTAAGCGTTAGCTACTCTCGCTGAAGTGTAAATTACTATCTTTGTTATCGTTTATTAATGTACTGTTACGTCAGCTGCTAATGCTCTACTGTGTCAGCCTGCATTTATAGCAAGTCGAATTTGTTGGATGGTTTTCGTGTACAGTTATTTATTTATTTCTTAAGATTATAAATGTCAATATCGATATGCAGTAAAATTGATGGTCTTATTTATAAACTACTAACTGTATTTGAGACACTATTTTTGATTGTTCAGATTAGTAATTTCGTATACGAAAAACTATAAATATAAAAAATGTAGAGCAGTTCCAACTGTATGTATCCTATTATTAAAACTATAGTTATTAAGGTAAAGATGCGTTCAGCGCCTAATGTAGTCATTTAATTAGTTTTTCGGAATATTGAGAGTTGAAAAACCGAAAACCTTATAAAGGTGCACATAGGATCCTGCGACAGCAAATTGAATGAGGCTGGCACGGGCGCGGTGTTTGCGCGCTCATCAATCATACCCGTATGGATTTCATTTTAATGCGATGTCATCGGCGTCTCGCGGCCGCACTGTCATGCCACTATCATCCATCTATTGTTACACGTTACCGTCATATAGCCGAATGTTTAGCCACATAATTAGTTCGCTTACCCGCCTTTGGGTCAGGCAAATTATATATATGAATTTATTAACTATACAGCTTTAAACATATTATATTAACTATCTTCAAGATAAATGTTATAGCCAGAGATGGAATATTCCATACTTGGAAAAATAGCTGGACTTCAATTATTGAAAATTTGTAGACCATTTCTTGGTAGGGCGTAAGTGAGGAAAATCAAAATGGAGGAAAGTAAGAGCTAAAAGTTTGTATGCAGTATCGTTATTTTCTAAGATTTATTTATAACGCAATTTAAAATATTAATTAGTGTAACAATAAAGTGTTTATTGATTTTTATAGACTAATGTTTATTTTTTAAAGCAAATTATGTCTCTTAGGAAGACCGAAAACCACACAAACAAAGCCGCAATCTTTCAAAAGTATAAATAAAAATGATGTATTATTCATACCTACAAATATTAAAACATTTAGAAACACCTCTAACCTACCCAGTAACAATACCATAAATTAGTATTCGAGTAAATTAACAAGTATAAATACAACATTTACCTAAATATTCGGCCGTCCACATACTTATAATAGATTTATAATTCATAACACTCGGAAAATTCACTCCAGTGAAACTCTTGTTATTAGCCTGACCCTTCTTCGTTCGAGCGGACAGAAGGTGGAAGCACAAATTTTCGTCTATTGTATTTACGGATACGGCAAATTAAATCCCCATTTGTAGAGGAACACCTAAGGGGGAGTAATCCACACCGGCCGCCTCCATTGTCGCTCGGCCTCCGCTTTGCCAAGCTTAAGAGCTTCGGAGCGCTACGAGTCTACAGACATTTCGCAATTAATAACCAATCGAAATGATATTCAGTCAATAATAGCTGCTCTCAAAATATCTCAAAATTGCAATGAAACATAAAATATAATATACTTATAAGGTTTTAGTGGTGCGCTCTACTGGAATTGGACGTACAGCCCACTACTACTATAAACTAAAATATAAGTTTGTGGTCTTATCATTGTTAAAAGAACTGTTCTAATTCTTTTTATTATATCGTAATAAACTGCATAATTAAGCATACACGCATAAAGTGCACACCAATATATTCACTAAATATTATTATTTTACATTAATTTCAGATAAGTAAAATCTATATGTAATAATAAAAGTTGATAAGGCCATACTATAAAAATTCTGTAACTGTTAATTGTCTTCATAGAAGATATATTAAAGAAAATCTTATAGGGGACGTTTATTAATGCAATAGAGCCCAAAAAAGTTTTTTTTTTTTTTTTTGTTTGTTTGTGTGCTTTTCTACGCGCTAATCTCAGAAACGGTTGACCAGATTTTCGCTTTTTAACAGTTAAGGTTTAATTTATTTGAATCGGTAGATAAGTAAAAAACTAACGTCATTTTAAAATAATTAGTTTGACAAAATTGTTACATTTTTTATTCATTTAGGAGAAATTGACGGAAAGTGGAGAGCTACACTAAGTTTTTATGTTCCTAACCTGGTAAGTATGGAATACAGCGTAAAAAATAAAGATAGATATTAAAATTATAATATGTCAATAATCTAATCGGCGTAAAACAGCGTTCGAGGCTTTACTTGGCTTTACGTAACTTCCATTTGAAACAAATTTATTCCGTATATATTTACTTGAAAACAGAATAAACAATTTCATATTTATGCTATGTGTTAATTGGTTTAATATTGCTGTTAAAATAATGTTAAAGCTAAATGATGTTCATGAAGCACGTACATCAGAGGCGCACTTCGTTTGATTGGGCATTGTCTCTACAGTCCAGCGTTAATACTGTGTGCAGTGTATGCCATGCGAATCCAATTTTCGGACGCGACCTGTGATGCGCCTGCTCTCAATTCTATCTATTAGTATTCAGTGACGGCTTCGCGTACGTGCTCGCGCGTCACGTGATGCTATGTGCGAGCAAACAAAAACATATGAGAGCCCGAAACAGCCACTCTCGCTGCACCGCCTTCCAGTTGTGTTATATTTGCGTTGAATTTCAAAACCCGGATTGTTTTACTTTCGGTTCCCTATTGACTTTTCAGGCAATCCCGCTATGAATAAATAGTATTATGGAATTTCACATACAAAAGAACTCGTACGAAGTAAGCGGCTGAATAATTTAATCTGAGCTAGGGTAATTGAATGTCTTCAAGTTCTCAGGACAGTGGAGTAGATAAAAGAAGTTATTAAATATGCCGAACTTTTCTGGCTGCTGGAAAGGGATGGAAAGTGAAATTGGCAGTAAAAATTCTGAGTCGCACACGATGGCTAGACGATAATATCTTTGAAAGTGGACCTTAATTATAAAAAAAAAGTTTTAAAACCAATAAAATAAAATATTTAAAGTTCTAATCGAGATATTTTGTATATTCATATATTTACGTAAATTACATTATTGAAGTTATATAATTATTCCTGTATTGAAGTTATATTACTTTACTCATATAAGTTCCTGCAAGTATATTAAAATTATAACATATAAACAACAAAAATAATCCCATACTAACATTACTATTATTTTGTATGAACAATACAAGATTCAGTAAGAATATTACAATATGTTAAATATTCATAAAATGTGGAATACATTCGCATATGGTTGTAGGTGCTCGAAACTTGTCAGAAACCGTACGTCAAGGCTAGGGGCGATATTAATCAGACGATATGCAATGCGGGCGTCGGTCGCCAGCCGAATACACCAACTTCAAGATTAGAATTTCCTAAACCTCGTAACAATAATTGAGTCTGACGAACTACAAATTGTACAACATATTTTACTTTATAAATTGAGCTAAAAAGCAATCCTCTTTACTTTAAATATGATTAGTTCTTTGAGTAGTATTTTTAAATTTACTTTTCATCCACGACTGATGTTTTGACTTTCTATGTAAATTCAAAACACACTATTTTTTACGGATAATTTGAATGTACGAACACTATTTTTATAATAGCAATGACAAATGCTTCGAAAATGACTTGATTGAATAAAACTGAACGCTTCCCTCAAGTCGTGGCGCGTAGAAAGGTTAATTTTGCTCTGTTTGGCCTGTAGACCAATGAAGAAATTATCTAAACGGGAACGGGAAATGGAAACACGACAGTCACTACAGCTGCTAGCAAAATGTTATTAATTTTATTATATATTTTTCACTAATTATAATAATTTTTTTTATAATATATATTCTTTATAAAAGTATTATCATTCGTTTTGTGTAATGTTTAGGAAAAGACTCACTACACAGTAAGGTGGCTAGCAACCTCGTCCTGAAAAACCAGAAATGCTTGATCCGTTTGTTGGACACGTTTATATGTAAAGCTTGGATCATTTATTTATTGGTGAATCGTTGGGATTCAATATGTTCTACGTAGAGATATTATAGCATTGTAGACACCATGTTGCTGTGTACGGGTAACATTAATAGACAATTTAGTTAAAATGGGTCACAAATATTAGGATATGATCACAAGCTAGTTGAGTGGGCGGCTGGCGTCTGTAAGGCGCAACAGGCGCCCCGCCCTACCGCGCAACAGGCGCCGCGCCCGACTTACTTGTTGAATCGACCGACCTACTAACGTCTCAATGAAGATACTACACACGTGACTTGAAGTATAGGAAGTACCAGAATAGATACATTGCATATCACTTCCGAAAGTAAAACCATTAACTAATAGAACTTACTACTTACTTATAATTATTACACTTGTAGTTAATAATGGATCTCGTGTTATCATCATTTTTTTTTAATTACTATTTAAATAATTAAATATTAACATATTTTACGTTAATCGTTAATTTTAATAATGACACAATCTAATAACTATTCCATTTCTGTTACAGCTTATATTTCTATATATGACAAATTTATTTATTATGACGTTTCTCCGCCAACGTACAAATTTAACGAAGAACCTTCTAAATTCAGAGTTGTGAGATGTTGTGAGATTTCCTGGCTACAATAGTTCATGCAGTTACAAAGTGTAAACGTGCAAGAATTTCAGGCTGTCAAACGCCTGGCAACCTTAAAAGCTCCTTTTGCCTGCTAAATGCAACTTCATTTATAGCAAAAGTTTGCATGTCACGTTTAGCGGCAACAGATCGCTGCAATTACGTGTTTACTAGGAAACATATATATATTTATTATCATGCTTCTATAGTTACTGTTCCTCAAAGCTCTCGTACTCTAATATACAAAACTACAAAATGTTCTTAAATACTTTCTTCTACAAATAACAAGTGATATATGTAAATGCACTTACCCACTAAAGCCAAAATAACCGTAAGGAGTGGTGCCGCTGGGAAAGAAACAGTCACATTAAATTCTAGCATCTGCAGCAAATCCACTGAAACAAAGATCATAAATATACAGGAGGTACATATATCTTATTATAGTATAATAAATAAAAACATACTACAATTTCCACCGCAACCAAAGTAAATTTAAGCCAAGGTAATATAAAATATGTAAATTTTTAAAACACTGTGATAGTTGAGACGAACGTGTGAACGCTGTAAGCCATTCGTAGACCCCAAGAGTGCGCCCACGACGCTACGAGGCGTTAACGCGATCAAACGGCATCTATATGAATTTTTCATGCGCCACAAGAAGTAATGGTGTCGCCCGAGACGCCGGATCATTCTTTACGAGCCGACAAGAGAAATCTTTAAAAATATACGGTATATTCGAGTGTTCTCTACGCGGAAGTAAATGACATTGGAGTTTCGGACTTGGCATAATGCAGTTAACGATTTCCGAAAACAAGATCGGAACAAAAGTAGAAACGTTATCTGTGTGATACCTAATACGTACAACAGGATTGCAAAGCTGGATGGAGTATTTTTCAGAGGGCAATGCTTTTAAAAACAGCAAATTCATAATAAGATTAAGGTTTTATCGTCTTTTCGTTAGCATAGTTCACGTTTGTCCCCGTGAACCCCCAGTTCGTCGAAGCAGAAGGACGGTTGTTTGTTTGGTCGGGATAATCCTGCTACATTGTCCGAACAGAATATAAGCACATTTTATACTACGAAATCTTTCAATTTATCTAGATATAGATCTGAAAGAAATAAATTGATATTTAAAATCATAATTTCCGTTATATCATAAAATATACATAGGTAAATTTTACTTATAGTTTTTTAAACATAACTTCTCTGATAACATTTTTGGAAGTCAAATAAAAATACTCAATTACATTTTATCACATTGAAATATATCAAATTAAACATTCTGTTACAGCTCATTCTGAACAAATAATCTAATACGTACTGTGAAAATTGTAAATTGCAACGTCATCGTTCATCATTCATCATGTAAAATTAATTTCGCCGTCGCTTTGCCGGCCCCGTTTCGTTGCGTATTTTCTACAATTTACTGCTTCCTAGAGTCATAATATCATATCGGTATCAACGGCAAATGTGTAATGGAAAAAAAATTAACAGCTTTCAATAGCATAACTGATATTACTCTCGCAATTTAATATTTAAATTAATTCGAAATTAATAAAAACAAAAACTTTGGTAAACAAGCTTAAAGCTAAATTTTCATAACCAAACAAATAAAACCTTTCCTTGCTAAAAGTCCTAAACTTTGCAAGATTAAACAATTTAAATGTTTGGATTATTTTGTTTGAAAAATGAACTAAATATAATATATTCTAAGTAGATCATTTTGTTAAGTCTGTCGAGGTGGCATCCCTAAGTGATACTTGATGCTGAGAACAATATAGCGCAGGTAATTGGCATTAAAGGCAGCTCGAACGATTGTTAGCGCAACGTGAAGTGGCCTTCGAGCTGGCGCCGCTTCTGGCCCTAATTAGACAAAAATACGAGGTAAAATGATTCCTCTTTTGTATAAGCCGCGCTGTTCATTTTATTATATTGACGTGGAAAAATATTTATTTCTTAACGGACCTTGATTTAAAATTCAATATAAATCAAATATAATTTTCTGAACTTACCACTAAGACCGTCTAAGCGGTCTAACTTACAATCTTCTTTTCTCATTAAAATTAAATAAAATTCCAAATTATTTGCAAATTAAATAGTCATACACTCTAAGCCCATGTTATAAACGATACATAAAATATAACGATACCTATTGATATTTGATCGTTATCTGCTTATTTTCACTTCCAATATATTTCAATACTTTTTGAAGATTATGCCTTATTGGGAACCAAAATAAATGATGAAATTGCTTCGTAAATCGCCTTAAGGAAGCTAAATATTCGCAAATTAGATACTTAAAGTATTTTCATGTTTTCTCCTCTTAACAAAATATTACTATATAAAGTTAAAATGTTCTTTTGCAAACCTACGTTAACGAATATCAAATAAAATCAAAATGGAACATAACGTAACATTGGTATTAACTTATACAGTTTATTGTCACTTAAAACAACCTTGGCAAGGTGATCTTATTTTTTATTTTTACTTTGTATTTAATATCTACTTTAAGGATATCGATATGTAACTAATAAAATGAAGGCATAATACATTTTTAGATCTTTAATTTATTTAAGATACGATATATATATGCTTGTGCGCATAAATTTGTAGCTTAAGGATAAATACTTTTTAGGTAAACCTAAGATAAGTTTGGATTATATGTATATTATATTTATATTTGTTTATCAACGACATACCGTTGGTGTAAGAAAATTCATTAGCTATGCTAAACTATGGACCACAAAAACGTTTACAGGTTCCTTTATAAATAAAAAGACATTTTAATTTATAGAATATTTCTGAATACAGCAAATTGAACCACTGAAGCAAAACAAGTCTCACGAGAAAGCGACAAAATAGTGCAGGAAATTAACAATTGAAGTCCTATAAAATTGTGAAAAATGTTTTGATTTAATTTTAGACAGATACTACAACTCTGCGCTCAACTGAAAAATAATAGGCAACGGAAGTGTAACGGAATGTCTTAAAGTAGGTTCTCAAATTCTTTTTGCCTACCCTTCCATGTGTGGTGTGCGGGATACAGCGTGAAGCTGAGTGAGTAACTATGAATTAAAATTAAGCTAAAATCCTTAATTTTATAACATACAAAATATATTCAAATTAAATAATTCCCTTTAATTAGAACTTCGTTATAAAAACATACATACAACCGGATAGTACCACAAAATGACATAAGATCAACATAAAATTTCGTATTGCATACGCCTGTTGAAATTTAATGAGTTTATGTTTCGAGTAAGCCGCAGTTTGTCAACACACGTGGTTAATTAACCAAAAGTCAGCCGCTAACCACAGATTTGTGTTTATTTAATGCTCTACAAGTGTCTTGGTGTCCTTCCCGGTACTTCATTATATTTTCATTGTATAGTCTACGTATAGGAGGGGAAATTAACATTTTGTTAACTATTATTATTTTTTAATTTATTTAATTTATTAAAATAGGCCAATTCTAACAAAGTCTTGTATATTTCACAAAAGATATCCAATGCCTCGAATTTACTCGGCGTCACTCTGTATGCTCCCGTAGAGTATGTATGTAGAGGGAATTTAGAAACCTAGTGTTAAGACACTCCGTTCCATTTTCGTTCCGCACTTTTCGGCAAATTTAAGGCGTTGCGTTTTGACTGGCGGAACTCAACGCCGCGTCAACTCTCTCTGCGAACCAGAGCGAAGAAATGAAAACGTTAAATATTTAAATCGAAAATATTCATAATTTCATTTTGCTTAACTCGTAATTAACGACGACGTCTTCAATGTACGATGACAACAAAACGACCATTAAGTAAACAAAAACATCTTGATATTTCTTTTCACTCAATTATCTCCTAGAGATCGCAAAGTTGATTCCAATATTTAATTATGCAAATGGTTAAGCCTTTTTCCTTTTAATGCTCAAAGCACTTTTTTATGTTAAAATATTTAATAAACATTGAGTTTCTGTTTCTGTTTATGTTTTTTTTTAATATTTGTTTGTAATTCAATATATTGTATTATAAGTAATAGATAAAATATATGTAGTTGCATAGGTTTTATCTTTCGATCCAATTAGTAAAACTTTAAATTTTGAATTGTTACATTCTACGTAAGACTTAAACAAATTAAAAATCATGACTACTAAAAAAATACTGACATAGTAGCTCAAATAATGAAAATTAATTAGCCAAAACAATTAAATCGAACACATTAGTGTGGCATGGTCTGTTTGTCACATTCCAGATGCGGTCGCTTTGTACGTGCCGCGGCATTGTCCAAATGATGCATAACATTATATTAATTCAGTAAATACGTTGAATTTATCAAAATAATGTATGAATTTAATTTAGTAAATAAGGGAAAATTTAAAACATTTATAAGTAAAAAGCCAATAAACATTACATGCCATGAATATTAACAGCGTAAACAAAAAAATTTCACAATGAAAGAATAAAGACAAAACCTTATAAATACATTTACTTAACATAAAGTAATACGTATTTAATGAGACAGAATTTATAAATAAATATTTTATAATCGGTTAATGTACGTGTGTATGTTATTATTCATCTGTATCTAATAATATTGTGTGTCATGTAAAGTAGTATGATCGTTATAGCATTTACTTTGAGCACCGACTTTAAAATTATAAAATATGTTCTCTTTAATAAAATTTAAATAAGTTAATTTGTTTTAGTTTGTAATTAAAAATATTTAATTTCTGGATTTAAAGTGATGGGTAGACCTAACAAGAATGCTTGTCGAATGACCAGACTACCACAACTTGAGGCGAAAACGTTTACTTTTAATTGCATTTCTAAAGATGACGCGTTAAGACAACTTAAATTCAGTCAAGCTAGCAATTGAGCAGTATAAAAAAATTCCAATTAAAGGTAACTGCTGGAAATGCACACATCATCACTTATAACTCAAATGGGTGAAATTCTTATCATTATTATTATAGTAAGTCTAGACGCTAGTTAGGTACTGTAAGCCGTTGGGGAGTTCTTTAAATGTCGTTTGTATTCATCATCAGATCCCTATACTATACTGACAATGACAACGTATTTAAAAAAAAACATCTTTATTTGAATACTACATTAATTATTACCATTGCAAAGAATCGTGAACTTTTACAATTATGACAATTTTAACACAACATCATTTTGAATACAAGAATATAAATAAACGAGCTTTACGAAAATTGCATAAACATGTAATTTTCAACATTGTTTTGTATTTTCATATCTTATAATGATTTACATTTTTTTATTGTATGTAAAACACAAGCTTGTCAGACTCAGCTCAGCTTCACGCTGTATCCCGCACATGGCAGGGTAGGCAGCGGGAACTTGGGAACTTGGTGTTAAGACAGGCGTTCTACTTCCGTTCCTCATTTTCCGCCGAATTTTGAGGCATAGTGTGTTGAGTGGCGGAACTCAACGCCGTATTTTGCCTTGTACCAAAGCGAAGAAATGAAAACATTAAATATTTAAATTGAAAATATTAAATATTTCATTTCCTCGACTGGGGATCGAACCCGCAGCCCATCGGTTACACGCTTATGCCGCTGCGCCTCGACAGACCTCATACCACTAATAATAAATTATATGTAAATAACTTTAAATATATATTTCATATGAGTCTTATAATAGACCTACATATTAGATCTACAGTACGATGATTTCCTTTGAACTTATAAGTAAATATAATACATTTGATATCTTTGTAAGATTCAAAACCTCTGAGATGTCATTGTAATCCTTTCTTTGCACTCAAAGTAAACGTTCACGATAGTAATCCTATAAACGTTCTAGAACGATAAAGTTAGTAGTCCTCACGTGTGCTCATGTTTAACGTATTATTCAAGTCTTTGCATTCTTGACCAGTAATATAACATCTGTCAAAAATTGTAACTATTTTGCTTTACTATTTATGAAATCTTAAACCTATATTGTACATATACGGCTGCCAAAGTAAAATAATTTATTTAAAATAAAAATACCGTTGAACATCATAAAATAAAGTTTTTTTGGAAAACTTAGGCTAACAGATATAACAGTTAAAAGAAATAATTTTTAAAACCTTTGGAAAAAGTGGTTAGGTACCTGCCTAACCACTTTTTCACTATAATTAAATTTAGTAAAAGGAAGTTTCAGAACGCTGTACCTATAACTAAACTGAATGGAAATATAAAATGAATTAAAGTATTAAGTATTAAGGATTTTTGAAACTAGTGATAAACAAATATTCCAATAATTTAATGGATAAAATTTTAAAAGTAATATCGATAAAAGGGAATGGAATATTTTGCCAAAAAAGGCACTCACAACAGAAAAAACAATTTGGTTATTTTATTTTTTAAAAATTAATCGTCAAAGATATTCGATATTCACAACGTCTTGATAAGAGAATTTTCCAGTCCTTTACCTTAAATATATTTTTCAATAGCCTTAGCAGGGATGAGTTGTCATAGAGACCAACTGGATCCCATTGAACAGATCTACCCTGATCCGATATTGTGAGATTGAATAGTTTATTCTACAAACTTGAGAGCTGTTTACAGATAAAAATCACCCTTCAATGTTTATGTTCACATCAACCTCAAAAATTGAGATACTATTATCTCAATGTATAAATAATAAAAATAGCAGATGCCCTGTATTAAATATAAGATAACTAAATGAAAAAAAAAAACACATAGATATAATCTTCTTGTAATACATATATATTATTTATATATGTATATATTTTTTTTAATTTTAAGCAATTGAAACCAAAGATAATTTTACCTACTTAAGACAGTCTACTACAATCTAAATAGAAACCAAACCCAAATATATGTACAACAGAATTCTAACGCGCTTCTTCGAAACTTATAAACATTCTTTCCTAGTTAGGTAATACTAAATAAAGAAGAGCAATTGTCAATGGTATCAATAAGCTACTTATCCGAAGACAACGAACTTTTAAAGTAACTTTTTCTTATATTATAAACTCTTTGGCATACTTAAAATGTACAAATAGGAAAACAATGATTTTTTTAAAAAAATATAATTTGAAGAAGAAATCATTTTTTTCTGTTTAGAAACTTCTTATGAGTAGTAGATATATGTTACAACTTTGTAATTTAACAATCCATAAAAATATAAACAACATTGTAAATATGAAGAAAATAATATCAAAGAAACGTAGCGTAATAATACAGAAAATCAAAAGAAAATGCGAACATTAATTATAAATAACCTAACATTTTCCTGTAGAATAACAGACTCATCGTTTAATAAAATAACATAAGCGTAAAATAAATACACTAGTTAGTTTAACCGGATGTAACTATCGTGATCCGCCGACACATGAATCCGGGAAGGTGATAATAAGCTTAACAAGGTGCGACCGAGCGAAATTTCTTGGAAAAACTCTTGTTACTATCACTTCGATAAATTGCGCAAATATTGTAAGTACACTCCGTAAAAATTCAAAGGTAATCCTGTCTTATATAAAAACAAGTCTATAATAGAAAAATGATGGATTTAATTGGCATCTTTCATTTTCTCTGTAAAAAATGAAATTGAAATTGAAAAACAATCATCGAATGGAATCTTAGCCGAGTGGCGAGAAACAAACAAGGAAAGAAACAAATTACCAGTATCAGGCTAATTGTTGTTGGATCAAAGAGGGGATGGGGGGAGTTAGGTAAATCCGACCTGTTATATTTTATTTTTGAGTGAGCGGGCGCGGGCGGGACCGCCGCGGGCGTTATACGCAATTATTGTTATTACAAAGAGATTGCGCTGAGCCGGCTCAGAACTCGATTTTTTAGAATTCATTTCAACGATTCGTAATTGCACCGTCGCTACTTAACTAGCTGTTTCTAAATCAAATACAAACTTAAGAATTCTTTCTTTTTGTGACGCTTTAGTAAATATCTCAGTGTTTTATTTAAATATTATGAGAAATAATAGACAAGTGTATACACAAAATATCAAACTGTTATTATACAAAATATATAAATAAACATTATATATAATATGTAATAAAGAAAATAACAATAAATACATTAGAGCTACCTATAATAAAAAAATAACAAATAAAATATATCTTCTTAAAACACCTGTGCCTCTGTTAGAAACTAGGCAACACTTCACTGGACAAACAAACCAAAACTACTTAGATTATATTATCATATTTAAAATATATTTTATAATTTAATTTCGTACAATTCTATTTCACTTATTCCAAATTTATTATTTTATTTTTTTTTATCAGACACAGGTATATTTAAGAAATTTTTTATTCACCTCCATTATATTTATGAATTGTAAATCTTATACAATTATACTTTATTATAGTTGCTCGTAATTTTTAAACGGCAATCAATTCACTGAATGCTAGAATTAATAATCAAAAATTTTTATAGTATTATTACAAGAATTTAGAAATAATGAAGTCAGTAATTTTTGGTTATAACATTCCTTGAATGATTCCTATGATATGAAGGAAAAGACGGTATTTAATTCATAAAAGAGAATCAAACTTATGTTTGTTTTATTAATTAAATAAACTTATAAATTTTAAAAAGCATATTATAATTTATAATATTCAGTTAAATACATACTTACCAATAAATACGAATATTTGATGATGCGCGTACCGCAACAGCATTGAAATAGAAACAGTCTGCAACAATAAATAATAAAGTTAAAAATTATTAAGATGAAATTGCCATTTACGTTGAGAAGTTTACTGTATCGCAGTCAACTTTTAAGGCAACGTCCTAAACTCGATGGGCTTTAAAATGCACTCTATAAAATATACCTAATAATAAAATTTTCATAAATTTATCATATCTGTAATATAATCTCTTTTCAAAATAATCCAGAAGTAAAAATCGGATCAAGCCTAATATATTCTAGTCATTTAGAAGTTCTTGATGTTTCGTGAGCAAGTACTGCTTAATATTTTGAAGATTAACGCATCGACAAGAAAATACGGTTTGTAACTTATACCTAAAGAATATTGTAGTTTAATTAGAGTCAAATGTCTGCTTTTGTAAAATGCAGGGGATATGATTGTGTTTTGCGTTTGCATAAGAAATTTGCAGTTTTACCGTACAGAATTTTGAAGGGGACTTATTGAGACTTACCGTGACGTTTATCTACGGTATATTATTTCATGCAGAGATTGGATTGTACGCTGGAACAATTACATAAAAAATGTTCGGGCGCATTCTCAAAACTAAAAGACAATATATTGGAGAAGAGATTGAGCAAGCCTATGTCACTCTAGAAAAACTTCCAGAAACATAACCAGAAGAAGTTATAGAAATGTGACGAATGGCATCTCGCGTTTCAATGACTCTGTCAAATGTAAAAATCATAAGGTCAGAGATTAGACAGTGCAGATAGCACTGTCTATTACATGATAATCACTGGCGAAAAGTTGATGTAGCAACATAATTTAAAGAGCAAAAAAACCCTAGTTACGCGTAGCAATGTGGTTCACAAAATCAGATTCATATCAAATGATTTGGCTGAGAAAGAAAACATTGTAAATTCTTTAAGGATTGCGTTAAACAGAATAGTTTTTCTGACACAAAAATCATTTAGTGAAAGTCAAAACTTTTAATGTACTGACTTAAGTAAAGTCTTTATTTTATATTAAAAAGGCGAAAATTTATTCCAGGTCCTATTGAAAAAAATGTATCGAAACTGTTCCAGTATGGAAAAATTGAGTATATGTATAACTCAGTATAACTCAGTTTAAGTATAAAAAAGTCGTAGTTTTGATCTTCTTAAGTAATAATACCTTTTTATTAAAGAAATCCGTTATTTATTTATTTATTTTCATTTACTTTTAAATTTACTTAGATTAATATTTATTACTATTATGAATACCGTTACTATTTTACATTTTATATTTACTACAATATTTTTATTTAGAAAAAAATAATCAAAAAGTACCTATGTTCATAACAATACATCTGCTCGGGAGCAATTATTATATGGTAGTATTATAATTATTAGTGTGAATATGAAATAAAATACTGAAATTGAACGTTCTTATGTAACGTTTAATATGTCATCACATGGCACGTTACATAAGAACGTTTAATTTCGATATTTTATTTCATATGCACACTAATAATTAAAACACTACAATATTCGACAAAAATATATAAGAAAAAGAGTAAAGCTTTGTAGCAGCACGTTTCATGTTTGCTAATGAGAAGATTCTAATTTCAATTAGACTATTGCAAAATCAATGAATTCCACTAATCGTACAAGTAAAGTCTGTGCATAGGGAAACATTTGCCGGGGCCGATCGCACTCTTACTTAAATGGATTCAATCTGCACTAAGCGTTTCATTAATGAAATTCAATCGCGGCGAGCCGCGCGGGGAGCAAATGATGTGGCGAAAAGATTGATAGCGGCTCCAAGACCCCTATACCTGGAGTTGCGAAACATTTCTGTACGTTCTATTATTATTTAAGCAAATACTTATTTCAAAAAATCATCTGAACATATTTCTTGGGAAGATTCCATTGAGCTCTAAAATTATAAAAAAAAAATTGAAATGAATTAAACTCATTAATGTATCTAATGCGTCCATACAGTAATAAAATTTGTTTGTTGTTGTAAGTTAAAAACAATTATTTATAACGCATTATGAGCCACTATTGATATCTCTACTTTTCTCATGAAAATGAATGTCCAAAGGAAACAAGATTTTCAGCCGTAACCGAAACAGAACCTTGGCTTTGGCCTCAGTTTATGGCGAATGGAATTTTTAAAAAAATTGAAATTTACATTAAAAATAAAAACGTAAATTTTAAATTTAGTTTAGTTTTGTACAGTACAGGGCTCCCAAATTAATACCTAAAACATTCTTTGTTTAAAATATGAAAATCTCCCTACGTATGATTGACTCTCACGTATCTAGCACGGTACACGGATACGATAGTGCCACCACCAAGTCAGACGCGAAGAAAAGCATTGCCAGACTATGATTTTCTGGAACAATTTTGGTATTTTCACGCCCTTATTTAAGGCCCTTTCGACAGATTTAACGCTTTTAAACTAACGAATACCTACTAATAAGCTATAATCACACACTGAAACCTCAAAATTTCGATGCTATAGGTCATATATTTCCGAAGTTATAAGTAAGCATAGTTCTAATATTTCAACACTGACGCACTCACTCATTGATCATCAAAATAAAACAAGTACTTCCCATAGACCTAGGGAGCTGAAAATTTGTACAGAGTACACATAAAGGGAAAACTATTAAATGTGGAAACGGAAGATATGGATGAAGTACCTGGTGACCCTCATGAGAAAATATAAAAAGCCTACCCAAGCTAATTTAAAAATAGATATACTGCCTTTGCAAATTTTAGTAGATGATCTCTTTTTTGATGTACAGAAATTTATATTTTGGAAAAACTTGCTTTATCCAAAAAGAAGTTTATCCTCACCCAATACATCCTGTAAAAAACCAACCAAGCCTTTAGGAAGCTCTGTGGAAAGATATGTGTGGAAAGATATATCAATATCCAATTCTGCCGCAAAAATATTGTAATGGCCAAGTCAAGACTTGGCCTAGTTTTACCTAGAGATTTTATTATTTTTTATAGAACTTCATCAAGAGTTGGCTGGTTTTTTACACAATGTTTTGGTTAGGATTAATACGATATATATACATAGAATAAAATTGTAGCTAACTTCTGTCTGTCTATTCCTGGGGCATTCATCGAATGTATTATACAACAATTTTTTTTTACTATTATCTATTTGTCAGACCATACTCTCTTATATCAGAAACAGCTGAACCGTTTTAAGCGCAGATTTACTACTGTATTATTACAAGTTTCCCTTAACATTTAATGTTTGATTTATTTTAATTGGTTTATAAATAAAAAAATGTATCACACAATTTGGTATATATAAAAAAATATATCACAAAAAATATATCACATATACTAGCCTAAAGTTAAGCAATGTTTTCTTTATGTTATAGAACCTGAAAATTTCTATGCGCATACAGCCAAATAGTTCAAGCGGGGAAAGCTGCGAGAGTGTTGCTAAACTATCATAATTCCATTAATTTAATTTACTAAATAATATATTGAACATGTTAATCATCATATTAAAAAAATCTTAGCTCCGACGAAAGATTTTTCTCGGGGAGAATATAATTATTAAGTAAATAGTTAGATGTTATTACTATACTAAATGATTATTTAAAGATTTACGGGATATGGGGTTCGGTTGATTTTACTAGTTGTGAACCTCAAACATTTGCAAAGCAGCTTCTTAGAAGTAGTAAATTTCAGCCCAGCCAATTTTTTATTTATAAAACCGAAATTTTCTGTCGTCCAAAATTTAAAATTAGAAAATCAAATGAAAATCATATGAATAACTAGCTTTCTTTCTTATTATTGTAACTTCACATTCAAAAGATCTTTAAATGCTATAAAAATAAAATAATTTTCATTTTATTGCTCAGCTTCACGCTTTATCTCGCACACGGCAGGCTTGTCAGAGGGAACTTGAGAACTTAGTGTTAAGCCTCTTTGCCTTGTTACCAGAGCGAAGAAATGAACACATTAAATTTTAATTTTAAAATATTAAATAATCACACGCTTACACCGCTGTGCCATAATAGGCTTCTACATAATTTTATCAACAAAAAATCTCAATATCTCAATATTTATATAGTTAGCCGTTCTCAATATTTATATAGTAGTTAGTAAGTATAGCATATTAATAATTGTATTGAAAAAAATTAGCATACCCAAATCTATTTTCGCCAACGGTATCAGATTGTTGCGCAAAAAATTACACAGAGCGTCGGAGCGTACAGCGCTGTTACGCAATGGACCGTATTTAATACGTCCACAGGCAAGCCGTAGTTTTTACAGCAGCCGTAAAGTGAAGCATCGATCCGACCGTTAATATTAAAAGGCAGAGCCGTTAATATATGGCAGTGTGTACCTCCCCCACTAGATCGATCAATCACTGTATCACTTCTTGTTTCTACGCACAACTTTTGGCGAATTGTTGTTACACTACTGTGGTTTCATGTTTAGAACTCCTTATTGTTTTAGTCACAACTTCTAATACACCACATTAATTAAACATTAACTGACAAATAATATTGTTTAATATTTTAAAAATGGAAACAACAAAAATGCAACGCATTCCCTTGCACCAAATACAATCGTAATTTCTGTCAGGTTATGAGCGATGGCGAGCAATAAATGGCATTTCAGGGGTAGCTGCATTCCACAATTTACTTTGTGCTTTGACAGGCTCACATGAAACCGGAGATATGTTAGGCAATACGCGTGCCGTTTGACAATTGATTAATACAATTTCTCTGCGCGCTGACGTCGCTATATGAGATTAGTCTAGCAACATTCATAATGAAGAGTTGCACGGAACTCTAGGAAACAAAGGACATGTATTTCCTTAGATCCATTGATCGTAAATATTTGGTTATTACAGTAGTTTAAGCGAAATCAATATTCCTTTAAATAATTCGTTTTAAATAAATAATTATCTGAAATTCATTGCATTTTAGTTTTAAATAATATTTGCGCAAAGAAAAACTAATTTATACATATAAAAGCTCTTTAATGTTTCTTGGACTAATTTTGGTGAAACCATTCGGTGCAAAGGTACAAGTATAAAGAGTTTTGTTAAACACACATAAGACGTGCCTCACAGTATAAAGGTGGAATTTGGAACCGTAATAAAGTTTGAAAGGGCTGTAAAAGTGCAATAACTGTAACTCGGGGAGAGAGTCCTGATTTTAGTGGCGAGCAGAGGGCCGCGCCTCACTTTAACTATTAATTGATCTATAATGCCACTGGCTATAACTCTTAGGGCATATCAAACTACTTTTATATATGTAGTATATTATAACAATATTACAATAATTGTCATATTAATACATAGTCGACTGTTTAGTATAAATATAAAGTAGCGAATTATATTTAGAAGTATAATTCGCTACTTTAGTTGATTTAAATAAAGTCCAAGTAGAATATTTTTTTATTTACCGAAAAACTAGCAATTTGATAAGTTTTGGCACAAGACGAATGGAATACGGAATAAAAATATTCATAAATATTTAAAAATAATTTTGTCATTTTTTGATAATTCAGTATTACAGCACTGTAAGTGTGAGTCTGCTGAAATAGATTAACACTTTTATATATCACGATATTATTCATAATTTAAAAAATTGTCAATGATTTCTAAAATTTAAAAATGGATTTTAAATTTAATGTACTTAACTTTAACTTAAATATCGTTATTTACGTGAACATTTCAGTTTCATATTTGGCGGGATCGATAAAAATAACCTAGGTAGGTAATAATAAATAATAAATATTATAATACATAATACATTTTGTTACACTAAATATACAAAAATATTTTCTTTATCATTTTTATAGTGTTAATCTACACTTGATGAGAATATATGTTTTTGTGGTCAGAGAGCTTGGCCGGAATCCAAGAAGCACCAATTCCGTACTACGATATTTTTTTTTGTTTAAGTATTAGGAAGCAATAAATTATCGTAATATTAAAAACAATATGTAGATCGCATAATATAGGTACAAAACGTCGTAAATATATAATGAGATGTACATATTGTATTGTATGTATATATTTATATATATTATTTTATACAATAAAAATTAAAGCTTTTTCATCGTATAATTTGACTAAGTGTTGCTTCCACCACATATCCCGCAAAATGCATGACATTACCAAAGGTAAAAGGGCTTTAAAGTAATAATGTTAGCTGGTCGTTAAATTAAGCACTTTAAATACGTGCTATTTAATATATATAAAATAAAATCGAATATTAATCATTCAGATATATGTACCATTTGGTTTAAATAAAGAAAGTGAGCCTTTTTAGCTTATGATTTTAGCTATTGATGACAATGCTAGTGGTGACATAAACTAAGTTTAGTGTGGCAATAATAAGAACGAATTTATGAATGAAGTGACTTTTAGTATGGTTGAAACGCCGACCAAATGGTGGATAAGAAAACTAACTAAAGTAAGTCTAATAACATTAGAAAACTTTCATTACAAGAAATAATTGAAAAATTGTGAAAATTTTCTGTTAATTATTCATTAATATTTACAACAGTAAAACGAAAAGTTCACGACAAAGACATTGCTTACATTTATCCACACTTATAACGCTGTCTTTACATAGAAGAATTTATTTTTAGATTTACGATGTGATCTGCTCATCGCAGCGGAGGCAGAGGTAACTTGGGAGCCTAGTGTTGAGACACTTCATGCCATTTCCCACATTAAACCAAATTCGAGGCACTGCGTGTTTAGTGACGGAACTTAACGAACTTTGCCTTATAAGGTAATATATTTTTATAGAATGAAATATTTAATGTTTTCATTTCCTCCGTTATTTTCTCGAGTGGGGACGAAACCCACAACCAGATTATAGTCTCACGGTTATGAAGTATAAGCAATATATGAAAAAAATGCCACTGGGTTCATCTATTTACTTTAACAATATCTACATTGATAAAAATGACAACAATCATTTTTAAAACTTTTACTGTGTTTTTACTACATGCTAATCTAGAAAACGGCTTGACCGATTGAAATGTAATTTTCACTATTGTATTTTAAAAAATTTCCCATAACATTTAGTGTCCGTTTTATTTAAATGGGTTCATAAATAAAAAAGAGAATTCGATATAAAATACAACTAACTAACCAAGGAAACTAATACTAACTAACCGGTTTATATTGACTGAAAAGATACTCTTGAAAATTATATTGTTACTAGAACACGACAGTTTTTTAGATTAGTAAAAATGATTATGTAGTCAGCAGAGAGTCGCTAATGCTCATTTACTATTCGTAATTATACGTTTATTTATTTATATTTACGAAAGGGAACCCAGTAGCAATTGTATTGTATAATTTTAATATGTATTTACAAAAAACATGCGTGCACTTTCTGTAGTAAGCCGAATGATATTTTTGTATAAGAAATAATATTTGTTACTTTTTTATTACACATGAGTTTTACAGGCAGGTACAGACAGGCAATTACAGAGCGTGGTAATAGACGTGTCTGACGCCCAGCTTTACGTTATCATCTAGGTTAAGACAGTTATCATCTAGGTTAAGAGACGACACTAAAAACCGACCTGTAACTTATTAAAGCGGAGATTTTTTAGAGAAAGACAAGGCAAACGAGCGTACGGGTCACCTGAAAGGTGAGCGATCATCGCTGCCCCGTATAACAGCAGACGCAAGCTAGTGGTGCGTTTCCAGCCATAAAGGTCGAGGTAGACGCGTTTTTTGAAAGCACCGATGTCGTATCGACCTGGAAATACTGCCGCAGGTAGGCCATTTCTCATATGTGCAGCGCGTGAAATAAGGACCTACGAAACTGCACAGTAGAATCGTGCCAAGTATCAAGATGATGACGGTGATATCTTAACTTTTGTACTGTGCAGTTAGAAAATTCAACGGCAGGAACCAAGTCAAACAAATCTCCAGAACACTAAATCCCAAAGCATAGAAATAAAGATAAATTACTTCCCCGATTATGTATCGAGTCCACAAACATCACATTTATAATCCGCTTTTCTAGTTAAACACAATAGCTAGTCATAGGCCGACGTGACGCAATGATACAGCTGCAAGCACGATGGGTGTAGATTTGACCCCCTCCTAACGAATTTTCGTTTTCTTGTTGCGGCAGGCAAACCGCGGTGTTGAGTTCCACCTCTTAAAACACATGTCTCGAATTTTGGACGGAAGTGGCAACCGTAATGTCTTAACAGGTTGCCGACCCTGTTTTTCCGGGAAAATCTTAAGCAGATTTTATGTCTAGTTGTAATTTTTTTATTAATTACATACAAAATTGCACCTTTGATTATACTATAAGTACCAAGTATTATAGTTCACTCTATTTTTAGTAAAATTTGCAACACTGCCATCTTTTTGCGAGTAGATTGTTGTACATTAAAAATGAATTTAGCTCAAACGAAATTTTCGGTACTTTATGGTAATGCCACTTGCCACTAGATGGCGTTTCTGTGACATTTAGCTAATTTCATAACTTTCGTATTAAAGGTTTGTTTAAAAACATCAATAGATGGAGCGACAAATTTATAATAGTGAAAAATTCTATAATCAATACCTTATAATATAATCGATTTAAAATACGTCTAGTTTTTTATATGACATTATTATTTGTAGACCGGTTATTTATACTATTGAATTCTTCTTGTTACGTGTTGTTGCATAATAGGATTACCTAAAGTGGCCTGAATGCTAGGAGAGTTACCTCCGAACGTTAGAAAGCTTTGAGTTTTCTTTGAGAAAGACAGATAGATGAAAGAGATCTTCTTAAGTCTTTATGGATAGTTCAGATTATGATTTTAAAATTTGTACACTTTCAACAAAATCTAGCATTTAATTTTTTTATATCATTTTCTAAACAAATTCATTCTTATTTATCTTAGAATTAATTTATAGAAAGATAACAATACTTACAAATACGAGCATAATGAAGAAAGCAGCTATGTAGGAGGTTCGCGCTGTCAGCATCGACACGAAGCGGTAATGTTCACCGGTAATCACATTTCTGAAACAATACATCAATAACAATATTTTGCAAAAACATAAAATATCATAAAACAAAAAAATATTTATTGTAATACTGAGATGATGATTAATTTATTCCGTGTAGGAAAAAAATATAATTCAATGAATATAGCAAAGTGGAGATTGGAACGGAAAATCCTAACACTAATCTAAATAAAAATAATAAAATAATCCTAGTATCTTAGATTGCCTCTGCTAACCCTATCATGTACAGGATACGCAGTTTATTATTAAACCTCTTATATTGTTATTATAATAAAAGATATAAAAAATAAAAAAACATGTACGTCTCCGACCAAAGTTATAACTAAAATTAATTTAAGTTCAACTATTTAATATTTCAATTGTTAAACTTGAGAAAACCTTTGATTGTAACCAAAATTTTAGGATTATCAACGCGAGGCTATTTATCAATCACATTAGTTTCTAAAATTACTTGTAATAACTAATTTATTTAAATTGAACTCTTTATAAAAGACGTTGAGGGGTTTTTGTTATTTAGTTGTTCATATTAGCCAATTTATGGTTTTCATTTAAAATCCGATTTTAACTAAGAATTTGTGAATATAATTAATTTGTTTTATTCAAATATTTTTATAATGACAATTGTCACTCAAATAAAAGTAATAGTTAATAACAAACAATTTCATGTTAAAAATTATTTAAACATAATTATAATTAAGAAAATTGTTAATGTAATTTTTATTTATAATCTGTAATGTGTTTTAAACAATGTACATAATTATAAATAATAATAAATTTTCAATTATCAGTTAATTTATATATGTATTAATTAAGAATATTGTAAATATAATTAAACTATAATTAAATTCGATTTTTAAATATTGTTTTAATAATATTATAATAGAAATAAAATGAAAAAATAATTAATTGTTAAATTGCATTGTTTTTCCGCTTGACAAGTATTACCATGTTATTAAAAAATGTGGCGCCAGAAACTGAAGCAAAAGGGAGATGTTGACCACTTTTGCTCCAGCTATGTGGACGATTCCTATAAAAAATAAGTGTTAATTTTTATAATTTTTAATAATTACTTTATAATTATAATAGAAATATTTAGTTTAAATTTTATTTTAATAATTCAAATAAATAAACAATGATTTACATTAATAATTGAAATAAATATAGCAATTTAAACTATTTATTTATAATTATAAAATAATAAAAATTAACACTATTTTTTATAGGAATCTGGTGGCGTCAGATTCCTATAAATATTTTGTAATAACAAGGTGCCACTTGTCAAGACGAAAAACAATGCAACTGAGCAAATAATATTTTTTTTAATCTTAATTCTATTATAATATTATTAAAACAATATTTAAAAATCTAATTAAATTATAGTTTAATTATATTTACAATATTCTTAATTAATAGATATTTAAATTAACTGTTACCAAAAATTTATTATTATTTTTAATTATATTTTAATATATAAGTGTATTTTAACTTTTAATTTACAAAGCATGATAGAAGATAGTACCACCATTTTGTTAAACAATTCTTTAGGTTCTTTGTCGTTTATATAAATATTATAATGTGGGTTATTTATTAATAAAATCTCTAATTAATTATAAAAAAGTTATGCGTGAGAGAAAGGAAAGCCAGACGGATGCCGTTATACGTTTACTAAATGGTTTATTCTGCCACGAGAAGATATCACTGAAATAAAATTATTTGAGGCCAGTCGTGGTGCATGGGCACAAGCGTGGTTTTAAGTTGAGAACGGAAGTGTCTTAACTCTACGTTACCAGGATATCGCTGCCTACCCTCTGTCTATTTTAGATAATTATTCATAGGGGAATTCGGTGACTTTCTGTTTAAATATCGTCAGAACACAACCTAATGTATCTAGTGTATTGTTATGTATATCTGTTGTTTTCGTTAAAAAAAAAATGTTATATATTTTATTTTATTTCTTAATGGTTTAAAAAAATCACTTCTCATAGAAGTTTGTTGAGGACACTTTTTAGCATACCAAACGTCAAAATATATCGCATATTGACGGAGTTTCATAGAATCTTACTCCGCTTTTTCACCCCTGCTAGTACCTTAGTTTTTCTTTCATATCTATAATGTACAGACATGAGGTTCTTATAATTTTATAATATAATATATATGTATAGATAAATAATCCTACTATAAATAGTGATTATCTTTGTGTAACTCCAACGATAAAAGTTTTTTATAAAATCGGTTTTCCCATTCGAGTAATCTCAGGAACATACGTATTAAGAACCTCTTCCTTTTTTACAGTCGGGTGATAAAATGAGATGATAGTCAGATATAGATCTCCCAATTGCATTACTATGCGGATGTCTTTTGGTGGGACCAATTGTGAAATATACCCTCTCCAACAAAAAAAGTCGTGGCGCAGCGGCACAAGAGTGTGACTGTAACCGACAGGTTCTGGGTTCGATCCCCAGTCGAGGAAATGAAATATTTAATATTTTCAATTGAAATATTTAATTTTTTATTTTCTTCGCTCTGGTAATAAGGCCAAGCGCGGCGTTGAGTTCCGCCACTCAACACGCAATGCCTCAAATTCGGTGGAAAGTGGGGAACGGAAGTGGAACGGAGTGTCTTGACACTAGGTTCCCGGGTTCCCTCTGCCTACCCTGCCTCGTGCGGGATACAGCGTGAAGCTGAGAAAGAGAGAGAGAAAGAACAAAAAAAGAATTTTGAAAATCGGTTCACCAATCTTCGAATAATCGGGGAACATACATAAAAGAACTTTCTTTTTTTATGAAAGAAAGAATTTATGCGACATTGTACTATTCGGTGATGATACTTCTCTAATACTTAAGATTGACAGAAGTCTGCTTTGTCGCATATTCTTCATTGGTTTGACGTAAATAACCTTATGTTAAATGCAAAAAAAAAACTAAATGTATTGAATCTTCGTTACCTAACGTTAAAAAACAAAATTTTTGCCTTACTATTAAAGGTGAAACTGTCGAGGTGACGGAACCAACGGTGTTTTTACGTATAACTATAGATTTCTAGCTTCAGTGGAATTCCCATCTTGCAACACTCGCAGATAAACTCGGCAAAGCCGCGTTCGTAGTTAAGAAAGCAAGGCAAATTACGGACGTTAATACTGCCCGACTACTTTATTTTAGTTATTTTCATAGTATTCTTTCTTATGGGATGCAACTATGGGGCAGCGCCGCCGATATAAATTCAATATTTATACTGCAAAAAAGAGCCGTAAGATTTATTTATAATCTTAAAGCTCGAGATTCTCTGCGAGATGTTTTTAAGGATACAGGTATTCTTACGGTTGCTTCTCAATATATTTTTTACAATATTTTGTTTGTCCGGCAACATATTCAGTGCTATAGCAAACACAGTGACAGACACACGATTAAGACGAGAAACGAGGACAAACTTGTGACGCCTAGTTATCGCCTCCAAAAAGTAAATAAATCATTTATAGGTCTGAGTATACGTATCTACAATAGTATTCCGCAGTGTATTTTGAATTTGCCACTAGAGTAGTTTAAAGTAAATATTAAAGTAATGTTAATTAAGAAAGCGTACTACACTGTCGAAGAATATTTGAATGATAAAAATGTATTTAATTAAGGTCATTTGAATTTCATGCAGGATATATAATAGTGACTCTCTATTCTATTGCATTAAACAATGAAACTGTAACTATTCAATATTGAAAAGAGCAACTGTTGAATTTCTTGTCGGCTCTTCTCTGCAGAATCGCATTCCGAGCCGGTGGGAATTTTATGTTGTGACGATTCAAAAGTGCTTGCTAAACCTATTTGAATAAAGAATATTTAGAAATTTATTTTGAATTTGAATTTATGTCGGTTAAAAATCCCTACGAATTTTAACTAATTATGTTATTCTGATATCAAAGCTATATCACTGCAAAGTTTCATGAAAATTCGTTCTGAAGTTTTTGCGTGAAAGAGTAAGAAACATACACACATCCGTACAAACTTTCACATTTATCATATTAGTAAGATAAGAAGTAAGATAGTGAGGTAAGAAAACTGGTACTATATGATCTGTTTAATGTAATTACCACTGGTTAATCTGGATAATAAATGAATACCATGCTATATATAAGCGGGACTCGGCATAAAACTCAAAGACAATATAATTCTAGAACAATAAGGTGTCTTATAAGTATATTGCAATAAATTTACATATATTGGTTTCTTTATATTATGTACATGTGAACTTTGAGCAGAGTAACATAATTAAAATGAAATAAAATTACTGCACTTACATCAGCCTAAAGGTTAATGACAAATTCACATTACTTTCAGCTCAATTCCGTTGTTACGCCACACAGGAGAAAAAACTAACTTGTTTGAAGTCACAGTTAATGGAAGATATCTCTTCAATTATATTATGTATTACTGTATTATGTCTAAGCTTTAATTATAAATAATAAGGAAAGAATTAATTATAGTTGTGAACAATTTCTCTATTCCTCTAAGAAAAAGTGACTGAAAAAGTCTACTACTTGTGTCAATAAAGACAAGCTTCTAGCTTATCTTTTTTAATAACTTTAGAATTATATTTTTTTGTTTTTAGTGGTTAATACAAAAAAAAATGAAATAATCTATAAAAATGCAAATATGTAATCAATGATAAGTTTTTTGCTAATTCTTAAATAATGTTTACTTGTTGTAACTATGTGCAACATACATAAATGTCTGATTTTTTAATAGTACAATTAATGAATTTTATGTTTAAGTTAAATTTAAACAATAATTAACAATAACAACACTTTATTTGTTGCTTTGTATTGCAACATTCAGTCTTTCTTAATACTGTCAAATGACTGTTGTTTACTAAATTAAAATTGATAAAATTTTAAATTGTATTATAAATCCTGCTTTATACGGTAAAAAATAATAACAAATTTTAATAATTTAATTTTAATAGATATCAATAAATAGCAATTAAGCAATAGTTTTCAAACAATCTAAGCCCACAATTTCATGATAATTATTATCTTTAGTTTTTATTTTAGATAAACAAACGTAGACACGATTTAATAAAAATGTGCTTCAAGTACCATAAATTAAGATTACGATCGCAGCTGGAATTTTTTATGGCATGTTTTTTGAAAAAGATATTAGAAGCGGACAGGTCGCTGAAGCGGACTCCGCATAACACTAGAGGGGAGATAATAATTTAGAGCATTATAAATGAAATTATTGCACCCGACTAATTGTGCCTTTTTAGTACGCTTGCGGCTTCGCCCGCATTACTTATGTAGGTACTAATCTAAATAACTTTCGTGTTCTATTAACATTATCATATTAAACACAATATTCATATATTAAAATCCGAAATTACAGCCGATAAAGTATTTATTTTGTACCAATTACGCCGAGTAAAATAAAGTAAAATAAGCATTAACTGTTAAGGGAAATATTGCCTCTGTCAAGGTTCTCTAAATTACAGATTAATAATGTTTAAAAATTGTGAACTTGTCTTTAAATTAAACTCAATATATATTTTTTCAACTTGACGCTGTATCCCGCAGGGTAGGCATAGGTATCCTGGGTACCTAGTGTGAAGATACTCCGTTTTCTTTTCCACATTCTGCCGAAATTAAAGCATTGCGTGTCGAACTGAACGTCACGCTTTGCCTTGTTACAAAATATTAAATATTTCACTTCCTTTTGTGGGTATCGAACCCACAACCTGTCACTTTTACCATCACACTTGTAAGTAAATCTTGTTTGATATATTATGTTATTCTGATTTATTGGTCAACATAAAGATAATTTTAGTCAATCGTTATTTTCTTAGTTTGTACATTGTGAGCTACTGAACATATATGACAATTCATTATTTATATAGGAATATATTGACTCGAAGCCGATATGACGCAGTGCCCTTAAGCGTGTTAGTATAAACGAGAATTGCTATTCGATTCGTTTCAAGAGAATGAAAAATTTAACAATTAAATTTTATTACAACTCAAAGTTCCGTCGTAGATTCAACAAAATACATTAATAGAGAGAGGTAAGAAAAGGCAAAGCGCGCCGTAGAGTTACGCGACTCAACACGCAATGCCTCAAATTCGGAAAGTGGAGGACGGAAGTGGAACTGAGTGTCTTAACACTAGGTTCCCAAGTTCACCCTGCCGTGTACGGGATGCAACGTGAAAAAGAAGAAGAATAATTCCTGAATAATGATTACCGCCATTTTGTCACCAGAACGGAAATCTAAGGCTAGGAGAAAAAACAAAGCAGTCTATACGAAATAACAATATCGATTATTTAAAACAGTTTAAAAGTATAAAGAAATATAAGTATAATTAAATTCACAACCATTTTTCCTATTTTAATACGTAAACAAAAAACGTGTTAAACAGCTAATGTTAATTAGTTACAATGTACGAATGGATTTGACTCACTAATGGCATATATAATTGTAATAACAATAAAATTTTTAGTTTCCTGGTTCAATCGATACCTAATTACTTTGTTGTTAAAAGTATTCATTTCACTTTTATTCAAATATAATACGTTCAAAAACTTAAAAAAAGATGTACCAAGCCATCTTAAATAAAGCAATAATTAATTTTAATCATACATTCTTGTGTCTTTCATTTCAAAACTAAATAAACTCTATGCTTATAGATATAACTGATCGCTGTCTGTATATAGAAGATATGTATATTAAAAAAAAATACCCGAAATGGAGCTTTTTTTATATTTTCTCTGTTTGTCTACAAATATACATTTGAATGCAGTTTTCACTTTTATATTTTGGCAACTCCTCACAACATTTAGTGTTTGTTTTATTTAAATCGATAAAAAAATAAAAAAGTTAAAATTGTGATTCATTTAATTAAATTTTAGAAGCTGGGGCGAGATAGTCTGCAATATAATATTGCAAATATCACTAACATGGGTCATAATAGATACTTCACTCACTCAGGTTCACACTGCGTTGGATACGCACATGGCAGGATAGGAAAAGGAAACTTGGGAACTTATTGTTAAGACAGTACGTTCCGTAACCTACTTTACGCCGAATTTGAGGCATTGTGTGTTGAGCAGGGCGAAGAAATAAAAATATTAAATATTTAAATGGAAAATATGAAATATTACACACTATCGCGTCTACATGCTTGTGTCTCTGCGCCGCTACAGGAACTGTCTATTATAAACAGGTACTTTACCAACCAAGACACTGAAGTGTTCTGTCTCATATTTTATAATTTCCTAATTTTATTAGCTTCATGGTGGACCGACCAAACAACTATAATATTATTTTGCAAGTTTTAAGAAAACATTCTTTATTTAAAAACATATTGTTATTAAATGGAAAATGTTAAAGTTAAGATTTATAAACAGTTTATAATGTGTGCAAATTTGCAGGCGTAACGTTTGTTAATAAATATTACATTTATATACTCACCTCAAATAACCTTTATTATCCTCCTGTTCAGCAAGACTTTTTATAGACGCCATCAAAAGGTCATCGTAGCCAAGGAATTCATCAAGAACAAATCGAGAGAACGTATCTCCGAAACATTCATCTTTTTGCGGATCTAAAGTTACTATTTTCACTGGTATTTTAAGTCGAAGCCTGGCGCTAGGTGAAAGACGGAGAAATCCATACTCTAGTGAATATTCTAGAATGTAATCATCGTCTGAAAATTTTGAGAGAAAAAAAAAATGTATTATTATAGTATAACAAGTAATGAATTCTGGTTAACATAACAAAGTTAAAGCTTTTATGAAATATAATTATGTACATATATTTTTTCTTTAATTTCAATTCAATAATGTTTTTGGACAAACGATTAAACTCAATCATTAAGCAACAATTTGTTCTTGAAGTCTATTATGAAACACCTATTTATGAGAAACTCGATTTGAAATATTTGCGAAATATTACCTTTCGACGAGTCGTTAGCGACGGAGTCTTCAAGCGATTCCTGAAAAAGGACATATTGATATAATATTTTATTAATTTATTATTTAAGCATATACAATGAGAAGATGTAGCTCGAGAGCCGTATATGTTTTAATCACCTTTACTTTCTAAGACATATCGATTATAAAAAAAAGATTTGACCAATGAGTCAAATATTTAACTTTTTTTTGTTTTACTGTATATTTCGCACGTATAAAAGGTGGTGGAGTACCAAGTGTTAAGGCACTCCGTTCTCATTAAAACATTTTCGTTCTCCACTTTTTGCTGAATTCTGGAGGCATTGCGTGTTCGGTGGCGGCCCTTTGCCAAACGAGGCACGGTCAGATCAGGTACATGAAAATATTAATTTTCTTTTGATTGCTGCTCGTTACTTATTACATTTCCTCGAGTGGGAATAGAATCCACAACCTGTCGCGTTTACTTCCAAATGCGCCCCTGCGCCACAACTATCCTCATATTTATTTACCTCTTTAATCGTATAACCTTCATTTATTATTTAAATAAAATCATTTTCATACTTTAAAACTAATATAAACAGTAAGAACTTTCACGTTAAGCAAGAATCAAATCTGTGTGTGTGTTTTTTTTATATACAACATAATGTCAATGTCAATAATTAAATTACACGTCACTTGTCACGACACGACACAACGCTATCATATCATTAACTTAATAATAAATTTAGCATTTATCAAGTAATGTGTATAATTTCATGCAAGTCATTCCGCGACTTTTTTTTATCATATATAGCGTTTAATTTCTTTAGGTACTGCACGTTGACTGCAATATAAGGACATTGTTGACTGTTAACGATGGTCGCAGGTTCGATTTCCATTTGGAATAATGAATCATTTTCACTGTAGAGCTTTGATAAAGAAGACAAGGCTCGACGTTGACTTCCACCACTTAATACTCATTGTTCCAAATATTGGCAGGAAATTGGGAAATGGAGTAGCCTAGTCTGCATTGTGAGGGTAGAGGAAGCTATATGAAGCAAAGCCACTTGCTTCTAATATAATTTAAATTTAAAACAAACGCATATTATTTTATCAAAGAAATACAATTCAATATTTATAGAAATGCTTATTGAATTTCAGTCATTCGTCACAAAAGATAAACATATATTACATTTAGTGTTCAGTGTGTTAAGGGAAGAACCATCAATTGAACTTAGTGTCATAGACATTTTTATTGTATAATAGCTATCCACCCGCGGCTTCGCCCGCAGTAACTAAATAATTATTAATGTATATGTATAAAGACTGAGGTAATTCGAAAATCGAACCACATTCATTTAGAATCGTACAACTTTTTATTTATAAGCCAATTGAAATAAAACAAACATGTTAAAGGAACCTTGCCAAAATACTATATTGAAGACTGCAATTAACCCGGTCAAGCGGTTTCTGAGTTAAGCGTAAACAAATGCACAGATAAAAAGAAAATAACATTGTTTGGGTTCTATTACATTATTAAATGAAGAACAAAAAAATATTAGTGGGAATATTTTTTTTATATTATTTTTTTAACTTACAAATACCGATCCCTCACGAATTTTATTTCAGCAGTATTTATTATATTCAGAAGCATAGAAAGACAAAAGAATATAAATCTCTATGTAAATAATTAGTATCATTTATGGCTTCTCTTACACCACTGTAGTATTAAAATGGATTTCATAACATATTACTTATATAAATATAACTCAGCTTCACGCTGTATCCCGCCCATGGCAGGGTAGGCAGAGGGAACTTGGGAACCTAGTGTTAAGCCACTCTGTTCCACTCCCGTTCCCCACTTACCGCCGAATTTGAGGCATGGCATGTTGAGTGGCGGAACTCAACGCCGCGTTTTGCCTTGTACCAGAGCGATGAAATGAAAACATCAAATATGTAAATTGAATATATTAAATATTTCATTTCCTCGATTGGTGATCGAACTCACAACCTGTCGGTTACAGTCGCACGCTTGTGCCGCTGCGCCACAGGCCTCATATACAACGTTAATGTTTTTTAGCTTTTCGTTGTGTCTCATATTACAGCAGGGGAAGTAGACGGAACCTTATGCATCCAATTTTAAGATATCGCGTGTTCAGTAAGAGAAGTTAATACAACGATCTGTACAGCCATGGTCTGGTAGACTAAGGAAATAAAAATATATTATTGCCGAGTATAGATAGATCATTTGCGCTAGTATTCGGATAATACCACAATTTACTTATAGATTTTAAGTAGATTAGTCATGTAAGTCTTCGAAATGCCTAAACTTGTTACTATAAAACGAGTTATTCTTAAATAATCATGCTCATCCATTTTTTACACTGAAAGAAAAAAATCTACCACATATTGCAAGAGAAAGAATGCTTTATTATTATTTTTTTTAATTAAAATAAAAATGGAGTGCACTATTTAATTTACATACTCTGTAAATAGTTTAGGTATCAAAATCCAGTATAATCTTAATAACTTTTCTTAATATCAACATTATCTTTACAGTGGTCATTATACAATTTTAATTAATGATCTGACCCTGTTTTCAACTCTCATCTATGTGAAAAACAAATCAAAGATTAGTTCTTTGTAAAGATCTATTGCATATTAAAAGATGTTAACAAAGATAAGTGAAAGTTATATAATAACCTAATAGGCTAAATAGACGAAATTATATTATATATACTTGTTTTCGGAAAAATAGTATAAAACCATAATATTTATATTTTAGTTTCACATTGTATTTCACCTAAGACAGTATGGGAACCTAATGTCAAGACACTCCATTCTCAACTAACCGCTTAAACTAACTTAAATTAACTTAAGAGCTATTGAAAGTTGTGTTTTGGAACTCAATGCCACACTTTGTCTTACATTAGCCAGGAAATGTAAATAGTTCACTGCCACTATGTTAATAGTCAGTCCTATTGCACTATGTTAATTAAAATTATGTAAGCAGTAAACTAAAACTACACAATATTAATTCACTCACATCCATTTTAGAATCCCTATCGAGATCTTCGACAAGACCCAAAATGCCTTCCCATATTGAGGATGTGGGTTCCACATGTTCAGCGGGCATGATTGTTTGATTAAGATGTTTTTGGTCATCACTAAGTTCCAAATTAGATTTACTGCCATAGTAATCAGTTTCAATCACTCGTCTGTGTGTATCATCATTGTATTCGTAAATACGGGTAATGTTGCCATAGTCTGTACCATCACGTAAATACTCATCTTCTTCTATATCCTCACTTGTGGATGACTCGAGGTTGTAAAACCTTAAATTATAAAACAGATTTTATTAAGTATGTATAATTACAATATTAATATTGAAACGAGGGATTTAACTTAGTAAAAGTAACTTTTGATATTTTTTGTTGTTGGCAGATGGTGATACTCATATTTTTTTACATTTACTCTTTATCCAGTATGCTATTGTGGTAATGTAGAGTAAATTACTCTTTTCGCCCATATTTTTTGGCATTGTATAGAGTAGTAGAATTCTGGTCCAGTTCAGGCCCTGCATTGTTCTTTCAGAGATGATTGTACTCAAAAATGTAAGCCAGAAGTCATTCAGATGCTGTGCTGCTGTGCCACAATGGACTTTTATACTACTAGTTGTCCAATAAATAGCATACAGTAATAATATTTAGTAATAACTAAGATCTTAAGAAAATTCATAAATTAAGCCTTATATTAGAGTAAAGAAATATATTAAGCAATGTTTTTAGATTATTTGTTCTGGAATTGTTTATTTTAAATGATTAATATTTGAAAAAATATTCTTAATCATATTTCTAAGTAAGAACTATAATATAGTTTATCAAATATATAAATAAATATAATATAAGTAAACTACTACATAATTTTCTAGCTTCACATTCCATCCATAGCAGTGGAATCAATATTAATATTGTAAATTGGAAAAAAATGTTTGATTGAACTTTGTTATATTGAGAACTACTGGTTCAATTTGAAAAATCTTTTTTTATTGGATAGACCATTTATCATAGAAAGCTATATGTTATGTAATATTACATTACAATAAAAACTATAGGAGTTTAAAAAAAACAATTATATGAATACCAGCAAGCTCGAGAATATTTTTCAGTGGACGGATACACAGTCACACAGTACAAACCCATAAACAACAGTCAAAAAAAGTTTGTGATGGTCTGTGTCTCTTACATTATATAAAAAATGGATATTATGGATTTAGATCATAAGAAGTACTAATAACACACGTAAAGCGAGTTAATATGAGAGAATACTTGGATTGACAGAAAATTGGGCTGCTTACATATGTCATGACTTAATTATTAGTTATTTCCATAGGACTAAAAAAATAAATTAATTAAACTAGTTAATACTTGTGAAATTAAAGGTCAGCTGTCAAAAATGTATGATATTGGTTACCTATAAATAGTCTCAATAACATTAAAAGCTTGACCTACATTGAGTTTTAGCCACTAAGTAATTATTTATGTGTTTACATGCAATACCATTGCCATATTCTTACTTTTGTTTGTTTTTGTTGTTTGATACATACAATTGTGAATAGTGGTTGTCTGTAAGATGCTACTGGGGTTGCTTCTGACTATAATGAATATTTTTCAAGGGAAAAAGGTGCAATAACTTTTACTATGCATTATATTACTTTGAAGGACAAATCAGACATGAGGGAAAAGATCAAAAGAGTAGTTTGAATAAGAGAAAAAATTGATAATAATACATTGAACTGTTAATAATTTAACATTTTGTAATCTTGGCAAGCAATGTTTAATAACATGTTTATAATTTCTCACTGTATTGATACCTTTAAAAATACTGATTGCATATTTATTGCAATTTACAGAAATTGGCTATAACTTTCTAGAGATCAGAATTATTTGTATAAGAGTAACTTGCAATAATATCCAAAATATATTTAAATAGGAGGAATTTGTGTTTTTTTATTAGATTATTGAATATATGTATATAATTTCATAACCTTAAGGACTAATACTTATAAATAATACATAAAAAATTAAGTGTCGCAGGATATTAACCACCAACAATATGACTAAATTGTGTTTTCATAATTCCAGTATATGTACAATTAAACTGAAACCATAACATTCTGCATCAAACATTATTGGAAGGTGCCAATTATAACTCATGCGCTAGATTACATAGGGTCTAGGGACTGTAATATAATCACCATATATATGAATTAATCTAAAAAGTAAAATAAATTTGACCTCACCCTTCAGTTGTGAGCATTCCAAGCATAGAATTTAGTTCATCTTTATCTCTTTTTAACTTCCTTTCCTTAGCATAACTTTGTTCAACTGTATAATCTTGAGAAGGATTTCTTATAATTTCCACTCTCAGTATACCATCTCTTGGCCATGAATCCTTGATATGATTCAAACATGTGGTTGGAGTTCTTGAGAATGCAATATGTATATATGCAAGTACAAAGAATGCCACCAGTGCCTTCAGCAACACAAGAAATTCAAAAAATCTCCTAATAGGCCTAGGGAATGTCCTAGCATATGCTAAAGCAAACTTGAAGAATAAAGCATGAAACAGTCTTTCTCTAACACTGAATAAGGGATTTTGATTGTTATTTCTGTTTCTGTTTCCTCCTTGATTAATAATAGGGCCACCTGGCATCAAGTTATTCTCTGGATTCACTCCAGGTGGCAGGTTGTTTGCAACATTGGCTCCTGCACTCATCTCTCTTCAATTTATAATGTGCTTTTATAATGGTTTATATTTTTCGCGTAAAAAAATGACTATAATCAGTCTGCCCACATTTTACACGTATATCATCTACAACAGTAAACGATCATGTATTCATATATCTTAGATGTCAATAAATTTACAAAAATGATAATATAATATGGCGAATAAATGAGATCTTTAAATGAACCAAAAATGATAGAAAAATTATAATCAGTACAATAACGTTGTCACATTAAATCGATCAAAATTCGACATTGACCTAGGGACTTCTTTGCTTGAAAAAGCGTATATTATTTGTTTTGCCCGTTACATTCTAAGCTTTAAAAATAACTACTTTTAACAAAAAGCATGCAAAATTAATCAAAAATCGAAATGCAGATGTCTTAATCAAAAAAATTACCCAACAAAAGTAAAAGTAATCAACAAGCTTGATACTTAAATGTCAAAAACACTTTCACAATAAAATTATATAATAACCTTGATACACTTTACATTAAAACATTTATTTTGTTATTAACATACAATTGTATCTCAAATTACTGATAATAACAAAAATATAATAAATAAAACATGCACACTATTTGTACTTTTAGTAAAACGACGGAACTGTCAAATTCTGGTAATGTCATTTATTGAATTTTCCTTTATGACGGCGCTTCTGTAGTTGCATTTTATTTTGTTAAATATTGCCAGTTTATAAGGCAATTACGATATTTATTATTTAACGTGCAATTGTATCGTAACGTACAGTAATATGATTTATGATTATAATTTTATTGACATCTAAAAATATTTATCTACTTGTTAATCTGCTTTTAGTATAAATATGATATATACATGCAGAATATTTGGTTTTAAAAAAGATTATGTAAATCTTAACAGATATTATATTTTATTATACCAGTAGGTATTGTTTTTATAAATATATTTTTATTTTATTCTTTTATTCTGATAATTTCATACATAAAACTATTTATTTCTCATATGGCCATACAGCATAATTTAAATCTTTGTCACTAGGGGGCGTACGGCGTAGTAAGCTTAAAAAAACTTTTATGACTGAAATGTTTTCAATATGTTGGAAAATATTATACATAACTGACACTAAAAACATATTAAAATTATAATTTATATACATTCACACACCTTAATTACGGGATCAGCTCATATCTGTCCAATACAAAAAGTTATATAAAAAATATTTACACTTAACTATAAATATCTATTTATCTTATTGATTTTATAGGTTCAGTAAATTTGTACACGCAATGCCTCAAATTCGGCGGAAGTGGAACGGAGTGTCTTAACACTAGGTTCCTTAGTTCCCTCTGCCTACCCTGCCACGTGCGGGATAAACCGTGAAGCTGAGTGTAAGTTGTAGATGTGATAAAAAATAAAAATTTAATATTATGAGCAATACCGTCGCAAAGATGGTATGGATATTTATTAATTTGTTTTTTTTTGTAGGAGGAATAAGTGAATTTTATACATGTGGTGGAATAAGTGAATATATAAAAAAAAAATTCTGGTGTGGTGGATTTCGGACTGAAGTTTTTATAAGTGGGTCATAGACATTGTGGGTCAGCTGATAGAAAGTTTTACGTTTCCTCTATTGAAATTTGGATGTTTTTTTATTGTAATTGTGTCGCACCCCTATTTTGTGAATCAGTACGCACAACGTGAAAACCCAAGTAAACCCAAGTGAAACGTGGTAACAATCAAAGATCTTCAAATAATAAATTAACACTTTAATGATATATCTATTTGGTATGGTATGGTTCTTTGATTATGGCATTAACACTTTAATGATATATCTAGTTGGTATGGTATGGTTCTTTGATTATGGCGTTCCGAGCGTGACAGTTGAGCACATATACCTTCGCCATTGTCACGTTAAATGGAAAAGACACGAAGGAGATTGTACGATAGAAAAAATAATATTACAATTTTAAAAATATTATATTTTTAAATAATAATAATTTTTAAAAATAATATTTCAATTACAATTTAGTTTTTTCTTCATATTGCAACTTGTAACATTGAAAGTACCCTATTAAATCTGAATGGGAACGAAATTAACATTAGATTTCTAGCCAGCTTTACAACTATTCTCATCATTTTATCTCTATACAGTTACGAGAATATTGAAAAGGCAGAAAAAGAAAAAATATGTAAATATTTAGACTCATCCCCTGAGATTACTAACATGTGGAATATCAATGTCAATTGTACTGGTAACAATTCCAGTTAACATCTTAAAGTTATCGCTTAGCTATTAGATCAAGAGCCTAATATAATAAAACAGTAAAAATAATAAAACAGTAAAAAAATTGTGGCTGTACATTAAATATTCTTTAATAAAAATAAACTAAGGTGGTTAGGATTTTTATTATATAGGTAATACCTAATCATGGGCATCATATAGAGTAATTTTTTTTTGGAAACTGGGACACTTTATGTAGAACATGGAGTGTTTCATCAGTTTCCAGAACTGGTCTTAAGAGACCAGCTAAACCATAAGAAATATACAAAAGTTAGTAAAAGATGATAAGCAGTTTCTGTAAAGATTTAAAAACTGAAGATTTGGAAAATCTGGTAAAATCTGATGTAGATCCGTAAGACATATAGAAATTATGCTTTAACAAAAGTCAATGTGAATGATTAGTGTTTTCTGTTGATGTATAAAAATCGAACATCTATATAATTTTATTTGTTTCAGCTGAAAGTAGATTATGAAGAAATTTTCTATTTTTCCTTATAACGCTAAATGTCCACGATTATAAACTTATAATAAACCTGTTACTGATCACTATCTGTGTATGAAATATTTATTTAAAATAATCTTAGTAATGATTTTTTAAATTAAAAAAGAGACGGCATTTACTTCGACAAAATTGCTACAATATTTTTAAACATTTAGCTGAAGTTTTAGTTTTTAATGTATAGATACTTACGAATCTTAAAAGTAATCATTTTATTCAAAAAAGAAAGTAATTGAGATTAGTAAATACTATTGAGGCGGGAAAAGTCAAGGGCGGGTCGCTAGTTTAATTTAAGAATTTACGTATGTATGTTTTGATGTATGTAAAAATTAATCAATACAAAAAAGTATTGGTAAAAAAAACTGGTAACAAATAAAGTAGCTGCGATTTTCCGAATCATTTGTAACACAAAGCAATGTTCTTTGAAAGGGCTAACGTAGCTGCATAATAGCGTCGCATGTGCTCAACTAACAAAGGTGCATGAAAATTTTACAAAGCCAAAAGAGCAGTAAGCCTGATTGACATCTAAATTGTACGCGACTCCAGAAAAGATTTTTTTCTGTCCTAAATGTCAGTCACTTAAAGGTACAATAAAGACCTCTGCGTGATTAATGTAAAAAAAATCTTTTGAAGTCTTCCAATGAAATATATTTGTAGGTACCTGCGTTGGAAAGTATTGCATAAATAAAATATAAAACTTCCAATAAGTCTTAGATATCTTATAAATGATAGCTGATAAAAAATACTTTAACTACTTATTTATTATAAGCCGACCCCCGCGTGATTTAAAATATACGAATATTTATTAAATATTCTTTCAGTGTATTTGCGTCAATTAATGTACTCAGCTTCACGCTGTATCCCGCACATGGCAGGGTAGGCAGAAGGAACTTGGTACTAGTATTAAGACACTCCGTTCCACTTCCTTTCCCCACTTTCCGCCGAATTTGAGGCATTGTGTGTTGAGTGGCGGAACTCAATGTCGCGTTTTGCCTTGTACCAGAGCGAAGAAAATGAAAAGATTTAATATTTAAATTGAAAATATTAAATAATTCATTTCCTCGAGCCCACAACCTATCAGGTAAAGTCACGCCTGGTCAAACCTATCGGTTACAGTGGCCTGTGCCTCGGCAGGCCTCAGTTAATTTAATTTACTATTATATATGAATTGTAGTATAGTTATGTGTATATGTTTCACACGCAATGAATCTTAATCTATTTTTATGTGATTTTGAGCTTGAAACTGTTGTAGCTAAGAAGTAAGGGCGCACGGCAAACACAATTCCGCAGGAAACCAGAATAAAAAGCAGCATATATTTTGCTCTATTTATCTAACAAAATATTTAATCACAAAGGTAGACAGTAACTTTATAATACGTGTATTGACTATTGTTTAATACACAACTTTTAATTTTTATTTATCAACGGAAAATGCTCATACGCTTAACAATTTTACTTGACTAGATTATATGCGGAAATCATCAAAACCAAATACTTTCTAGAACCTGATAAGTCCTTACAGCTACACAAGAAAAAAGTATAATTCAAAAGATCGTCGTGTTCAAATATATAAACAAAAATCAATTAAATGAATTATTCTATTATATTAATATGTTTACATTAAAAATAAAACGATTACAAACAGATTAATCGCGTATATTGATTAGTAAACATTTTTGGACATATCAAACTAACGCCAACGGTTTCTTAATGGCCTCGCGTACTGCTTAAGATGCTTGCAGAATGAGCTTAATGTGTCTGGTCTTCTGGTTAAGAGTGGACCCCAGTTGGTAGTAAGAAGATATATCTATTCTCCCTAGCGAGTGTGTGGCGCTTATCAAACCTTATTTAATGGTTGGATTTGTTTGCTGTACAATCACACACGTAATGTTTTCCTTCACGATGCTTCTCTTTGTTTGACCTATATAAGTATATATGATAAGCCACAGTCACAATCAAGTTTGTATTGTCAAGAATTGGCTCAGTTTCTTGTTAGGCTTGAATATTGTTTTAATAGAAGCTCTTCTTAAGATATTATCCTGTTTGTAACCCCCTTCACATATGGTAAAAGTGCCAACTGCCTCTCAACTGTGGGTGGCTTGTTGGTCTTGTGATTAAAAATTAAGGATAATGTAAAAATAATAATATCAAAGATATTATTATATTTACATTACCCTTATTTTTTTGTAACAATATTTCACGTCACACATCTTTAACTGTTATAACAGTAGAAGAGACAATTTATAACCATCCCAAATTACAGTCCCACGATGAAGTATACTCGTTTTATTTGTCTATTAAAATTTCCAATCTGGACACTTTTTCATTTTGCCTCGCATGATGACCTCGATTCGTCGAGCCGACTATATCTTGCTCTCCGGTGTGGTTTAAAGTTTAAAGACTTTGAAGTGTTATAATGATTTTATCTCATATCTTTTCTCTCTAGCGAATATGTGATTTATCAAACCCGATGTAATGGTTGACTTTATCCGCTGTAAACTGTGCTTAAAAACAGGTGACTTCGATACATGCCTACATTTCACCCACCGATGCTTCTGTTGGTTTGACTAGGATGCTATGCTACAGTCATACATAATCTACAATTTATTGATAGGCTTTAGACAAAATGTAAACAAACAAACAACATTTATCAAATCCTACATAAAATAATAGGAATTATCACATTTTTGTCCCTCGGCCAAATTTCTTCAACAATTAAAATGTGTTTTAAGAAAAATTTAATAATTTATAAGTAAGAACTTATAAATTATTAAATTTTTCTTCACCTTCATGTTGTATCCCATTATATTGCCGGGTAGGAAGCGGGAACTTGGGAAACTATTGTTAAGATACTCTGCTCCGTTCACCTCTCATCGAACTTAAGGTATTGCGTATTAAGTGGCGGCGAAACTCAACGACCCGCTTTGCCTTGTTACCAGAGGGAAGAAATTAAAACATTAAATATTAAATTTGAAAATATTAAATATTTAAATTCCTCGTGCGGGGATCGAACCCACAACTCATCGTGTTTTCAGTCACACGATTGTGCCCCTGTGCCACAACAGACTCCAAAGTTTAAAATATTTAAAAAAAGCCTAAATTGTTATTCAAAATACAGTAAACATTTAATTAAGAAATATTAATAACAAAAAAAATAGTCTTATTTAAATTGCTATCAGCTCATTACTTCAATAGTTATTTTTATTTAAGTAATACTAGCGAACAACCCGCGGCTTTGTTCGTTTGGATTAGGTACACTATTTTATTTAGGAATTACGTCTACTTTATGGTTTAATAACATTATAATTTTAAGACAATATCTATGCATTGAAAACTAAAATTTAGTAAAAAATATTGTAGTAAGTTTGGTAAATTTAATATTTTAAATAAAAGTATTTTTTTAACTGAATTAAAGTAAATAAACATTGAATGTTTAGGAAAATATAATAATGAAAACTGCATTTAAAATTTGATTAGCCGTGTCTGAGATTAGCGCGTACAAGCTCATAGACAATAGGCAAAAAAATTAAAAATATTTTTTCTGGGCCCTATTATATTATTAAACGTCCCTTATGAGATTCAAAATCAAACATAGTCTGGATCCTACCCAGCTCTAATACCTAATCAAAGAAAAAGCTATTCAAATCTACCCAGTGAAGTTGTATGTGTAGGGTTCAACATACAAACGGACAAAGCAACTTTAATAACAAAATATGTAATCAATGTTCAACATAATTTATGATATATTACTTAATAATACTGCTTATTTCTATATTGTTTCTAATTACATTATGGCACCTATGCTTTAACAAACGTATCTATCTTTAAAAGTCAAATGAATCTCATCGATAACACAATGTAAATTATGATATAAAAATAAAATGTTTAACTTTTTTTAAAGGTATACTACAAAGATTTGTTAACTATTTTTTCCCTATAGAATATCTTGGAATTCCTATAATCGGTACCAGTTGAAACGGACTTCGATAGAGCCTCCGAGATAACGAGAAGCAAAGTTAAATCACCGCCCGCTCACGTTATAAATATTCAAAAACCCGTAGCGGACAGGTTAAAAAAATTGACGTCTCAATTATCGAAGCCTTGAGATGGCATTTAATTTATATTATTCTCACGTTTCTTGTTTCCTCTTGTCATCTAATCCTAGACACTGCGGTTTAAAAAAAGGTTTTACGAGGACAAAGAAATCATCTTCAATTTGTTGTCTTCTCTCACACTTCTTGATTATATTGGGGATCGGTTTTAAAAATTAAAGTACGCTCCCTTGGATTTTTATTATTATTTAATAATTTTAGAGTCAATAGATAAGGCTGGCGGGCCACAAAAGTTTTAGCCGATCTATCATTGTGACATTTGTATGATTTTTTAGGTAAATTGTCTCTCTTATTGTGTAGCATTGTCTTTTTTACCGCATAATCATTCCTTCGTGTGTTCTTTAAACACGCCCGGAACGTGCGTGAACTAACATATATTTAAAAAAAAAAGAACCTACTGATTGTTGTAAATACAATGCTGAAAAATACTGCCTTTTAGGAAAAAAAAATATACTCGATTTTTAATTTATATTTTCTTATCTCTGCGAATGTCATTTCAATAATTGTCATTGTTTATAATTATGTAACTTAGAAGACCTACCGGGTCCAATTGTATTATCAAACAGCTCATACAAATGTAGGTACTTACTAACAAAGTTTCATTAAAATCGGTCCAGCGCTTTAGTAGAAGAAGGAAGACTAACACAAAAGAATTATATCAAAAAAAATAAGATTATTACTGTCGATCGAAGTGATTACTTATTTAGGAAGGGCCAACCAACATCACCATATATAAAACAAATGTTTTTTTTTTTCAAATCTATTTGATTATTTCAACCTAGGTACGTTTCACGTTATAGATAAAGATTATCTTGGGTATTTAATTGAAATAAAATGGTTGAATAATTTATTATTTCAATATAATATTTTGGTATGTATAAGTAATACGTGCATTAGGACTCGGGAGAAATAACAAATTTAAATGTAATGAATTCAAAACCAAACCACTCGGTAATGTTTCTTATGTTTCATCTACTTACTCTTGTACTTCATAAATTAAATTAACATACTTCGTGTAAGTATATCCACTAAATGTAAATTTATTCTCAAAAAATTTAAATTCAATAGCGAAGTAGGTTCGGGCACGCCTATCAAATTTTCTGATTCATATCACCACATCTTCGTTGAAGTGTTGAATCATGCAGCCCATTTATCTATTTGCTTCTATACCTATTACTATATAGCTATTAAAAAAAAATAAAGGCGTCGAGTGTTGGATAAGTCTCCGAATAAATAATTTTAATTATTCAAATCGAACTTATTTTTAGTATTTAAATTCGCCAGTTTTGTTAATTCATTGTACTCACCTTCACGCTGTTAATTCATTTTTAAACTTATTTTTATAGTGTCACTATGTGTATGTGTGTGTATGTGATATTTTATTAGATATCACCGAAAGCTTTATGTTACACGTATATTTCAAACAACCTTAGTAAGAAAAAGTATCAAACTCAAAATTCATATTAAAAAATAATGTAATTGTTCCTTGAAGCACAGAAAAAAAAGCTTCTCGGTCCACGTTATCATATCATACGAGTTAAATCGTTTATGCCGCGTTTTATAGAAAACTTACTACGTATTCAAATCTACCTTCAGTTATAAAATTAGAAGAGAAACCAGAACAAAAACCTCAGAAAACAAAATTACAAAACAGAAAAAAAAAACAATTAAGCTTAAATCTATCTAAAAAACAATAGAAAAGGTAAAAAAAGAACTATTTTTATGTTTAGCCAACCTGAATAATGTCTCCATTTCACAAGATAATCTGCCCAACATACGGATTATGTGACTATTTGGTTATCTGTTTTATAAACATTTGCTAAGCGCTGAGTAAACGAAACGCACCACGAACAAAGTTAAATAGATACCTTAAAAACCACGATACATTCCAACTTATATCCTTTGCGAAGGGAGTAAGATCCAACCATTACATATTATTCACTTGTAAGACTTCAAAATTAAAAATTCACCTGTGGCATGCTGTCAGCTTCTGTTCTTGAAGAGTTCTCTTTGTATTTCTAATCAAATTTTAAGCTACGTTAAGGATATATGAGTTTATAACTACACACTATATAAATTCAAAATGTATACAATCGACCAACATATAATAATAAACATATACTTGCAACATTTAACGCTGAAAACATTTCTAGCATTAGTTCCAAAGGCAACAGCAAATAACCATGTATATTTTAAACTAGTAAAGATGAAACCACCTATAAAAAAATATTAAGTTATTAGACCTATTTAAAAATAAATTTATTATAAAATAAATAAAAGACTACATTGTAAGTACAAATTCATTGTTGCAATATCCTATAACAATATCGTTGTATTTCTCGACAGCATCACTGAAATAAAACGAAAATAGTTTCTTTTATTTTACATTAAACGCATCTGTCTACGATCCTCTTCTCCAGCTGCGATGTCTTCATTTGGCGGGACGCAGGTGTCACGTGATAAAACATCTGTCTCACTCTAAATAATAAAGAATCTAATTTGTCTCTTTCTTTCATTCGTGCCTAATCTCCATAGGGAAGCCTTCTTGTTCTGATTCTTATTTTGTTTTTTTTTTTTAAGTCAGGCTTTATTTATTTCATTCGAGTTTGGATATAAAAATGTTTATATATACCTATAGAGATTTACTTATAATATAATTATATTATGTTTCTCAAAGTGTCGTTTTTGAAGACATTATCATAAAATACATATATAATGTAGTTCGCACATGTCCTAAGTGAATATGATGTTGGGAGTTCAAATCCCGTAATTTTTTTTATGGTTTTTTTAGCTTCACGCTGTACCCTTAGCTACATAGGTGAGGCAGAGTGGGCAGCGTAGATAGAACCTAAGGACCTAGTGCTAAGATAATCAGTTTCTGTTAAGAAATCAGCGAAAAGTGGGTAACAGATGTGTTTACCACATTCTACCAAATTATGTATGTTGAATGACGGAACTCAACACCGCTTATTGCCTCGTTACTAAAGCGATGAAACGATAATAATATTTTGTTTTCTCTAGTAGAAATGAATTCCAATATCTGTCGCTTCCACAGTCATACGTTTCTATGGTCAGGACTAGTCTATCTTATATTATTAATAGGTACACTTTTGTTCTAGATTTGCCTAGGCATTATACTGAGTTGGATTCGTCGTTCGACTGAGATCATCCTACACATATATATATGCAAAAGACATGTTTAAAAGTTTTAAACTTAAATGTGATTTTTTTCAGCTTCACGCTGTATCCCACAACGCCGCGCTTTGCCTTGGTACCGGAGCAAGGAAATGAAACATTGAATATGTAAATTTAAAATATTTAATATATAATTTACTCGAGTGGCAATCGAACCCACAACCGGTCACGTTAACAGTCATATAGTTTCGCCTCGCGCCACGACAGGCCTATGCGAAATATAAATACCTTAAATAAATTAATTTGGTAGTAATAAATCGAATATAGTAGAATATATTGTAATTTGGTACTAAAGCTAAATAGAAAAAAATACTCCTTAATGAGCTCAGAAAAATACACTGCAAATCCTATTTAACTTTAATATCAGAGCTCAACGTACATTAATTTACCGTTATCACTACAGTATCTACTTATATTTTATATAATATTTATGAACTTACTTACAACCTTACATGTATAGCAAATAAGTCTAAACCCGTTGTTGTATACTTATTTTATAAAACGATAAAACGATTTATCTTCATACATCCAGAAAGAACCAAGTGATGAATCAAAAAATACGTTGCAATGAAAAAATACGATAAATTTTATCGATCGGTGTTTCCAACACACTGCATAGTCGACATCGATCTTTACCTTCAGCGATCAATCATCACGGTTAATAAAAGTTGTTCGGTAACTGAACAGCTACCTGTCATGTAGCCTCTGTCATGCTACAGTAGTCAAGATATTCAAAGAGTTGTGTCTTAAGTTGAATTAAGTAATTTTTAAATTTCAGCTTAATACCTTACAATGAGGCCAGTCATGGCGCTGAGGCACATGAGAGATTGTAGGTTCGATCATCACTCGAGGAATGAAATAATTAATAATAACTGATTGAAACTGATTGAAAAAGAAATATATATGTTTTAGTTTAAGTAATGCTTTCCATATTTATATATCAAATGTTTTAGAATAAATTCTCCTATAACCTTGTAATTTACATATTTTTAAAGATAGTCAGTTAATGGTTCACTGCATAATGTCTTATACAGATGAATGCTTTCCTATCTTACTAGCTGCTGTATACCCATTTCGTTTACCTCGATCGTGTCCTAACAGACTCATTGACTTAGTATATTTACCTTAATATTATAATCTCATCCTTTTTATATCAAAGGATTTGGTAAGTCAAAAGTTACATAATTTCATATCTTAACTAAAATTTAATCTAAACATCTCTCTAAACGTCTCCATAACTTTTCACATAATCTGATATGTCCGACATATCTAAGCGTGTAAATCGACCTTAAGAACATTAAAATAAATGTAAGTTGTAAGTATATACCTATATTACATTAAACGATAAGCTTATAAAATAATTGTTATATAAATCATCCGTAGAAGCCACTGAAAGGAACCAAAGCTATACCTGACAAGACAGCCTCTTTTATGCTACAGCGAACAAGGCCTTGTATGGTTGAGGCATTGCATGCTAACTACTTGAACACTGTACGAGTCACTAGTCACTGTACATGCTATAAATATACTATACACGACGTAATTTAACCTTAGATAAAGCAAAAAATGTAATAATAATCTTTTATCTTTTTTTTATAGTTCATGAAGGTATCTATTTAACATACTGTATATATCCACATTAAAAATATATTCTAGAATAAGATGAAAAGATTGTTGATGGTTAAAAAATATAATGCATGCTATTTATTCTTTCTAAAAATTTGATGAGCAATGTGTACATTTGAACATTTGAATAGAAAAAAAATGCATTTTTTTGTATATCTGAAAATTATCAATTATCGTAAGTCATGTATTTAGGGACTTTTTATATTAAAAAAATGTATATATTTATATATATATATATATATATATATATATATATTTATATATATATATATATATATATATATATATATATATATATATATATATATATATATATATATATATATAATACATATATATATATATATATATATATATATATATATAATAGATATTATATATATATATATATATATATAATATATGTATATATGTATATATATATATAGATATATATATATATATATATATATATAATATATATATATATGTATATATATTATATATAATTATATAGATAGTATATATATATATATAATAATATGTATATATATTCGGTATATATAGTATAGTATATATCTATACTATATATATTATATTATATATATATTATTATATATATATATATATATATATATAGATATATATATATATGTATATGTATATATAACTATATATGATATATATTATATATAATATATATAGTATATATATATAGGATATATATATATATATATATATATGAGGATATGTACTATATATATATATATGTATATACATAGCTATATATATAGTATATATATAGGATATATAGATATATATATATATATATATATATATATATATATATAGAATCAGACTCATCCATCAAAAATTCCTTATTAACTTCGAATTGTATGTCAACTGGAAGTAGAACTGATAAAAATAGACAACCTTAAGTTTGCAGGCATTTGTACTCATTTTATATAAAATGTAAATATTAATTTGTAATAATAATTTATATTTTATACCTTTATTCGTACTGTCAGTTATCAGTTCTAGCTCTTCTAAATTTCAAAATTAGAACATATTCCAAAGCTGGAATGGAATACGCTTTCATTTTGACAAAACAACGTAACCGTTCCTTACCATTTGCATGAGATATTAAGTCTCTACTTAGCTACAGGTCTTTGTTTTAGTAGATATATGGATGTGCAAACGATGATGACCCGAAGAAGAAAAGAATCTTATATTGTATTTCTGTTTACACAATTATTAAAAAAAAACTACATAAACTGTATGTTTATAGGTATTTTTGTACTAGTGGTATCTAAAATATCTTTCGTTAATGAGAATTGTGAAATTTCTATGAATATGTATATACCTTTTTTAGAAAATGTTTTATCGCTGTTTGTAGGCAATGAAAACTTGCTATAAAATGTTATTAAAATTTCGTCGCTATTTACTTTATGTATAATATAGTAACTTCGGTGGGAAATCAGGTGGAATTGAAAATAATAATAAATATAATTCATATAGTAGTTTCTCGCTCGGCATCTTGTACTAAATTCTGATTTAAATTAAATATCGTTTTACTAAGGCCGGCACACCTGTGGCTCTTCTGATGCTGGTCAAGGGGTCGAGGGCAATGGTGATCACTTATCAACAAGTGACCTGTGCGCTAGTTGCCTCGACTTTTACGATAAAAAATACTATTATTAATAATATACAATATATTTTCTGACTTAAATATTATTAAAAATTAAGTGTGCGATAAACATACATATATTATATAATGCAACAGTTCATTGATAGTAAAGAGTTAAAATACATTTATACATAAAAAAATAATAATGAACGGACGTACGTCAGTTTTAGTGGAAAGCGCCTCTCGATTACCACACGAGCCTTCCTTTCGCCTCGCCGCCTCGCCGCCGCCAATAGAGTCATTATCTTCCATTATTAACACATCATCTCAAACTTTACAACCCTAACGAAACACTAATGAAGCATGAACGTTTTTGATTTAATAATGAAATACTAGACAAATGGGATTTAACGTGTTAGTATTTTATATTACTTATTTTATTTTAGTGTAGTTTTCTCTATATTGAATTGAATTCCCCTGTAATATAACGAAAATGTAAATTTACAGTTGTTTAATTTTGTACTACGTTACTATTCTTTTGACTCTCTCTATCTATTGACCAATAACTCGGTGTAAAGTTTTATATAAAAAAATAACCTTTATTAAATTTCACAATAGTTTTTACTAAAAATATATAAAAATATATTTGTTTTCGAAGAATAAGTTTGACAAACTTTAGTTGGTTGTCTGATTAAAGCACCGGGCAGCTGCAGCTTGGCCGGAACGAGCACCGAGCGTTGGACTGAGACTTAATATATATAATTTTCTTTTCATTTTTTCTACTTTTTTATAGTTAGTTAGATACTTTAGTTTCCCATATCTATATTTGAAAAAATTACAATAAAAACATTTGATCCACTTTTTTATGATGCTTTTATTTTTGTTTATTATATGGAGTAATCCTAAGTGAACCCCAGATAGATTGTCTTTCATTACTTTTAATAATGAAAAAACTCGTGTACAATTAAAATACAATAGGTTTTGATTAATATTATAATAGCGCAGGATTACATCTTTGGATATATTGAGGTAATTTGTATGTGCTTATTAAAATTTACGCAACTAAGAATAATATTCTTTAGTCTACTAAATATAAAGACTTGTCTCCTTTGGTATATCGTGAGAGAAAGATTGCGTAGGCCGCAGTAACGCCCACTGCGACACACGTGTCCCGGATGTGAATGAAAGAATTGTACCTTTTGTGGGATGAACATAAGTAATTAAACTAATTTTGTATATGTATTTGATGACTTAGAAAACAACATTTCACTTTACTGCTTTTAAATCAAAGTATTCTTGTGTTTCTTTATATTTTTCAAATCTATTTAGTAAATTTATTGTTGAATTCAAAAGTATCAACATTAAAAGTAAAAAAAATACAAAATTTTAAATACTTTTTCCAATATAGTTATTGTAACAAACAATATCTACTATATATACCTATCTTTTTTCTGCTTCATATTACTACGATTTAATTTTACGCAAATCAAACTTTAATTCGCATTACATATGTTCGTAATTACTTTCACAACACACAATAACAATTAAGGATAACGTAAAAGTTAAATCTTTCTTTGTCAACACTTCCAAAATTTGTAAACTACAGACAGGAAGCTTTTAATTTTCCAATACAGCATTTATTAGGTGCAGCGTGGTCGTTCGACTCTTAAACTTTTATTTTATAAGAGTGGACAAAGCAATAACCTTTTTTACTCGATGGGTACCGATAAAGTTGTAGCGTGTCCCCGGAACAGGTTCTCGTTAGCGCGAATGAAGTTGTTATACGTGACGGCGCTCGCCAGTTTTTGTTATTACACGCCCTTTATCCGACGCCACTCGCCGACGCCTCGAGATCCCTGATAAGCCTGAGTCATGAGTAAAAACATTTATTAATTAGCAATATATGGCAAAGGTTGTATAATTTTTTACACATGAAGTATGTCATGGAAGAAGCTTCAAAGGAAAAAGGTGTTATATTAAGCGTTGACCTAAAATCTGAACTTAATTTTGACCAAATAAACTTCACCTCATTTAAAAGTTTAAAAAGGCTTAAATAAAACAGAATAAGAATACGGACATTGGTTTTTTTTAATTATTTTATAATTACGATGTAACTTAAGCTGTACAGCGTAAAGATAATTTATTAGTACGTAAAATTTATTATCCTACACTCAAGTTTACTGGTTTGTATAATGTAGACTGTATAAATAAGATCTGTATTAGCTTTCTACTACACTTTAGATAGATAATCTTGCTCGTGCTACTTCTATTCGGGCAAGGTTCAATGCTCTGTTGCAGTACGGTACAATTAAGCGGAGTCAGCAATTTAATTAACAGGCAAAGATGTTCTCGTATAATGAATTTTATCTACAAGTTTGTTGTATATAAATTGAGATATTTGGAGATGACCATTCATCATTTGAAGTTATTGCAAGAATATGTCTAAACTAAAGCTTGAGAGCTTTATACTGCAAGCAATCGAGCAAGAGATTTTATTTATAAAGAAATAGTCCTGTCGTGGCGCACGGCAGAAGACTTCTGCCGTGCTGACTGTAAATAAGAGGTTGTGGGTTCGATCCCCACTCGAGGAAATGAAACATTTAAAGGTGTACCCTTTTTTAGGCGCAGCATTGAATTCCGGTCACTCAACACGCAATGCTCTAAATTTGGTGGGAAGTGGGGAACGAAACGTAAAGTGTCCCAACATAAGGGTCCTAAGTTCCCTCTGTCTACCCTGCCATATGTGAGATTCAGCGTGAAAGTAAAAGAAAATGGCATTTGACACAATTAAAAATATATGTATGTAAATGAAAAGATTTTGATTATATGAAAGATACAGGCTACATATTTATTGGACATATTCATTAAAAATAAATGTATGTGAATGGGAAGATGTTAATTATATGAAAGATACAAGAAAAAAAATAATAAAATGTTGTAAAAAAAGATATTTAATGCGGCTCTAACGTATTTATTGGACAGGCTTTGTTACTAGTTATTTGAGTAAGACTTCGATAAAGTCATTACCGGCTCGAGCCGAATAGACGTGGAATAAATCACTAGGTTTTTATATAAGCGTCATCGCCCGCTGTCGGACCACTTCAAAGCTGCCGACTTCCAGCAAGTGGCAGACACAACGAACAGCATAAAATTTTTAATTTTAGACGAATACGTTTAATTATTGTAAAATTTGAATTTTCTAAAATACTGAGTAAAAAAATCAGTATCAATATTTTTTCATATCCATATTAATTCGCATGTAGCATCTATTTTTAAATTTCAACAATTTGTTTTATTACAAACATACATAGCAGTAAATAATATTCGTATGTATATAAACTTGTATGTTCATTTTATTTTGTTTTAATATTATTTTAGTAATAAAAATTAAATTTACTATAGTTAGATCTGATATATTAGAAAGAAATAAGATAATTTTAGTCCGATGTAAAGGAATATGTAATTTCATAAAAAGTTCTGACAGTGAAGGCAGTGACCTCAAAGATAAAGCCGCTTTTATGGTGCCGAAAGCCGTGAAGTCTTTATTAATGTTATATATATAAGTTGATTTGTTTATCTTAGTCCTAACCGTAATGTAATAAATTTAGGAATCTCATTTTAACACGTCGTTAATCATAATTGCAAATAAATTAAACCAGACGGGATTAGCCATATAAGAATCTCAGCTTTACGCTGTATCCCTCATATTAGGTAGACAGATTGAACTTGAGACCTAGTGTTAAGACATTCCAACCTGTTCCCCACTTTCCGTCGAATTTGAGGCCTTGCGTGTTGAATGGCGGAGCTCTACGCCGTGTTTTGCCTTGTCATCAATGCCAAAAAATGTAAACATTAAATATTGAAATTATAAGTTTTAAATATTTCAGTTCCTCGAGTCGGAATCGAACCCACAACCTGTCGTGTTAAAGTCATATCGCTCGCGCCGGTAATGATTTTATCGAAGTCCTACTCAAATAACTTGTAACAAAGCTTGTCCAATAAATATGTTAAGACCGTATTAAATATCTTTGTTACAACATTTTAGTAAATTTTCCTTCTATCTTTCATATAATCAAAATCTTTTCTTACACCATATCATATATTTTTATTTACAATATTTCAAATTGTGATTGGATCGATTTCGGTTTCGACCAGAAAATAGCCGAAACTTTCGGTCAAACCGAAACTGGAGCATTTGTCAATTATCGTTCAGCCACCATGGTCGAGCGCCGCCACAGTTCGCCATTTTCATGTTTAGAATCTGTTTTTAATTTGCAATAAAATATAGTATGAATAAAAAATGTGAAGAATTCTATTAAATTCATCGACTTATCCATGGTTGCGATTATAATTTTCTGACATCGCTGTATTCTTGGGACTAACCCTAGATTCGAAACTTCAATGAGGCCCCCTGTTTTCTCTTGCAGACAGACAGCTCCGCTGCTTACGCTGTTGAAAATATGAGGCAGCTTACGGATGTTGATACTGCCCGGCTAGTGTACTTTAATTATTTTATATTTATGCTGCAGATATAGGGCCTATATTTGCAAGTAAAAAAGAGCAATTTGCTCCATTTACAGCATGGGAGCTTAGGAATATGTTCATACAATTACATTTAAGAACATATATATATATATATATATATATATATATATATATATATATATATATATATATATATATATATATATATATATATATATATATATATATATATATATATATATATATATATTTAATTGCGAACTAGTAATATATTATATATTACTTGTTCGCAAAATTATTCACAATTACTTAAGAAACAGTGATAGACATGGTATTAATACAAGAAGTAAAAACAAGCTGAATACTCCTAGTTTTCGTCTTTAAAAAGTTAGTAAATATTTTATGGGACATCGTTCACATATGTATAATAAAATTCCAGAAGTGGTTTCAGGTTTACCACTTCAACAATTAAAAGTGAAAATGAAAAGATATTATTAGGCTAAGCCTCATTCAATTTCACTTCAATTCAAGGCTATTGCCATGATAACAGTTCGTGCGATTAAAAGCTGTTGGTACTCAATCAGGAAGCTACGTATGTTATACATTTACTCTACTTTAGTCATATATTAAAAAGAGCAACTGTTGAGTTTCTTACCGGCGCTTCTCATCAATTTAAACTATAGACATATCTATGTAACTTAACAATGGAATAGTGCTTATAATGATTTGATTTTAACTATCAATAAAATATTCAAATATATGTGCAAAAACATTAAAATACATTGGATTTCAGGAAAATTTAAATATGTTAAGTTAAGGTATGTTTCGGTTTCGGCCGAAACTAAGAGCGAAGCCGAAAATTCAGTTTCGGTTTCGGCTTCGGCTGAAAAACCTGTTTCGGTCGGTCACTAAAATAATGTCATATTTTTTTAACTTCCCGCTTAATCCCGCATAGCCAACATAACACATGGACATTAAAATCTTCAAACAAACAAAAAACAAAATAATTCAAATAATTTTACAATTAAGAAATAAAATATTTCAAAAAGTAATAAAATGTATGGCCTCAGTCAACTATTTTATAACATGTAATAAACGCCTATTTCAAAACACATCCCATATACGGCTGAACTGCGCGTAATACAATACATACCTAATAATTTGTAGATGTCGCCCATTCGACTCATAAGCTAGAGCTTTATTGTTATCCTAAAAGGGGTTCTTAGAAAAGCTAGCTTAGTTTGACAACAAACCACTACAAATTCTATAGCAGCGTAAGTTATAACCACTTGTTTGAAGATTACCAAAACCGACTAATCTCAGACTAAGAAGGAAACAACACAATAGTAATAACTATTTAGCGACAGTATAAAGCTTACAGTAGCTTAAACTTGAGAGGTCATTAAACCATTGAACAAAAAAAGTTTGTTGAAATATGTATATAAAGAAACCGCCATGGCTTGTATAAAATAAATATGTAGGTACTGTTTAATATATTATTATAATAATTTATCATTATGACTGTGATATCTTATAAGAAGTTTACATGTAAAATTATATTTTTTTAGCTTCACTATAAAAAAAAACAGGGATCCTTAACCCACTACAACCCAAACTAGTGTGGGTTCCGGACAGGCTATGGGTTTCATTTGTACTCAAAGAAATGAAATATTTAATATTTTCATTTCTTCGCTTTGGTAACAAGGCTAAGTGCGGCTTTGAGTTCCGTCACTCAACTCACAATGCCCTTATGAATTTGCCGGAAAGTACGTAACGGAAACGCCTAACTCTGCTACGTACAGCGTGCGAGATACAGCGTGAAGCTATAATAAATATAATTCACAGACACATATTTTTACCTGACTACTCGATGCAAAGATAATGTAATCTGCTTATCAGTCTTTTAGCAGTTAGTAATTCTTATGGCCATTCTATTTTAATTCGATATAATTTCTTATCTAGGACGATAAATAAATAATACATGTATGAAAAATTGCGTATTAAAACGTAGAAACAAACCCCTAAATCGTGTTTCTACCTCCATGCTGCTTTTGGCCTAAAATGTTCCTTCTGATTGAAATTAATTGATGGAGAACTCCCAATTTTAACCCTATTTCATTATTGGACTTAATTCTTTTTTTTTTAGTTTTATGCATTCAAGATTTTTTAGTTGCAATACAATTGCTTTGCAGTGATATTGCAATACCTATCTTTACCTACTTGTATTAAACGTTGCAAGTTAGTCTCGAAGTGATATAGTTAAAATATTTCCTGAAATTTTTTTTCAAATGCTATAACATATCTATGAACGGAACGGCGTGCCTTTATACTAGATCAAGTTCTGTCTGGGTAGGCACCCTGCCATGCGCAGGATACATGCCTAAAGCTGAGTTATGACATATATGATTCTGGCTCGGAAACAGAGGCAGTGCCTGGTTTCAAATGCCACACGGCGAGGAGAGGAAGGCCTCCAAAAGTCTGTGTCCCTGCTACAGCGCGCGCTCGCAAAGAACAAAGGCAGCGTGCGGAAAAAGCACGCGAAAAGGACTATGATTTTGAGAGAAGCCTTTCGGACTGGGCATCACAACAGGACAAGTCGGCTTAGACGACAGACGTAGAGAGCGTTTCGGGGGTAGAAAATAAAGGGGATATCAACGTGTGTTCCGCCCAGGAGTTGCGCACATATGCAGGGCAGCGTGCAGCCTCCATCCTTGAAGTAGCAACGAAATCTGGTCACCTCAAGGGCACGTATGTGCGCAAACTTAAGGAAGCCGCAACAGCTCTTACTGAGATTATCGAGGCACTCGTTAATCGTACTGAGAGTGAAGAAGTACGCCGTGTACGCGAGGAAAATCAGCGCCTTACGTTGGAGGTGGAGAAGCTTAGATCGGAGCTCCAGTCTCACAGCAAGGACGTGCAGGGCTTGAGGGTGGCACTCACGCAAAATTCGTCTCAGGTGACCTCAGCGCCGTCTCAAAATGTTAGAGATGAAGTGATTGAGGAGCTGAAGCGCACCATAATCAGCTCTGTGGGAAGTTTGATCGATGCCCGTTTTGCCGGCATCGAAGAACGTCTCTTGCCAGCTAGATCTTTACGTCCTCCTCTAGCACATGAACGACGTCAAGGAGGGGCGGCAACATCCAGGGGCATAATAGAAACTGAGTCTGAAATCAGTCGCAGACCTAAGCACAAAAAGGCTACTGGTCGTACTCAACGTCCAGTAGTGGGAGACGATGCACCGATACCTGAAGGCTGCCCTGAGCCGACTTCAGGGATCGTCGCTGAGACTATTGAGCAAGGGGGTGAATCGTGTACCACTGTCGTTAGGAGGGGTAAGAAAGGGAAGAAACCGTCCTCAACAAATCGTTCTACGGATAAGACGACAGCATCAGCAACAGTGAAAAATCAGTCGACACGACCTAAGTTAGCCAAACAGCCGCGCACTAAAGCTGTTATGATCACTTTGACTACAGAGGCGTTAGAGAAAGGGGTTTCTTATGCGCAAGCCCTGGAACAAGCACAGCAGGCAGTTGATCTGGTACAGTTGGGTATCACCGAAGGACTAACGGTGCGCCAGGCAATGTCAGGAGCCCAGATGTTGGAGCTGTCCGCATCACATTCTTCAGAGCAAGCAGACTTGCTAGCTGAACGGCTAAGCGTAGTGCTAGAGGGAGTGGCTGTAGTCACTAGACCCCACAAAAACGCCTCCTTAAGATTAGTGGGCCTAGACGATTCAGTCACTAAGCAGAAGGTGATTGATGCCGTTGCGGGTGCTGGCGGTTGTCCAGTACAAGCAATTACAGTCTCGGAGCTGTTAATTGGATCTAGACGACTGATGTCAGCTGTGGTGCGATGCCCATGCGAATCAGCTAAAACCATCGTGGAGAAGGGGCGAATTTTGGTAGGATGGAGCTCTGCCAAGGTCCAGGTTTTGGAGGAGCGACCAATGCGCTGCTTCAGATGCCTGTCGTTGGGTCATACTAGGCCTCGATGCCCCTCAACAGTTGTGAGGGAGCATCTCTGTTTCCGTTGCGGATGTGAGGGGCATAAATCAAAAGCATGTCAGGCCACACCACTTTGCAGGATATGCTCCGACACGAATAAGCCAGCAGGTCATATAATGGGCAGTGCAGACTGCCGCCCACCGCCGGTTAAAGGAACCGAGACACCAAACTCTCAAGCCTCCTCCAGAGTTCAAAGCCATGAAGGCCGGGAAGAAAGTGCTATGTCATAATGGACAGACAAATAATAAACTTCATACAGACTAACGCCAATCACTCCGCTGGAGCACAGGACCTGTTACTGCAATCTATGGCAGAGTGGTGCGTCGACATTGCTGTCGTTTGCGAACCGTACTTTGTCCCGGATAGTGCTAATTGGATTGGTGACCAGGACGGTTCCGTCGCAGTTATATCTGGAAGCAGAACCAGTTCCGCACTCTCAGCTTTAGAGAGAGGTTCCGGCTACATTGTGGCAAGGTGGGGAGAATACATAATAGTCGGTGTATACTTTTCTCCAAATCGTAGTCTGGCGGAATTCGAGATATTTCTTGACTCCGTCAGAGCTGCTGTCTGCCGTCAACCCCCGAGAAAAGTCTTGGTCTTAGGTGACTTTAACGCTAAATCTCGGGCGTGGGGGAACCCCACCTCTAACAGCAAGGGAGAAGCGGTCCAGGTGTGGGCCTTACTTTCCGGATTGTCCTTTCTCAACGTAGGAACGGCGTTTACTTGTGTGCGGCATAACGGAGGTTCCGTAGTGGATCTCACATTTGCCACTCCAGCTGTCACACTTAATGTCTCAAAGTGGAGAATTGAGAGGGGGGTGGAGATTTTGTCAGACCATCGTTACATTAGGTTCGAGGTCTCCACTCAGCCAGTACCAGCGGTCCGGCCCATGGCTCAATCTCGGAAATTTCCGAGATGGGCCCTCAGTCGGCTTAGCGTAGAGCTTGTTAGAGAAGCGGCCATTGTTGCTAATTGGTGAACTCAGAGGGCAGTGCAAGGCGAGGCCAACGTCAACGAGTCTGCAGGTCAATTGTGCGATGTTATGACGGCGGTGTGCGATGCGGCCATGCCAAGAGTCCGGCGAGGTCCAGTTCGTCATCAAGTATACTGGTGGACATCTGAAGTTGCGGATCTGCGTACGTCATGTAACCGGGCTAGGCGCGCGTACGTAAGGTGCAGGAGAAGAAATGGTTATAATACTGATCTCGAGTACCAGTTAAAGAGCTCTTACAGAGAAAAGAAAAAGTCTCTACAGCTAGCTATCCGCTTAGCGAAGTGCCAAGCTCGAGAGGAATTATTAACCAGTTTAAATAGGGATCCGTGGGGGCGCCCATATCTTGCAGCGCGAAAAAAATTGCGTGTTCATGGCGCCCCGGTGACGGACACCCTGCCTCCAGCCTTCCTCGTACGCATTGTTGAGGAGTTATTTCCGGATCCACCAGATTTCACTCCTCCCAGGATGGCTTCTTTCTCAACGCAGGAAGGAGAACTTGTAGTGCCGCACATTACTGAAGAGGAAATGACAATTGCTGTTGATAGACTAAGGGCTAAAAAGACAGCCCCAGGACCGGATGGCATTCCAGGGAAAGTACTGAGTATCGCCCTGCAGTACCTAAACCATAATGTTCGGGCATTGTTTGACCAGTGTCTTTCATCTGGCCAATTCCCGAAGATCTGGAAAGAAGGGAGCTTATGCTTATTGCGTAAGAAGGGCCGTCCGCTGGACTCTCCTTCAGCTTATAGGCCTATAGTTCTGCTGAATGAGATGGGCAAGATCTTAGAGAAAATCATCGCCGTCCGTCTCACCCAACATCTAGAAGAGGTAGGCCCAGGTCTGTCGGACGCACAGTTTGGGTTTAGGGCCGGTCGCTCAACCATTGATGCTCTAAATGCCCTGAAGACTCGGGTGTTGACCGCAACTGCTGGAGGTGATGTTCTTCTTGTTGTAGCGATAGACGTAGTTAATGCCTTTAATAGCCTGCCGTTTGAGACGACACGAGAGGCACTCCGTTACCATGGTGTGCCTCTCTATCTCCGACGGCTATTAAATAACTACTTTCAGGACAGAGTGGTCTTATGGTCGGGGAGGGACAGACAAATACATCGTCGAAGAATCAGGTCTGGGGTTCCACAGGGGTCTGTATTAGGCCCCCTACTTTGGAATCTCGGATATGATTGGCTTCTACGTTCTCGCCTACCCCTCGGGATGAGCGTCATTTGTTACGCCGATGACACTCTTGTCACTGCCCGGGGAGCCAACTACAATGAGGCGGCATGCTTAGCCGAAGTCGGTATCCATCGTGTTGTCACTCGTATTGAAGCGCTGGGCCTAAAGGTCTCCATTCTCAAAACGGAAGCTCTCCTGTTTCACGGCCCGCGCAAGGGGACACCCCGTGGTGCCACGCTGAGCATTCAAGGGCAAGAGGTGGAAGTACGGGCTCAGATGAAATATCTGGGCCTGACTTTGGATAGTCGTTGGTCATTTACGTCACACTTCAATCAACTGGTACCGAAGCTTGTGAACACCGCCGGTGCCCTCGGTAGGCTATTACCGAATACTGGAGGGCCGGATTCTTCATGCCGACGGCTTTATGTCGGTGTCTTGAGATCCATGGCACTGTACGGTGCTCCCGTATGGGCGGATTCTCTTAGCACTCGTATTAGAACCCAATTGCGAAAAGCGCAGCGGATAATAGCGGTGAGAGCTATTCGTGGATACCGTACAGTATCTTGGACGGCAGCTACGCTCCTGGCAGGTGTTTCGCCTTGGATGTGACAGGCGGAAGTACTTGCAAAAGTTTACGCATTTCGTACAAGTGAGCAGTCGCAAGGTGGACGCCCATCTATGGGCGATATCGTGCGGATCAGGAGGAGAGCAGACGAAGCCCTGATCCGACGATGGAAGTTGGCTCTGGATTCACAGGTGGCAGGTCTTTCTCCGGTGGAAGCGGTTCGCCCTCACCTAGAACGATGGGTGCACAGGGACTTTGGAATTCCAACGTTCAGACTGGTGCAGATACTGACGGGGCACGGTTGCTTTGGCAAATACCTGCACCAGATTGCTCGTCGGGAGTTGTCGCCTTCGTGCCATGGGTGCTATGCTCCTTCGGACACAGCTCACCATACTCTGGCGGAATGCCCTGCTTGGGCTTCGTATCGACAACTTTTAATGGCTGTAGTAGGAAGGGACCTCTCGCTATCCAGTGTGGTGGGGGCCATGCTGGAAAGTGAAAGGTGTTGGTCTGCTATGGTCTCCTTCTGCGAATCTGTCATGTCATTGAAGGAGCCCGCGGAGCGGGTACGAGAATCCCGAGAAAACGCCAACCCGCTCCGTCGTCGGAGACCAGGGGGTGGGAGAAGGCAGTACACACATCTCCAACTGCCCCTACCCTAGAGGACCCTTTGCTCTTAGTCAATGAGACTGACATCTTTAGAGCGACGGTGGCTCACAATAGGTGAGCCTTCCACCGAGGCGTCGTAGTGGCATGCACCAGCGATCCTGCGGCGTCTCTACTAAAGTGGTGAGGTTTCCGCTGGGTTTTAGTGGGTAGTATCGGGATTTCTTTCGATGAGTCCCACAGTACCATCCGTCCATTGGGCATATCTGTTCTGAGCACGGATGGTCTGCGCAAAAGCATTTCCCAGCGTCACAAAAAAAAAAAAAAAAATGACATATCTCTTTTAAGTAATAATTAGAAATGTGATAAACAAAAATACAAATATAAGGAATAAAAACATCAAACAAATCTTTTTACATGTAATTTCATGCTTAACTAATAAATTTATTTAGCCACAACCACAAGTAACTACAAAGTAAAATAAAAATAAAATACCTAAATCGTTCTTTCAGAGCAAGATTTGAAAATTGATGTCGCTCAGCATGTATTCGAGTTTACGTTTGGAGCATGTGCCACACACGGTGTATCAAATGACGTAACAATGAGGAACTAGGCGGTTTGGAGGTGTAATTACGATCATCAGCCATCATTACGGACAAACGTGATGACCACCCACCAGCAACGAAATCGCTAGTCTCATTTTGTAGATATCTGAAAATAGTCCAAATTATAGTCTACTCTAGATTTATGTCGATGCATCTTAAAGCTTTTTTAGTACTTAATAGTGTACTTTACAAAATTGTACAGTTAGATTAGGTACTATTTTATCCATTCAAACATAATGTGTTTTATTTCTACCGAGATAAATTATTATTTAAATAAAACCATTTTCCCATATAATATAACACATAACATGTCACCATTATACATGATTGCCTCGACCTAAAATAACTATTTAATAATGATACATTATATTGTAGATACAACTGTTTACACTCTCATTTCCATATTTTAACCTAGAAGTAAATTGGCATCTATGTAGCATAGAAAATGTTGTAATGTCATGCTAATAGCCAATTAAATGAGCATAGTAATAAAGCGATCATACAAGAGGTTTACGAGATGTCGACGGACGGCTGTTAGATACTTCGTCTTAATAACGACGCCGTACTTAATGAACTATAAACGCAATTTCTAGTAGTCATAAGCTGTGTGTATGTTATCAAATGTGTGACCTCATTTTTTTTTGGTAGAAAAATTCAATAATTTATTTATTTTATTTGATCTTTCAAATCTGAAAACAACGAAAATGTGTTAGTTATTATAGCAAGTTAATAAAAAAAACGTGACAATTTCGGAATTTAAGCTATGTTTAAAATATTTTAGCTGATTATAAAGAAATAGGCATATATAGATATAACTATGGTGTTTACTACAATTTTTTAACTTAATATGTAGATATATATGAATGGTAATATTCTAATATAACTTTGTAAATTCAGTATAGAGGCAACGTGTGTGTTCGTCCTAATGCCGATGCATTCTACAATATGAGGCATATGAGGTTTTGATGCTTAGATGCAATTTATATGCAGACGGGAAACTGTAAAAAGTTGTATTGTCGTAATCTTTGATACACCGCGTCCGCGGAAATGGTAAAATAATTGTGATTGCTTTATAGATCGTGTGAGTTGAATATATTTGTCTTGCGGATATTAAAAACTGTTAAAATGTTTTTTTTTTAAATTGTATTTCTTTATTATTTTTGCTTTTTCAATCTTATACTGCTTAATTCTTATACTAATTTTAAAACTTAAAAAAAAGTACGTTATGTAGCTAAACTGTCAGAAGCTCTCAGAGAACGTAATATTTTTTGCTTGTTTTTTATAAGTTAGTAGATAAGAGGTACATTTTAGATGATATACTACTTCCCCACATAGTGTTAGTGAATTATCATTTGACGTACGTTCTTACATTAAGACAATATTCATGAAGACATTGTCGGGCTTGGAGGCGGGGACATCGTGATCGGCACTCACGAAAGCCGTGCCCCATAAATGAGTTTAGAGTCAAGTACGTTATGCTTCAAAGTTTATTCTCTAATTATTTCAAAACATAGAAATTTACTTTTAAATTGTACTTTATTATTATAACATATTTATATAATCAAATATTACCTAGAATTATATCGCATCTTGTCACTATCCTGTGCTTGTATAATTAAGTGATGGGTAAAAGAAAATACTCTCTCTCCCCCTCTATCTCACTCAGCTTCACGCTGTATCAGGGTAGTCAGAATGAACTTTAGAACCTAGTGTTGAGAAACTCCGTTCCGTTTCCGTAAAGTGGCGCAACTCAGCGCCGCGCTTTGTCTTGTAACCAGAACAAAGAAATGAAAATAATAAATGTTTAATTTTAAAATAAAGTGGCGAACGAAGCCACAATCAGTCACACGCTTGTGCCTGTACACAACGATATGCCTCAAAATCAAAATATATCAATATAATATTGATGAGACATTAAAAAAAATATTTGCATGTCAAGTTATATGATTATTTTAACATAAAACTATTTTGCAGTATTTCGTTTGTAAATAAGAATTATATCATAACAACAGTAGTGTGCCGTAACCGATAGTTACCACTAGTTATGAACTTTTTTCCATTATTCTATTTAGGAAATTATTTAAACCAAATGACATAACGGGACTCGAACCTGCGTTTATCATAACCTTTTTAAAGCCGGTAAATATTTATTCTTCTTTTTCAATTTCGAGCTGTATGCTGTTCATCATTAGGGAGGCAGGGCAGATGGAACGTAGTATTTTAATACTATGTGCAAATTGTGCAAAAAAATTTTTGCGCAATTTGTGAGACGTTGTGTGTTTAGTAACGGAATTCAACGCCACGCATTGTCTTGTTGACTTGGTGTCGAAGAAATTCATTCTTAAGAGTGGAATCCAACCTTCAGGGGTTGGAAGTAATTAAACTTTTAAAAAATGTTTAGATATCACTTCTACTTCCCTATATTACTTACATTTCTGTTTTCTTTATTATATGCCGGAAATGGGTAAAAGAAACATCTTCAATTTATTTTTCTGAAATCAGTTTTTACCAATTTTTAACTTGTCATTACATCTATTTATATTTCAATAAAAGTTTCACAATTTATGTACACTGATACAAATTCCCACTTTATGCCATGATGAAATTAGGTCTGTCTTAAAATACACATCCAAATTTAAAAAAAAAACATAATATAACCGTAACAACCACGGCCATCACCAATTAGGTTACCACGGAACGCATGACCAGTTTCGGATACCAAATTTGTCCTCTTTTTATTTATATTATTTTCATTAGTGTTCTTGAGTAATCATTTTATAGGCCATGTGGACAGGACCACCCACAACGCCGCCGGTAATCCCCGCGGGCCTAACAGAAAACAATACGCGAATTTCGGACGAACCAGTTAGCGTCATGCTAAATTATGAATTTGAAACTTTAGAATAAGCCTATGTTTTTAGAGTGATTCATTTTAAGACTAAGCTTGATTGTTGTAATGTCGTCATTAATTTCGTAGATAACAATCAGTTAAGTATATCTATTATTGTAAAGATTTAAAACGCTTGGCTTATAAAAAATAATCATACTTTATAAATATTAAATGATTATTAAAATTATGATTGTAATATATATGTTGTCACTAACGAATAACTAAAAAAATTAAAAGTAATTAGCATTTTCTTATAAGAATAATTGAAATGATTTATATATTTAATTGAAGTCGTTAAAAATTATAACGATATATGTAAAACTGGGACTAATTTAGCAATATTTTCACACGCCCATCTTAAAGCGGATGCCGCCCCTTAGGATACTCCCTATCGGCATCCTTGTTGAGAAATAAGTGGCTATGAGATAAGTACCTTTTTATTTGCATTTGATGACCCTAGAAAATTGCTGACCTGAGTTAAGTGTCGCCTGAGACGTGATTATTTTGGCAAACTAGTTGCAATCCCTGTGGGAACGGATGCACTTAGCCCTACGCAATTCAGATCGCAAAAAACGCTCTAGATGTAAACGACGTATATAAGAAATACACGTGAAATATTCAAAGGACAAAGACTCGTACTTTTTGTGTATCTCCACATCATGTAGTTGGACCTCACGTGAAATACACGTGGCTTAATAAAATAAAGGATTACGTAAAGTGGTATATAAAATTTAAGTGTCAATGCACCTAAAATGCCCACCTAGGTAGCGTATATTCATTTAGTACAAAAAATCTTATATAATTAAGTATTGAATACTTTTTTATTATATATTTTAAGGTTCGCCACTTAACACGCAATGCCTCGATGAAAGGAAGTGTCTTAATGGAAACGTCGTATCTTTAGACGAGGCTCCCAGGTTCCCTCTTTTACCCTGCTTTGTGTGATATACCCCGCTTTGTGTGATATACCCTACTTTATGTGATATACTCTGCTTTGTGTCATATAATATTTTTTTTATATAATAAAAGAAAGCAGTGAACCTTCCGGTACTTCACGTATAATATATGTAAACTATATTCTTAAAGTGCATTTAAAAAAACACAAAAAAATACGTTATCTTTTAAATATTTTAAGTAAATCCGTAAGTATGTAATTTTCACATAAGATTGCACTTAATTTCAACTACTCTAATAGTATAAAAAACGTTACATATGCAACTATATAGGTACCTATAAATGTTGACTCAAGCGTTCGTATGGAAGGCACGAACAGATAAGGCAGCAACAGATTGTAAAAAGGTTCTCTTCTTCTAGAATACTAATTAACACTATTAGATATTGAAGTTGCATTTTATTGCATTTCTAGTAATTGAGTCATTCTGTATTAATAAAGTGGATGTCATTTTTAAATATATTTAAAGTCTATTGATATAGGAATAATTGTTTTCGGCTTTACATTTTACTCCATATATAACAGGCCAAGGTAGACATAATAAAATAACGACAGTTACTCTGTCATTTGCATTAATCTTAACAATTAACTATTTAATTATTTTATTAGAAGTTGACTCTCGGCATTGTTTACGACAGATATCTATAACTTATTGTGAGTTATAAAAATGCAAATCTTCAAGATCGGAAGAAAAAGGAATTAAATATTTATACTTAACATTATATTAATTTATCAAATCGAATTACTATAGAAAGAAAATAGGAAATAAAACAAATGTGTAGAAAACAGAAAAAATCATTTATTTTTTAAAATAAATACAACTAAAATCCTTAAAAGAACTCTGCGTGAACGAAACAAATGCAACAATTGTTACAACTAAATTAATCCTAATTAAATAAATAATTTAACCTATATACAACACTTTGTACGATTACCATATACGATGCTAATTTATATACAATTTCTGAATTACCCTAATAATCTCACTTTGGTAAACTGTGGTTAATAAGTTTTCGTCTCATACATTACAATACACATAAATATTAAAAAAAAAAACATTTTTCTGGCTAATAAATGGACTGCAAAAATTTATATTTTACTTTAATATGAAATATGTCTTCAAAATAATAGATCAAATATGTAAAACATCTTGGTAAATTTAAACAATTCTTGTTTATTTCTTTTTTAAAACATCAAGCCAAGATTGTGTGAATTGTTTTATAATATTTATTTAAAATGGGTACATAATTTAATTTTAATTTTGCCGTAACATAAAAGTAAGCTAAACCTTAATTTATACTAAACAAAGACAAACATAATAGATGTTAGAATACAATGTAATATATTCACAATAAACGTTTTTTTTTGTAACATTAACATTAAGTATAGTCAGTGAGATGTGAAAAAGATAAGGGTTTCAAACTTTGAAATGCTCAACAATATATAATTGTATAACATATTACTAAATTGACTTATTTTTTCCTGCTATGTAAAATACACTAAATGTTTGTAATGCTAAAATTTCATTATATTTTATGCATTGTTATTCATCTTATTATCGTGAGTTGCATTATGCATTTACGCCAGATATGTACCTCATGGCGAAACATTAGGAAGCAATTGTTTAAGACCTGCATACGCATTAAAGGTATTCAAAGATGGATAATTTATTATTCTACTAGCAAATATTAAAGATTTCTTTAGAGAAAATAGTTCTATATTGTCATGCACAAAGTTGTAGTTAGATTTAATACGTTTACAAAATTTGAACACTCAAATATAATGCTGTTATATATTTTTTTTATTTTGACAAGCTAGAAAAGAAACGTGTTTAAAACGTATGAAAATAATTATACATCAATACAGTTTTACGATAATTCTTAAGAAAAGAAACCTAAATTGAAGAGTAATAATTATTTTAGCTAAATTACTTAATTATATACGAGCTTGTAGACTACTTAACTTTAAGCGACGATTTTAAATGAAAAATTAAAATTAAATATATCATATTAGATAAAAAATATAACTATGATGAATTGTAATTAAATTTTAAGAAGTAAGAAAAATGTTAAGAAAACTTATTGGCGGGTTCGCTTTCGTATACGACTGTAAAGACCTTGCTCTGTAAACCGGTTCCGGACCTCTTCATTACGAGCGATCGAACTCAGCGTAAGATACGACGACTCTACTCCATTGACTCTTCATGGAAATATCACGACTTGTATATTTCACGGTGAATTCTAAATTAAGACTACCATTTCTGTCAATTAAAAATAAACATAGAGGCACTAAAAGGTCAAACGCTTAACGCAAAAAATATCTACTTTAGACATAACTGTCAAAGGAGAATAGTCATTTCTGTGAAGTGATATTCTAAGAAATGCCAACCTAAATCACATTTAGCACTCATAAAATATCAAAGGCTTAAATAAATTATCTTAAGCAAATTATGCTGAGATTTTCTTGCCACTTTAAATCACAAATCTTGCTCTATTGAGTACTAAACTTTACTATTAGTGTACTATGTTTGTAAGAATTTTATTGTGAACTGAGTTTTATATTCAGCTACCCTAGTAAGTCTAGTAATTAAATAGCTCATAATTATGTTAACATCATCAATAGAATGTCTAGAGAATAGAAAGAAATCTTTTAAAATGTTAAATTTTACAGTCCAATAAAATAAATTAAAGATCGACATTCGTAAAGGATGTCATAGAAAATGAACTGTAAAAACTTTAAATATGTTGCTGGCATCCCATCCCGCATATTTGTGACGCTACTGACAGACGATTAGTGTTGCGCCCGGATTTAGCCACTCGAGACATCCTCCTCGTCTCTTAAACGCTTGACTCTTTTGATTATATTCTTTGTAGATCTAATGAGTCGGAGAGAGATACGAGAAACCGAGAAGTACATTCATCTGTTTGACATGTCGCTTTACAGCTTTAGATCAATCGACGAGGCGCCGCGACGGGAACAACCCTGCATTTGTCACCGGACCACCGGCGCCGCAGTATTTATAGCGAAGCGACGCCGCGTGCGCCCGTGGGCGGATAGAACTTCTCCAATGAAATACTCCGGATATCAAATTAACTATAATCACAAATACACTAACACACACGAAATAACACTACACTATAAGAACATACATATATTACCCTTGCAAGCCCTCTTATAAATTATATTAAATTAATAAAATACTGATCTATACATATGTACATTAACTTATACTTGAAATAATTACTAAAACGTACTAAATACGATACTATGAGGTACACCTCAGTGTTTACTGTCACGAATTACATGACAAAAATATACATAACGAAATAACTAGACTGGATACAGCAACGGGACTCGTCGCTGATGGCAGTTCTTGGTGATGCTTTTTATGCTTCTCCTCGTAGCCTTTCTCACGGGACTTCGTATGATTTTTAAGGTGTTTATGAAAGCAAAGTCTAGCAAGATTGTTTTGCATCCTAGGACAGTCGTAGTCTTCATTACCATCACAGTGACAAGCTGTTAACGCAGCTGCTTTTTCTTGTTTTCTTAGAATTTCTATGGAGTTTCTGCACTTATTGGAACATTTTCTACCTCGAAACATCGACCTACAAAGCTGATGATAGAAGTCTAAAGCCGTCGCACACTGAGCATCCGCAAGACATATAAGTTGAGAGAGTCGACATGAGGATGTGGCGTTCGCCGCACCTCTCATCACTTGAGGACGGCATACGTCAATTCTCTGCTTGGCTTCTGTACAGTATTCATCCTCGCACTGACACTGCAACAAAAATTATAATTATTAGATAATATTTAATACATGTCATTTTCTGACAAAAAATAAATTAAAGGCATCATATAAACTTTCCAGAAAACTCATAACTTCACCGTTTATGTCTGGTACGATAATAACATTTTTAGTTCATAAAAATATTTTACGACGGCCCACGGTCCGAATTACAACATTTTCATATAATAACAATATTGGTGGAGACTAGGTCTATGAAAGTATGGCAGAATAACGATTATTATAAGGCTCGGTTTAGTGTAAGATCTACATCAGATATATCAGCAAAAATCATTTTACTGTACATTATAAGTAATGTGATCTTATTACATCACTGAATTTAATTTGCGTAGCTACTAAGAACTTGTGATCTATATATTGCGTACAAAATCGATGTGGTCGATAACAACAAATCAAAGAATTTGAACTTGACATTCGCTATGATACTAATTAACAGAATGTGATGGAAACATTTAATTAAAGGTCAATTTATGGTCCTGTTTGCGATGGTACAGATAAATAAAAGAGTAGCCTCCGTCTTACGCTGTATTTTTTGTGGGGAGGCAACACCTGCGCAAGAATGAGCGCTGCGGTAGGTCCCGATATAGACGTCAAATCTCAAGGCTGTTCGGCCGCTCTGCCCTGACTTGCTTTCGATACACATTGCTCAATAGCAAACCATAATCAGTCCATAACAACAACATAATCGACCATACCGGGTCCTGATAATTCCTTTAAATTAGGCCAAATTGACAAATATTGAAAATATCAAATTTATTCACTTAGACTATGTTTGTACATTTTAAGTATATTTCATAGAAAAAGAAAAAGATATTTTATCGCTTTATTATATTGTCATAAGACACAAAAGACACAATAAAAGCTAAAAATTCCAAAACTTTCATTTATTAAAAAAAATCATCATAATGATAAAGTGCAATTATAATGTGAATACCATACCCATCAAACATATAATTTTAGTGATGTTAAAGTCATTAAGAGGTCATTTAGTATGATGTTTCGATGTAGCATTTTTGATTACGTGTACTCGTACATAGGTGGTCCAACAGATGTCACTCCCAAATACACATTAATATTTTGTATTTATAGAAAGTTTAATGATTGTAGTGAGCACCTGCTGAATGCTTAAGAAATAAACGTTCACTTGTAAAGGTCACGTAGAAATTATGAGCTCTATTGTAAAGTTCACATTGGAATTGAATGCAGTTTTATTAAATATGCTCTCGGTAATGCGAAAGTTGTTAAGTTACGGAGTTAGTTTAATGTGGTTAATTATAAAAAAAACAGTGCGTTTACTTTTTTTGAGGAACTTTTATAAAAGGTCGACAACCGCGACCCTCGACTATGGCGATGCGTCGTGTCCGACAAATCTGACGTCTAAATTAGATTTTATTGCTGGGCGTCTGTACTGAGTATAGAGCAACGCCGTTTTAAAAAGACCCCTCAAGCTTTATAAGAAAATATATTAGTGAAGAGAGCATAAAATAAACTCGACCAAACTGCAGATCGTAATATCGTGGCCGCCTCACTCAATTGAGAAAGACATTGTAAACAAGTGATGATGAAAAGTTATTGCGGCAAATATGACCTCTGCCAAGACTACATCACTCATAAAATCGTAATAAGCTTTTTAACTTATATTAAATGTTATATATCCTGTTGAGGCCTGTCGTGGCGCAGCGGCACAACAGTGTGACTGTAACCGACAGGTTCTGGGTTCAATCCCCAGTCGAGGAAATGAAATATTTAATATTTTCAATTTAAATATTCAATGTTTCATTTCTTCGCTCTGGTAATAAGGCAAAACGCGGCTTTGAGTTCCGCCACTCAACACGCAATGCCTCAAATTCGGCGGAAAGTGGGGAACGGAAGTGGAACGGAGTGTCATAACACTAGGTTTCACTTTCGTTCCCTCTGCCTACCCTGCCTAATGCGGGATACAGCGTGAAGCTGAAGAAGAAGAAGATATATCCTGTTACTTCTCGTCTATATATAGTATCTTCATGAATAATATATAAAACTTATGTACTTATATTGATAGCGCGATAGTTGTTGTTGATGGCTTTGTACTTTGTATACCACACTTTAATTTAATTTCTTTGTTCATATAACTTGTATAATTAAAACATATTAATTGCATCAAGAAAATAAAAAAAATCATAAAAATTTAATATGCTTTTATAATATCAAAAGCAAATTTCAAAGCACATTATCACATATATAAATACAATAAATTCTTAGACAAAAAAATACTAACATTCATAAGCTCTTTTCCTTCTTCAGTAGATGTCAACGCGATCAGCGCGTGTTCACATGCCTTCGGACAAACGCTGGTGGGCTTGGACAGTACTTCTTCGCACAGGTACATATAGTTATTGAGCGCGGCTCCACATCCAGTACGGTAGGCACAACGCATTTGCGCCTGCTCGCAGGGGGTCCCACTGGCCGCCACTGACAGGCTGAGCACTGCCACTAGCAACCACATTACCTGAAAAAAACATTTAAATTATATTAACTGAATTCTTTATCTAAAATTATTTATAGGCTATACAGCGGTATGCCATCTGTAATTAAAAGATATCCGTTTTATGAATATAAATCAAAACAAAATTAGCTGGCTACAATTATTACGCAACTCGGCAAGTTTATTTTAATATGGATAGATATATCTTATTTTCCGCAACATCTACAATGTTAAGAACAAATTCTATTTATGAACATGGCATATTCTAATATAGATCATACTCTATACTCAACTTTCTAGTGCGATTACCTCTACATTATTTCATTTTTTATGTTGCAAATATAAATTATATTTAAGACCGTCCTGATTATATGGCCATGACATGAAAAATTATAAAGATTGATTTAGTATATAACAAATGAATCTTTAAAATTGCGTACACAAATTTCGAATTCATAATAAATTTGTTATAGAAAATTGTTTAGCTAAATATAAAGTGTTACCATTTAACATTAAATATATTATATATTCTGTCCCTACTAGTATTGTTTTGATAAAACTTTTATTACTTTATTTATGAATACCATAAATTAAATGATAATACAGAAATAAATGATAATATATTAGGCTCTTTATTAAGTCTAATAAATATATTTATATTATACTGAAAACGACCATAAGACATGCAATCTCTGTTAAAAGGTATGAAAATATGATCATATATCTCTCCTATTCCTCTTTTTTTCAACCTAACCGCGGGTTACTTTATTTACGCACAATAATTAAAAAAAAAACAAATAACGTACAATAATTTCTTACTGAGTCAGTGCTTATTCATTGCAGCAAAACGTCATTAACCTCCAATCGCATGGGCAATCAACACGTTTAATCTCGCGAGGTCTACTCCATTCATGAGTATAGCTCGCCGATCATTTACATCTTGATGGCTATCGTTATTCATATACGCTATGCACTTGTACGTATATTATAGCAAAGACGTATTAATTACATAAGACATTGCATTTATCAAAAATACGGCTTGATTTGTTACTGTGCATGTGACTTGTGCCTCGAAGTTATCAGAGTTCAGATATTAGAGCTATTTTTTTATTTATTAATATTGTTATCACTATATGTCCATAAACGTTTATAAAGTAGTACAAATTATATGTTTACGTCTTTATAAGAATGTTTCTTTTAATTTATTTCATGACCTCTGTGTATAACTTCTAATTATTTATTACAAATATGTAAATATCACAACCAAAGCAAAATGTAGATCTTATTTATTTTATACTGTAAACTATACATATATGCAAAAATATTATATACAAATGAAGGAAAAAATATTGAAAAATAGTGACGTACTTAATAAATAACGTAATAAATATTTAACTGTTTATATTTTAGCTTTTAAATACCGCACTTAGGAAAACTCTACGTAAAATACGTACATATCACTAATAAGAATCTCCTATATCCCTATCAGTATTGCAACACGACATTAACTTATTCGGCCTTAGTTAATCCTTGACTGATCCCGGGGCCTTCTCGGAAGCTGAGTAAACAAACAGAACCGTGTCACGCACTTCTCACTTGCTACTAACTTACACGGTTACCGTAACCCAGTAGGGTTGTCGAAAATATTAACTATGTAAATAGTAATAGTAAAATATTAAGATTTTTTTAATATTTCTTCTCTTCCTTTTATATAATAGATTGATAAACTTTGAACATAAAAAAGGTTTAATATTAATAATTTAATATTAATTTCCTAAAACCTTTTTGACAGCCCTAACAGAGACGCGTAGGTCGTCGTCCGGTGGAGTACCCAATAGCTAAAGAAAACAAAGTGACAACTTAAGATGTCCAACTCGCCTCCACTCCAAGTGTTACATTTACAATAACAATTTACAATAACAATTGGTACCTGCTGCACGTTTACTCCGCTAGCCCTTATTCCCTTTAGATACGAGCCAATAAATATTCATACATCTTACAGGGTACGGTAGCTCTGAGGATAAGGACTAAAGAACGTGTGCTTCTTGTTTTGTTTGTTAATTAAATTGTCTTTTAAGTGAGTTTATTCAAAAGAAGAAATAAAGTAAGAATAGTTTATTTTTTACTTTGTTAAAACTCGTGACTTGCAAGTTATATCGAAATAAAAACAGCTGTCGATAGCGAATCAAAATTTCGGGGAAGTGACCGGTGATGTCGTGAGACGAGAAAAAAAGATAGAAGAATTCTTAGCTCTTAAGCGTAAAGCCGACAGTAATAACTATCTAAATAGAAACGAGAAAAAATGTCTGCGACATTTCCACACTCAAATAGCGGGCGGTTAGCATGTAAGTGTGAAAATCAAAGTAATTGCTGACATTCCGTGGATATACAGAGTGAAATATTTTCCATTAAACCTCTTAATGATACATTTACATAAACACTACTTTTATATATTATATTTATAATATAAAATATTTATTATAATCTTTATACACTTTTTAAAGACTACCGAAATATTAGCTTTCCATGCACTTTCTGCAGAAACGAAACTATTTAATAAAATTTCCAACCATTTAATATAACTCTATGTAAATATGAAATACCATAAGTGCGATGCGCTAAGCAGTAAGCCAAATAGGCGTTTTCCCGCGCACCTCATTATAGCGTGTCGTTAAGCGATAATTGATTAGACAAACCAAGCCCTGTCAGATATTGCTTGAACTACCTGCTCTTGCACGTGTGGTAAAAGAAGAAATTACTGTATTTACACACGACAAATTCAAAGAAGTCAATATAAACAAACATATAAGTAATCTACTCAACTGTTTATTTAATTAATTAATAATAATAGAACAATAAAAAAAATATAGTTTTGTAATAATAATAAAATAAGTTATTGTACTTATTCAACACAAAAAAGTTCTAATCAAATTGTTACTGGTTGTTTGTATACGAAATTCATTGGACAGCTATATTACGACACTTGAACACACAAAATTGTAAGCGCCTAGTAACTAATAACGTTGTATAAAGAATATTTACCTTTTCACTATTATATCTAGACAAACATCATACGTATGTATTACTTTATTCATTTTAATACATAAATAAACAATAACATGACGCAGAATCCTAATAAATAGCAAATAATATTGAACGAATGTTTTTAATAAATATCAGTATAAAAAGCTCAAAGATGTTTCGAAGTAAAAGAATCTAGAAATAATTCCATCTGTTCTTTATAACGGTACGAAAACTTGACATCGATTTACGATTCCAGCCCGAGTTATAAATTACGAGCTTTTATGTTAGAAAGTTGAAATAGTAACATTACGGCACAGAAAATTCCCTACGTCTCATTCTTTTTGCCTTCGGCGTTCCATCTTTTGTAAAGCAATTGTGCTTTTGTTCATTATGGAGTGGATAATTACGCTTCCATTTAACGAAAATTTCATATACAATTTTTTTGAATAGGCAGTGAATAGGTAATGTCTTATTAAAAGAGTTTCACAGTTAAAATATTTTTAAAAAATCACATATTTGTGTTGTAAGTATTAATTAATATTTATCTCAAATTACCATTTTAATAGCAATTCCTAAAAGTCAGCCGTTAAGATCTTGCGTGCTAAATCTTGTTAAGATTCATTTTCTTAATACAAATGTAATTGCCAGTACACAGCCTATTAAAGCGTTAGCTAGTTAACATATTTACTAAATGAATTAGCGACGGCCTCGTCCATACACAAAACCAATGTTACACTTATTACCGACCTTGCTTTATTTTCCCAACGATTACCTACATACTTGCTTTGCGTTTGCTCGTCATACATCAAACAGACACGTTTAGAGGTTGACTATATAATTTATATTAAAGAGTTATATTTGAAGTTATTTACATATACTTATATAACATTAATATATTATATATTTTTTATTTTATCTATAATATTTGCTTATATCCATTTGAATTAAAAAAAAAATATGCCAACGCTTTTATAGAGCTTAAAAAGTTGTAAATCTTTTATCAATAGTTAAAGATTATACATAAATTCTCTCTTTCTTTTTTTCATCTCAATACGTGCACACTATTTACTTTCCGCTTAGACAATTGCACTAATTGGTATGGGTTATGATTTTACAGGATGATTTTTTTTTTCCAGCTTCACGCTGTATCCCGCACTAGGCAGGGTAGGCAGAGGGAACGGAAGTGAAACCTAGTGTTATGTCACTCCGTTCCACTTCCGTTCCCCACTTTCCGCCGAATTTGAGGCATTGCGTGTTGAGTGGCGGAACTCAACGCCGCGCTTTGCCTTATTACCAGAGCGAAGAAATGAAACATTAATATTTAAATTGATAATATTAAATATTTCATTTCCTCGACTGGGGATCGAACCCAGAACCTGTCGGTTACAGTCTCACTTTTGTGCCGCTGCGCCACGACAGGCCTCAAATGGATACAGGATGATGTATTACCTATTTAAATAAAACATCGTGTCTACGTAGGTAATATACTAATTATGTATGTAGTCTAAATATTGCAATGTAAACAATATGTATAGAAGTTTTATAAAGTAAATAACCCACAATTTCTAACAATATATGAAATATTTTAAATGCCATATAAAAAGATAGTACGCATAATATTAAGTTCGCAACTTGATAATGAAGTGTGATATTGCTACGCTTTGAGTTGCCGACGGCCAAATGAAATTAGCGCGACCGCTAAGATAATAAGAAACATTGGAGAAAGATAAGAATTAAAAGTGGAATTGCAATGATAACTTTTTTAAATTTAACCATATTTATTTAAATTACAAATAAATTAAAAAAAATGGAATTTTCTATGTTATATATAAGTTTTATATAACCTGGCAATATCCCTTTTTATACAATATCATACACCTATCTGAGAAGATGAATGATGAGAAATATTATAAATATATTACTATTAATAAAATATTAGTAGCTTAAGAATTAAGACAAAAATTATAATTAATTCCGAAATTGTGTGTGCAAGAATACGCACTGTATTCTAATTACATAAAAAGTGCTCTAACTAACTATCTTATCATATTTGATTGTAGATAAACATTGCGTTACAACATTTAGGAATAACCACGATAAACTATTTTTACCGCGTTATAATCAATTAGCAAACTACATTGTTAAATTAAAAATTATTAAGTACCAACAATCCCAATAATTTCAAAATAAGTCCAAAATAATATATATATAAAAAATATTATGATTCTATTTCCGTTATTAATAAATGAATATACATACATTGCTATGAAACAAAAGAACCCTAAGAAATCTCTTGTCCTAAGAATTCCTTTGATTTTAATTTGTAAACTAATAACCCGAAACGATGTGAGAAATAAAATAAAAACAAATATCAAGCGTATATTATGTTCCATCAAATAATGGACAGTGTCCACGTGTTAATATCAGTATAGAATTACACCAAACGGTTAACGCAACCAGTTAGTTGTGACCGTTATAATGAGGTTATCGCGGTTTGTTTACTTAATAATGTAGTACAGCCTGAGTGAGAGTTGCTAAACATCGACTAATCAAATCTAAAGAATGCCATATTTTAAAATTGAAACAAAAAATTGGGGAGATATCATTATATATTTTCATTTTCACGCATTTTAAATGGGTATTTTACTATTAATAAGTAAATTGAAAACATATAAGAATGAATGGTGAGTTAAAAGTTTCCTACTTTGTTCTTATCATGACCTTATGTTCTTGTTTTGCCATTCTACAGGTCATGCTTCTAAGTATTAATTGTAGGAGGACCGCAATGTCACATGAAGAATGCCAGACTCACTTCAAGGAACCACTGCAAGGCAATGAGACACCAATTAAATGAAGTGCAATTGTTACCATACTCTCATTACATATGATATCCTGAGAAAAAAAATATAAAGTTTCATAGAGATAAGAAAAATATTCAGACGCACTATCACGGATAAGAGACCATCCACGTATTTTCATAGAATAGTATGCGGGCACAACAATGCACTACATTTCCCATGTTTCTCAAATTACTTCAACATAAACACAAAAGCAAGTAAATAATAAATATGAGAAAAAGTTAGATAACATAATAATTCTACTAGTCGCATAGTTTTATAAAGTATTATTAGTAGGTAAATAGTTAAAAAACCTGACACTTGTATGATTTCGATATTATAAAACTATTTCGCGGTGTTGAGTTCCGCCACTCAACACGCAATGCCTCAAATTCGGCGGAAAGTAGGGAACGGAAGTGGAACGGAGTGTCTTAACACTGGGTTCCTGGGTTCCCTCTGCCTACCCTGCCTCGTGCGGGACACAGCGTGAAGCTGAGAGAGAGAGATAAAACTATTTCGTATTAGGTTTTACAATGTTTTATGAATAAAAGATCAAATGTTTTTAGTTACAACACAAGTTTTACTCAAACTGTTAATCACTGTGTCCTAAATCGTAGCGCTACACATGACATGGACAAGAAAGCCCCAAACATTAATCATTCGAAGGATTTGGGACTAATTTGTCACACGTGTTGTGCAGCTGCAAGGTTACACGCTGACTTTTGTCTCGCAGCGCTATATCACGTTGAATTTGTTATAATCGGTCTACGAATTCGTGTTTTTTATGATTAGTTCACATAAAATAAGTTAATTAATGTGGAATTAATGCAACAATAAAGGTCGATCGAGGTAATAGTAGTACAGTAGTATCTTACCTCATCCTGTAAGAAACTATTTTTCGTATACACTAATGTTGCGTAAATTAAAAATGATATTAAAAATTATAATAAAATAAGTAGTTTTTCAAAACATAATATGCTACTCAATCAATAAATTTGTTCTCAATATCTATATTTATCTCAAATGTGAAGTTTTAAAAAAGTTAAATAAACAGGAAAGTGGTAGCGAGTACGCGTGACCAAATCAAAACAGAATTGAATAACCATAACGCAATCGGTTTTGGCACCTCCACATAAACTGGCTATAAAATATGAGAATGGTCCAGTGTTGCATATTACCACGACATTATATTACCATTTTTATAGATTTTCAAAAGAAAGAAATAGATTGTTTTAATATGTACATTGTTTACTTCATCATATGTATTTTGAAAACTACATAATATATTTTATATAGTTGATTTAATTGCATTTACCATCGAAATTAAACAAGTAATTTGTGATTGATTTGTAGCTAATAACGGAAAAGAGAATTTCTATGTCATAAAAAGTAGCCAACTTTAAGCTTTTAAATCTTTTAATGCCTCAGTTAATAAATTGTGTGACATTATCAAACCAAATATGAAAGCTTGTGTAACATCCTTTGAGATGAGTAAAGCACTTTAAGTTAATCTAGTTCGTAGACAGGGCTTGTCACGTAACTTAATACTGTTGAGGACAGGACATGCACAGTTAATTGAGTAAACAAAGATTACACACGTCCAGCTTATCCGATTACTGTTTTATAATAAAATAAAGATTTTATGCTAAAATAGAAAACTAACTTTGTAACTACTTTACATGTATTTAATATCAAATGACCTAATTTCAATAGTAAATGAGGCATTCCACGTAACGAGTTGTATTTACATAATTTCCGCTCAGTAGTCTCAGCACTAAACTAAGTTTTAAATTCGGCTCTTCAATATTGTAAGTCCGGTATACATATTTTCTAAGATAAATGCTATTATAAACAAAAAATAATAAAACATATTATTTTTTGAAATTATGTAATTGAATATATATGCAAGTAAAATCTAAAACGTAGATAGCACTTATATACTTAAAACTGATAAAAAATAATATTTAAGTTCAGTTATGACGTAGAGACACACGATTGTAAACGGGTTCGAATCCTACTCGAAATTGTTGATATGAAATATAAAAAAAAAATCCCTCGGACATATTCAAGGCAAAACACGGAGTTGAGTTCCACACCAACCTCGCTATGGCTCAAGAATTCGGCCGAAAGTGAGGAACGAAAGTACTTAACGAAAATGGAGTGTTTAAACTAACATAGGTATCCAAGGTCCCTTTGATTCCGTGCTGCAGAAAAAAAATGTTTGGAAGAAAGAAGGAAAGAAAGAAAAAGCATGAAAGAAGAAAAAAAATGATAAGCGTATATGTAATAGAGCGGCATTTAAAAAACATTACGAAATAATTTCTACATACCTACACCTCATATAATATATTAAACTATAATGTTATTACTTAAATTATAATATTTTTAGCAAATGACTAATAATAAAACCAATCCAGTGCCAATCAAACGTCAGGTGCAGTTATTTTCCGTCCTTATGCTGTAACCGCAGCCAGTCAAAATTTTATATCGATGTACAAAGAATACAAAAATATATTTATTCTAGTCTCGTAAGTAAAACCTTTAAGTATGTATGTAACCGTCTAGCAAGTGTATTTTAGGATTTCGAACGTCACTACAGGTAGTTTAGTTAGAACACAACTTATTATGGACAGCAACGTGTAATAAATCAAGAGTCAGTGCGTACTGTTTTATTACCAGTGCGTGCGTCCGTACTTCTTAAGTAAAGGATATAGTTATGCATCTGCATTATATTGTCGTGATATAGACTGGAATCAATTACGAAACGAAGCAGCTGAAAGTAACTGGCATGATATTTCAAATCATAATACAATAGATGAACAAGTTGCTGCTTTTAACTCCTTACTTTTACAAATATACGATCGTCATGCTCCATTGCGTCCTGTCCGGATAAGACATCTTCCTGCACCCTGGCTTACTGAAGATGTAAAAAAATTACAAAAAAAGAAAAACATTGCAAGATTACGGTATAGATCAAACCCCAGTGACAAAAATCTGCTTAATTACATCAAAGCCAGGAATCACTGCAATAGGGTGTGTAGAGACCTACACGACGCCATATTCATAAATCTGTACTCGAAGAAGATGACCCTTCTAGAGTATGGAAATTTCTCGAATCCATTGGAGTAGGTAAAGCACGTCGTAGCGTCAATTCTCAAATATAGATATAAACAAGCTTAATAAGCACTTTTCTTCTTCGAGTAACATTAATAATACTCTCAAGCAAAAACTCTTAATCAAATCGCTGCTTTACCTCTCCTAACGCACCTAATTTTTTCTTTAGTCAGTTTACGCAAAGTGATGTTAAGAAGAATGTGGTTGGCTATCAACTCTGACGCTGTTGGGGCTGATTGTGAGAGTCGTAAAATGATCATTCCCATACTTGACATCATCTGTCCTATCCTAACTTCCATGCTTAATTTTTCCATTGATTCCTGTGAATTCCTTCAGCATGGAAGGAAGCTCAAATTATTCCTTTGCCCAAAAAGAATAATCCCATTTGCGATAACGACTACCGCCCAATCTCGATTCTTCCTTTTTGTCTAAAGTACTTGAACGCCTGATACAATCTCAACTCACCATTTCCTTCTAAAAATAACCTTCTTAATCCTTTGCAATCCGGTTTCCGTTCTGGTCATAGCACGACTACCGCACTTGTAAAAATAACTGATGACATTCGTATGAGCATGGATACACAACAGGTCACAGTATTAGTGTTGCTAGACTTAGCCAACGCTTTTGGCACTGTAGACTTGATTTTATGCTCGCCACTTTAGCTTCTCTTAACATATCTCCTAACGTTATTGACTGGTTTCATAATTACCTGCATGGACGCCGTCAGCGTATTCGAATTAATGATTCGTATTCAGACTGGTCTACAGTGAGCGCTGGCGTTCCGCAGGGTGGCGTGTTGTCTCCTCTTTTATTTTCACTTTTTATTAATAACATTCCCAATATATCTCTTCTCTTTACCCCTCTATGCAGATGATCTACAAATTTTATCGCACTCTAAAGTTTTCTGACCTACCTGCAGTTATAAATCGTGTAAATAATGACTTGGCAACTTTATCCATGTGGAGTAAGTCGTTTGGGACTGCAGATAAACCATATAAGTCCTCAAGCATACTTGTGGCAGTCAAAACCTGGTGTCAAGAATTAACAAGTCCTCCCTACCACCTATACTTTTGAGCGGACAAATAATTTCATACAGTAAGACTGTTAAAAATCTTGGCATATTATTGATGAACATATGTCATGGATCCACAGATTAGTGAGGTTAAGTAGAAAGATGTTTGCTTCGATTGGATATCTTCTGAGGATACGTAATTTTTCTACCTATACCAACGAAAATTGCGTTAGCACAATCTCTACTTATACCAATTCTTGATTACGCTGATTCATGTTATCTTGCCTAAGAGAAGAAGCAATTGAACAAACTTGAGCGGTTACAAAATCTGCAATTCGGTTTATCTTGGGATTAAAAAAGTACGACCACGTTTCCGTGTTTCGAACAAAAGCTCAAGTGGCTCCAATTCGACTTCGCAGGAATACTCACTTTCTCCATCTTCTTTACTGTATACTGTTCGATCCATTAACACCACCTTATTAAAAGATCGTTTTGAGTTTTTAGGGCAATCACATTCTAGAAACTTGCGCTCAAATCAAAATTTAACTCTAAAAATCCCCTTACATTCCACTTCCTTCTTAAGCAACTCCTTTACAATCACAGCTTCCCGACTCTGGAATGATTTACCTCTGAGCATCAGACAGGCAAAATCATTATATATTTTCAAGCGACTCCTAAAACAACATTTTCACCCCACCTGAGCGCCGTGTAGTATTATTCATCCTTTTTTTTTCCCCTTCTCTTTTTTTTTTTTTTCACCATTAATTTTCAATAAAATGGCCATAATGTATGTGTGTAGTTATGTATGTATGTAGTCATGTATGGATATATTTTAGTTGTATGTAGGATGTATGCTCATATGTATTATTAATATTATATGTTTATACATTCCTATCTTATATTTTATATTTTGTTTATTCTATACCCCCTAACCCCTTTTTCTCTTGCCTTATTTCATATGCCTTAAGGTTGCCTGGAAGAGATCGCTGTTTTAGCGATAAGGTCGCCTCTTGTACATTTTCTTGTTGCTACTGTTATCATTTGTTATATTTATAAGTATATTTTTGGGGTGTACCAATAAAGAATTATTTCTAATAGTCATTATATTATTGTTGTTATTTCTATAGAACAAATCCAATTACAAGTTAAAATAGGAATATACATAAAAAGATTGTGTAACAACAAAAATATTTTAGATTTTACTATCACAATTTATATATTTTTTAATTATAAATGAATCATTTTTTTTTTCCCCTTAAAACTAAATGAATAATGCACGCTATGAAAATAAATACTTATATATTATTCGAATAATTTAAGTACAATGTAATTTTTTTGCTTCCAAACATACTGTAGAAATCATAAAAGTTTATTTTTTGCAATGAAGTGCTCTCGTCTGTCTTCAAGTGTTGATTTGACATTGACCATTTAAATATATTTCAGCAATACTTATAATCAGACAAACGTTCTTGAAAGAACGCAGAATAAATTTTTATAACATTTTACATCTATTACCATTCCTTTCGTTTTTATATATAAATATTAATATATATATATATAATATATATATATATATCTATATATATATATATATATATATATATATAGATATATATATATTATATAGATATATATATATATAATATATATATAGATATATATATATATCTATTATATTATATATTATATATATATTATATATTATATATCTTATATGAGTAGGTATATTCCATATGCAATTTTATGCAGCTTGTAGCACCGGGGCGATTTTATTATTGGTACAGATTTATTAACATCAACTAGTTAATAGACCATCTCATTATTCCAACTCACGTCTACATTACAGCTAAGGACACGGAAAAAAGCGAGGACAATATTGATTACTTACTAGATTAAATTAAGTATTTCTATGCTTTACTTAATAGATATATGCAAATCTTTTTTTGTTACTGACTAGCCGATAATTTACGTCGGAAAATTTATGATAGAGTCTACATGTAGAGATTTTTGTTAAGTAAATACATAACTGTAATTTATATATTTGTAAGATTGATGGCTATTGGCTTGTAACCTGTCTTATTATAATATTACTTTTTATTCCTCCTATAACCATCGTGTAGTAGGATTTATTAAATTTAAGAGCTAAGGCTTAAGCATTAATTTTAAATAAGTACAAGAAAAATAAAACAAAGTTGATGTTGCTATGGAATTCAGTCATTCAGCACTATGTCATTAATTTTATTAAAATGACTTCTTCTCTTAACTGGACAAAATTAAAATAAACATGCAATACATACTTATAGTTCGGCGCTGCGGCTCCGTCACATGGCTCGTTGTTTGAAAATTTTAATAAAACTAAACAAAAATAGCACAGATCCAGTCACGAAACAAACATCACCAAAAAGAAGGGCTGCAACTTCACTGAGTTCCGAAAATGTTTATGTTTACTATCAACGTGTAATGTGTACGCGACGAGACGAATACGCGCGGGGACGCAATACAATGCGAGCGGTGTACCAACGCACGCGCGCCTTAAATTGAGTGTGACTTGGTTTGCTCGCCGTCCGCGAAGATGACAGCTTCCATCACTCCTCCCCACACACCCCGCCGGACCCTGGGATAAAGCTATACGGAATTGAGATGTCTTGTTTTTATTACTTGTAATACTCAACCGTTCAGACTTCAGATTGTATGCTATGATTTAAGATCGGAGTCTATTAATCTTTTTAGGCTGTATCGATGTTGGGAAATAAGGTATTACTAACGTTGTAACGATCGCGCTCATAAATAATTGTTATTTTTTAAGAATTTGTTAAATGTAGAATTCAAGGCAAGTTAATTTTATCGAAGGCAACATGTAAAAATATTTCACTTGGTCACATTTTAAGTTTAAGGTTCAAATTCGTAAGCAAACACTCGGCTAATACTTCGGAGTTGTTTATGGTAACAAGTTCTCGAGAGAAAGTCATTATTGAGACCTTCGTCGGGGCATATTTTTGTTCGGCCGACGTTTGTACTATATAAAAAACGGTTTATTTTAAAATTGCGTTGATTGAGTTGTTAGTTGTTACGGGCGGGAGGATATGAAGGGATTTCATGCCCGCGGCATTAACTCATAAACATCGGATTGCGTGTTGGCCGCTCAATGTTCAGTTTTTCCAACTTATGATTACTTACTATTATAATGTTTGTACATATTGTGTGTGAAGTAATTAAATAAGCTAATAAAGTTGGAGAAATTTTATTAATTTTTTTTAGTCTATAAGTTCCTACTACTTGTGTGAATTATAGGAGAGGAAGGAATGAAGAGACTGAGAAAAAAACTCGACGCGACGTCCTACACACCGCTATACTTCTGGCGTCTACACTTTCATTGTATTTTTTATCTTTGAATAATGTTTTTCTGAGAATAAGAATGTTACTAATTTTGTGGAACTTTTTGATAAGTATATAAAATAAAGACCTGGTATATATTTTTATGGGGTATTTAAAATTGTTTGTATTTTCAAATAAAAAGTACTCAATTCCAACAAAACTTTGACCGAAAAGTAAGAAAGGAGACCATACCTTGATATTTGCGGAATACAGTGAGATGCTTAAAACAACATGATCTACTTATTTGTTGTTTTATGTATTCAAATAAAATATAAGCTAAAATTAATAGTCATTTCACTCTGGGTATACCCAGAGTAAAAATGTCTATTAATTTTAGTTTAGCTTAGT